>OW028582.1:36782203-37182203 GCA_932294295.1 Alitta virens
AAATATACAGTGGCAATAATAAGCCTTACAAGGAGATCGGACGTGACAACTCACAACAGAAGACCAGTAACTGTGACAGTTGGTGAAATGGACACAGCAAAATAATAAAGACATCTCAGTCTGAATAAGTAAGTCTTAATCAGTCTTATGATTAGACATATGAATACTACCCAGATAGCATTCCAAATTGTTTCAACATCGGCACAATGTCGGCCATGTTGATACTGGGTTGTAATGGCAGTGGCCAACATAGAAACGATGCTGGGCAGATTTGGAATGCTATCCGGGTATAGCTGATATTATTGATATTATTCAAATGTGTGGAAGAAATTATATTTGTCAATTAAAACCACCTCACATTCACCAATTCCGCATTGGCCAACTCCGCCGAAGGTCTCGGGTCCAATCCCCGGCCCAGGCACTCTTCATGAGCTACATCCCAGAGCTCTAGATATCAACCGCATGAGACATTAGATTGGAGGTGACTTGTACTTGCGTTTATTCTGAGGCAAGTAAATGGGGTAAATGTGTAACATTGTGAGGACTCAAGTCTCACAAATGTATTTATACATTTACATCTGCTTCTGGCAGCTGGTCATATAGGCAGACTATGTTGTTCTGAAACGTTGCAATGTTACAAATTATTAAGTCATTCAGATTTTTTCCGCATGCAGTTTTTTCATTGCTGTAGTCAGCCCATTGGATAAACTGACAGAGGCTGACATAATGATGAGCCGACAAGACTGGGAGTCCTTGTTATATGCTACAGATCTCCCCCCCCCCCTCAATTGAAAGGAATTTTAGAGGCAACACAATTCAGTGTTTAATGTGAATCTTATCCACATTTGAGCTGCGATTTAGCTCATATCAACAAACATTGCTGGTTTATTATGGGTCGTTCCCATGGCCATTACGGAGCTGACAAATACCTAAACCATAAGATCACTCAATTGAAATGAAAAAAAGGGGTAATGGGGTTCTGCAATATTGTGCGATGAAATCCTGCTTTTGCAATTAAATGGGTTTTCAACACAAAACACATTGTTTATTGCAATGTAACATATGGACGCTCACGACCTGGGAATTAAGAGGCATTTGTTGCAAATGCTGTCAGAATTTGATGACATCCATCCATGTGAATAGAGCTTTAAGAGAAAATATGGCAATATTTGTCACACTGGTGGCTTCAATTCCAGTTTGGTTGCAATTAAGGGGAAAATGACGTCACGTTCTTTTTAAGTGATGATCAACACAATTACAAACTGCAAGGTTGCTACGAAAACAGCAAATAAATCTTTTCATTTAATATTTTACAATGTGTTTTAAACAAATTTAATTGAACTGCAAAAGCAGGATTTCATTGCATCATGTTGCAAAACCCCTATGGCCCTTTTTTTTTTTTTAGAGCCAAAGAGTATTTTATAACAATCTACATGGCCAAATGTGCCATGTGCATTTTCCATGCGTTTGGATATCCGCATGATTTACACCTCATTATAATAAGGCAAAAACCATGCGTTTATCCTTCACGTGGAAAACGCACATTTGGCCATGTAGTCACTTTATTGCCACGTTAATTGTGTTCTACGAATGTTTTTAAATTGTATATATGTATAATATTCTGTTGATTTTACTACTTTTGTATTTTAACTAGCCTAAGGGCCTCATTGAATAACAGATTTTCTGAATGAGCCACACTGGTAAAATATGTTCTGAAGAAAAAATAAATAAAAATAGATATGGAAAGTGCAGTACTGTAAAGTAAGTTCTTGCTGCTAGTTAGTCAAATCCTTGACCATGTTTATTTTGGACAAGATCTGAGCTAAAAGGATTTTGGGTGATATAGTTCAGAAATCTAAACATGGGCTGATAAATTGGTCCATATCTTAACAATTAGGCCATGCATTCTTATTTGGCACATCTTAATCGACAATACATTTCTTACTCGTGAGGTTATAATTGCTTAAGTCCTTTGTTTGTGACACAAAATCAAGACAAAATACCATGGAAACGGCGTAATTTTTATATTTAATGTATCTGTCTTAATTATCTCCAACAATATCAAGATAATCATATTTCATGAGACACACTGCAGCCATTACGATTGTTTAATGGGAAACGACATCCGATTGTCCAATCAATTTTTGTTTAGAATGATTTAGAGATTATTCTGCTGTGGGGTAAAATGAGCTAATTTATTAAATGGTTAAAACTTGGCAATTTCAGGATTTGATAAATATTTATTTTACGGGCAGGTTTACATTGTTTTCTAGGTATCACTGCATTCACAAATGAATTAATGAACGAATGAATGAGTGAGTGAATGAATGAATGAATTTTGTCGACATGTACAGGTTACAAAGAGTACCATAATAATATATGATATGCCAAACCTCCATGGAAATAATTCACTTTCTGTTTTTTTAAATGTACTTAAAAGCATTGGAAGCCCTTTTATAGTTACTAATGCCAACTTTTAAGTTAGAGGTGGTCATTTAGATGAGGAGGCCTCATGATGAGGAGTTACTATTTAAATTCTCTCTGCACATTGAACCCACAACCTAGATTACAAGCTTAACCAATGGGCTAATGACCACTGACCATGAACTAAGGGTCACTGCTTGGCAGCAGCTTCTCAGGATCATGTCAAAAATGACAGCATAACATGGCAGCCATTAATGCTGTTCTAACTGGACTGATATCAGGACATAACCCAATCATAACCTGTTGTATTCCCTTACTAGCTGAATATGCAATTATGTTTTGTCTTTTGCAATTGTATTGTGTAATGCTATATTGCAGGGGCGGATCCAGAAAATTTTTCACGGGAGGTGGGGGGGGGTTGACAAATTAAAATGTATTGCGTAGACGGCTGAATTTTTTTAATATTTTAAATTAAAATGTACTAGGCCGGGGGTGGGGAGGGGGGGGAGGCGGGTTTAAAACCCCCTAAATCCACTACTATGTATTGTTGCAGTTAAGCTAATACAATATGTGTATTGTATTGAAGCATAATGTATTGTAATGCATTTTATTCTGGTGTATTGTAGAGCAGTGTAGACGTCTATTGTATTGCAGTGTAGAGTTTTGCAGTGTAATGTACAAAAATGTATAGTGGAGAAGACAAAAGTAAATTATTGTGCAATGAGCTTTTTAACAGGACCATATAAAGTACTTGAAAAAATACACCAGAGATTTCTTTGTTAAATTTATTTCACAATGAAAAGTACAAATTCACCATTTACAAACCGGTACTTAGAGATATTACAGTAAACAACATCTATTCAGTAAGTCTCTTGTAACATCAAAATAACCATTAATATCACAACAATATTAATTACGACATAAAAATGTTCAACTGTATGATAAATAATGTGAAAATTAAGAAGTCTATGTACACCAGGTACTGCAGTAGCCAGCATTGGTTAAGGATCAGAGGAAATCAGAAAAAGTTTTTACAAAAGTGACATATCATGAAAGTAGGGGAAGGTATGGAGAAGTGGGCCATAGGGAGAGTTGGGCCACTCTGCCTACAGCTAAAAGTAATGTTGGAATTACCCTGAAATTGGGTCCCATGGCTCCTATGTGATCATAAGTGCATGTTTGAAAGTGAGAAAACATTTGAGATATTTCTTTTCTGATAAAGTGAATTTTTACTTTTTGGTGTCGGTAAATAAAATTTCCACTATGTATACAATTGTTCATTGACAAAAACTGATCGAGGATGGATTAGAAATAAATTTATTGTTGTAATTAGCACACAATCAGTTCAATCATGTGAATTACATATCATTCCTGCCATGTGGAAAAATATTACATTGATTTATTTTAAGAAACTGTTTAGTGGAGAACTGGGCCCCCACTCTAAGTCTCCCTCTACGAAAACAAAATACAGTAAAAACTTTGATAGGGTAATCCCAAACCCACTAGCATTGAATATTATGCTTAGACACTAACACACATAAAAAATGAAAAGGGCAGCTGTAATCTTACGTATATCACATCATAGTTAAACTTCACTAAAATGGCTTATAATGCCAGCTGGTGTTGCCTACTCTGACATTTTCAGAGTTTACATAAATTGAGGTCAGGATATTTCACCTAAATTAAATCATTATCTACATGTCTAAATGACACTAATTTACTGTTTTTCCAGCTTGAGATAGTTTAAATGTTATGTTGTAAGCTGTTATATCTTTTAATGCTGTACATGTTTCAATGCAGCTTTAATAGAATGTACTTATTAATTATGAGATGTGGTTCAAATGTCACATTAATAAATGTCACAATAAAAAGCTGTATCTCTGTTGCTTATGATGTCTTAGACTGAAATAAATGCAAATATTTTAAAAAAATTATGGGTTTTTTGTAAACCTGATTTTCATATTAAAACTGTGTACTTTTGATGAAACCTTGTTAGTTGAATTATTTCTTACAGATTTCAGTTTGTTATTAACAGACAGGAGAGGCCCAGTACTCCCGCCCACGTGGCCCAGTTCTCCTTACCAGAGGGTGAACTGGGCCACTTTTTCTGAAATTTAATTTTCTTTTTACACATGAAATGGTTGAGCATTTTTCCACAAAGGAATTTGACATTATTATATGAATATCTTAAGTATAATTTAGAAATAAAAGAATTGACTGACTATGCTTTATTATTGGAGAAACAAAATACACTATACACTGGAATATCTGTGACTGACACAAGGACTGCATTCAAGGCATATTTCACAGCAGAGGGGTTGGGAAATTATTTTTTATGTTATTTTAAAGGAAATTGAGTAATATTGTGATAAACAATGAAAAACAACCTTTTGGTTTAATTGTATCAAAAATAATCCACACCCATATACTTATGTACCCCTGAATATTCGTATTCTGCGATCTATTATTTTTAATAGCAATCTCTGAATGAGTCCAAGAAATATGCCAAATGCCTAAGTATCTTACAAATAATGAAACCATGTAACAGACATCGGGGGATTATGCGCTGTTATCAGATGCCAAATGAGGATATCTTTGAATCCCAGAAACCCTTTACCAAGCAGTGTGCTGTCACCTCAAAGCCGAGCGACCTAATTATGGACATTGTTTGCTAGTTTACCCAGTCTAACAATATAATTGGTTAAACTGTGTAGCCGATAGGCTGAGTATTGACTAAAGAAATCTTCTCTTAAAATTACACGAGAAATGGATTCATATATTTTTAGTTTAGGCAATTTTTCTGGTTTGTCTGCTTGCACTTACAAGAATTGCGTAAACTCAGCACA
This sequence comes from Alitta virens, assembly GCA_932294295.1. Classification (NCBI taxonomy): domain Eukaryota; kingdom Metazoa; phylum Annelida; class Polychaeta; order Phyllodocida; family Nereididae; genus Alitta; species Alitta virens. Next base: position 36,787,474 of record OW028582.1, read on the forward strand.
TGAACATCTAATTATTCTTTCATTTCATCGTTAGACCTTTAATACCATAAGCCAGCATATAGATTATAAGAGCAATTCATTAATTTAGTTTAGGTGCAAGCTTCCATGAGTTTAGATCCTTAACAAATGTTGACTATGCTGTACTGTAAATGTAATTACGGATTTAATACAAATCACCTGATATAAATTAAATGCTACAGGATTATTTCAATTCCCATTACAATTCAAATCAACATAAATAATCTTTGGCACCTGTTTTGTAACTATCCACTACAAAATTTATTAGTTGATATTTATAATAATAATAAACTGGAGCTCCTACCAGAAACAGATTTGTGAACCATAAACAGACATGATTTTCAAACTTAGGCTTTACTATATAAATGATTCAATATTTAAGATATATTGACTACAAGGAAAAAATATATACAAATCAGGTCACAGAACTATCTTACATGTATGGCTTTTTCCAATATATATCCAGCCCACATCATAGTGATAATATAAAAGAATATATATATATAGTTTTTATGGTCACATTTTTCTTACAAAGTGATAAAAACAATGCAAAATGTACAGAAATATTACCTCTGCATGATGCAAATGCAATACTTCTATACATTATTTCGTAATATCTACAGAATAAACACATGGGTCCTTAATGAAAGGAATACAAAATATATGAGGAATTCTTATGAAAAGCTTCATCTCATAATACAAATGGAATGTATGAAGAATGTTGTAAAAATGGCAAGAATACGGGTAATTGGATTTACACAGGACTACTAACAGACAATATATACATAATTAGCAATGAGAAATATGACAATCAATGAAAAATATAACAGGAAAGAAAACTTATCATCAGAATATGTTATTCGTCCAGATGAAAAATCTAACTCAAATATAAATCAGCTATATATATATTCTTTAAGGCATTTTACTATTTTTTTCTGAAGTCAAAAAAATCGCCTTTTAGAAATTGAGATCTATGTAAAGTAAAGGGGCGTTCACACTATCACGTATAAGACCTAGGTATGACCACGTATGTCAAAAATGGGTTATACGTGCTCACTCGTGGCTCTGTTAATCTCGTATGACTTCTTTCAACGAGCGTACGTGGGGCAATTGTAGATCGCTCGCCAGACGCTCGTAAAACGCTTACCAAACGTACGTCGTCAGGCATCAATGAGGCATTCTTGAAGCATCCGTGAGACACTTGTAGGCATTCGTAGATCGCTCGTAGATAGCTCATAGATAGCTCATAGATCACTCATAGATAGGCAAGGATAGGCACAGAAGACCTCGAGCATGCGACAGACCTCCGATGGACATCCGACGAGCGTTTTACGAGCATTCTACGAGTGGACGCATGTGAATGGCGAGTATATATGGATGGACAATGGCTACCTATGGCTACGTATGGCCACTTACGTCCATAAAACGTACAAATGAACGTACGTAGGGTGCTCGCTGACTGATTCCCAAGCAAGTTACATAACTGAAATAAACAATTTACTCGTAGAACGTCCGCCAAAGTTTGGTCGTAAGTGGTCAAGCACGACCAGGAGCATCCTACGGATTAGCGTGAGTATACGTAGAACGCTGGATGAGTATGGCCAAGGATGAACAAGAGTGAAAAAATATTTTCATACGTGGTCATTCGTAGCTCTTATACGTGATAGTGTGAACACCACTTAAGATGGAAGGTTTTAGAATAGCAATACATTTTGTTTATTGCAACACTCATGGAGTCATAAGCGATGATTTAATAAAAAAAAGTAAACTGATAAGCAGCTTAATGGTTAAGCATTTTCCATATTGGCCAGCTCTGCTGAAGGTCCCAGGTTCAATCCCTGGCCCTGGCACTCTTCATGAGCTACATCCCAGCCGGATGTCGATCCAATGAGACGTGAAATTGGCGGTGCCTTGTACTGGGTGTCTATGCAGAGGTAAGTGAAAGACCCCACCCATGGGCTAAATGTGTAACATGGTGTGGACTCCAAGTCTTATCATCTCATCATTATGTCTGCCTCTGGCACCAGTCATATCAGCTGACTAAGCTTCAGACCTAGTAGTATTGAGACATTAAAAAATATTATCATTTTTGACACAATGAGTATTCGATTATAATCTTTCACTGTAAATGAGCACAAGAATTTACTTACAAATGAGCATTAGATCTAATTATTTATAATACACTATGGAGGTACATATAATATATTGAAGATTGAACACACAACGTTTCTCGGATAAACAATGAGATTTCCACTTCATTAAGTCATACCTGTGGGAACTAAAAGGCAAATATCCTTTAAATACATTTATCATAAAAAAAGATATTGTTTGAAAAACTCCATTTTTTAAATGCAAGGTCAATAAATGCTGTTTTTGAAGATTATCAAAAAAGAAAGAAAAAAGAAGATTTTCTGGCTCTAAGAAAAGAATTTAGTCCGTAACCATAACACATTGTTCTATTAAAAAACTGAGAAATGGTCTTCAGTTCGCATTTTTTCTTGAAAATACAAAACAGCAGATTTCCCACAAAAGAAAATTCATCAATGAGAATATAAAGCACTTTCCAATCCATGGTTTATGATGAAGGTCACCAATAAAGCAATGTCACAACATCATTTAAATATATCTTTTGTTATTGATGTGACCTTCGCTGTCGCATGAACCTTCATGAAGGTTGTTTGAACACATAACTCAAAATATAATTGAGTTAGGAAAGAATTAAAAATACATCCTAGATAGCATTCCAAATCGAGCCAGCATCATTTCTACGTTGTTTTGATGTTGTCGACATTGCGCCGACGTCAATACGATTTGGAATGCTATCTGGGATGTCTGCAAGAGACTGATGACCCAGTTATAAAATTAGGTCATGTCTTTCCGAAATGTTCCAAGATTGTATTAATATGCCTGCTGCTTGTAATTGCACTGATGGAACACATAACTCAGAATAAAATTTTGTTAGGAAAGAATTTCAAATATATGTCTGTAACAGATTTATGACCCAGTTACAAAATTAGGTCATGTTTTTCCAAAATATTCCAAGGTCGAATTAATACACCTGTTGCACTGCAGGTATTCCTTATCACATCTTTTCAAAAATATAGTTCCTCAAATTCCTCCAAGTTAGTTGTTATTGCACCTAATACACAGATAATTGAATCACCGGTGTGTTCTACAAGATGAAATTATTGCGTTAACATGGCCAGTTTGCACTGACAAAGCTGTTGCTTCATTGTCTCAGAGACTTCATATTGGCCCTGTGAGAATAAATTCAGTGTGTCTTGTACTTAGTCCAACAAATAAAATTTCATATTGTTTGTTAATGCTGGATTAAGGTTTGTCAATGTGTTTAAATGCTAAAATTGTTCGCACAAATAAAATATCATGTTTCATACAACCGGAATGTGTTCAAATCTTTGAAGTTTGCTGTCGTAACACAGAAATCACTGTTTCATAATTTCATTCGCTGAGGCGAAGTTGAGGTACAAATAATTTTCCAAATCCCACAAAACTCTAATTATTAGAGGGCACCATCCACCATATATTCTCCACATTGTACAACATACACTTCAGCCATCCAACATACACTCTAGCCTTCCAATAAACTCTGCTGCTGTTTAACATACACCCATGTTGGATAAGAATGAAGATTCCGATTGGCTCACAGGAGCTGAGTGGAGAATACGTACATCCTATTGGTTCAAGTCATGAGAACTTTTGTCACATTGTTTAGTAGTATCTTACAAAAGCCATGATGTGTCAGATCTAATTCAGTGCAAAAGTCCTCTCGATGGTACATTTAGAATACTGAGACAAGTACTCTAATTTAATCCAAATGAATGTCAGACTTTAATGATACGGTGACCAGTAATTCCGGATAAACTGAAAATATCCTGTATTTGGTAAAAGGAACAAAGGTTGCAATAGTCTGCCAGCCTTGTCACCAACTTGAATTTTGGTTTATGTATTGAGATTTTAATGACGTGGTCACAACACTGGCTAGTTGTCCGAGGTCACCTGTAAATATTCCTATATTTGGGTCTTTTAAGCTTGTTTCATAAAAGATCGACTGAAGTTGCTCGCGTGCACATCATGAAGGACATCTCACGACTCACCTTCCTTTTTCGCCTGCAACACATCATGGCATGAGTGTGGCGGAAATGGACATTAACAAGACAGTAGAGCAGGAAATTAGTTGCAAAGTTCAGTGTGTTTAAGATGTTTGCGATTGTTGTAACCGTGTCAAGGAGAAAGACGTTGCTGACCCCGTAGCAAACTACTGTAACAAATCTTCCTTTCCAGTAACTCTGGTAGGAGCAGTATTGCCCAACACATGAAGATGAGTAGCATGACTTTCCATAATAAATTCTGTCGGACACATATGCGAGTGTATATCGGATGACAGATGGCTAGATAACGATTCAGTGCCATGAGAACTGTCATCCAGGTACTGAAGTAAGAAAACACGTTGAGGACATATTTACTGCAATACTGGATGAATAAAGAGACACTTATGTCATTATGTCGGTATCTTCTTCTATCCACAACAACCGCATCAATTGCAGTCATCGTGCAATACATCATATCAGATGCCGCCAAAGCAACAAGACCGGTGTAAGCAACTAGTTCCAATGTCCCGCGGGACCATCTGCGGGTTCGCTTGCGGGTGAGAACATAAATGTTGATGATGTTTCCTAAGATCCCAAATATGGCCACCGCAAGGATTATATTCCTACCAACATTGTAAAGGGTTTCCTGATAATCAGGTTTAAACGGAGAATTGCTTGGTAATGTTTCGTTAAATTCTATGTGCAAATTATCCATCGGCATTTTTCGGCCTATTGCTTTGCTGTTCTTATTATTTTTTTATTTTGCCATTAAATTCAAATAATCCAAAGAAACATAGAAGTTACATTATATATGAACTTGGGTTGATCTTATCCTTTTTAATGAGTCACAACATTTCATCGTTTCCATGGTTACCATTCTTTCACTGAAAAAAAGAAAAGAAAAAGGCAATTACAATTAGCATCTGCAAACAGTCTCAAGTAACCTATTGTTTCGACATAGACAACTGCTCAGTTTCATGATTAAAATTGAAGTTACCACATGACAGCATCTTTTTTTTTCTTCATTTTCTTTAGCAACTTCAAAAACTACAGAAAAATTGTATGCCCCAGTAGCAAATAAAATGATGCTGATGATGACATAACCATATTGCTTTATATACCCCCTGGATGGGTAATTTTACCTAAATAGTATCCATTACTGGACTATAACCAATGAACTGATAGAACTGTGTTATGATTGATAGGCCTATATCAAGCAAATATTAGGTCCCAATGGGGAGAAAAAGTACCACATGAGGATAGCAGATACGTATTGTTTGTTGACGTCATCTATTCTGTGACATCATCCATGTAACAACTATTAGTGACGTCATCTTATTGTATTTTTATGTACAGCGGTCGAAGTGCCACCTGTCGGCTCTGTTACTTTTTCTCCCAATTGCTTGAGCTGTATTGTGGTTAATATTCAAACAAGTTGTCGGGCTCACTGCCTAGTTCCTAAAAAATTAAAGCAATGAACTGCCAAAAACCTTTTAACAAGGACCTGAACTCTTTACTTTAAAAATGACTTAAACCACTGGGCTAAAATGTCTTATCATTGCCTGCCCATGATGCAGAAAATTAAACACATTTTACATGATGATTACAACAGGTATACATGTAATGCTGTGGTGTGGGCGTGATATGATGTGTCTTTACCTGCAGGCATTTCATGCACCATATCAGCAATTACTCAGAATCCTGGTTCACATCCTAAGGTGGTGCTTAGTGTGGTGTACTACAAGGAGAAGTTTATTTAATGTAAGATTGGGTATATATCAATTGTCACATTTTTTAACAAATCAACCTCTTTTTTTGGTTTCCAGAGCAGTACCTGGGCACTACAGCACCTGTATGAAACTTTGGCAGAAATGTCTAAAATAATGTAGTTGTACCTTTTTGGCTCTAAATAATATAGATTTATCAAAAACTGTAATTGTGAGTTCAGTGTTTTTATGTAGACATCTTTTACCTTTTGCCAAAAATAATATCTGTCCCATTTCTATTCTATAATTTGCATTTATTTAATCATGATTTCACTGTAATGACCTAGAATACCATCTGAACTTGGGTTGTAACTTGGGTTATATCTGAACTTGAGTTATGTGTAGGATAATATCGTGATGTGGTGCATGTTATTACTTTCATCGGTACCTGGATGGTCATGAATTTCCCATCAAAGTCCTTCACATGTGTCATGCAATCACCATGAAGTGCCTAACATGCATAATCGCAAACTCTGTACAGGATGTTTTTGTTTACTGTGGTTGCCGTGGTCCACTGAATTAGATGGACTCGTAAGCACATGGTCGTGGGTTTAAACCCAGCCTTAGCATGTCGGCTGAGCCATTGAGGATTGCAGTCACAAAACTAATTGCATTTAAATCTATAATTACGGACATTTCCCCAACTACAGTGTGCATACAAACAGGTCCATTTGATTTCAATCTAACTGGCTTGGTACATCATGTTTTTATACCTGGGCCTAGGCCTTTAACAGTATAGAACTATCATATTATGCTCTATGACAGACCAGGTATATTTAAGCGAACGAACGCTCTGAGGATTGAAAATGTATCGGTCCACGCAGCAGCAGCGTAGGCAGCACAGGCAGAGAAGGGGTTGCTAGACCAATAAATGGATCAATGCAGCAGCAGCGTAGGCAGGGAGGGGGCTTTTGCGAGGCCTGAATTTGTACTATAATGGAACTTTTCTCAGCTGCTAATGGTCGGATCTTCACCAAATTTGGTTTGTAAGTTGCGCTTTTGTATCGCGGTTCTAATGGTGTGCCATTTATAGCTGTACGAAAGCCCAAGTTAAAACAGTTTTGGCAGGATTTCCCAATGTATTTAAGTGTTTACATTGTAGGCCTAGTGCTGCTGGCACTCTATACACAATACCAGGTATCTATTCTTTTTTTGAAAGAATATTCTTGTTAACTTAATTCTTTTGACAAAATATTTTTGTTTTCCTGGCCAAATTTTTATTTCTGCAGAATTAATAAGGCTGTCTGGAAGCCACAAAAATGTCCTGCTTTGTTTTTTTGGGTCACACCAATTTCCAGAGATGCACTTCCATGGAAAATTACAAGGTTCTGGGAATTAGGTCACTAAGTTTGGTGTACAGACTAAACAAAAAAATTCTTTAAAAAACAAACATAGATATCTGGTAATATGTGAACAATGTTAGCATCACATAGATCTCAATGTACAGGAGATATGGCACTAAGCGGAGAAATGGTAGTGTTTAATTGTCCAACGTGAAATGGAATGAATGCAAATACAAGATAATTTATAAGAAAGCTTTAATATAGAGAAATGGATAACAAGTAAAGCTCACTAAACGAGACCTGTACCAGACTTGTGTGATAATAGTCGATAGTAGAATATAATGACATGTAAGATATATCCAATAAAAATATTTTTTCCCTGGACTGGACTTGAATTAACTGCTGCACTCGCAGCCCTTTTCAAGCAAACCAACTCCATAGACAATTCAGCCTCTGCTGCTTGCTGCAAGTAGCTGAACTTTTCTAGAAGTACTGTTCTGTCTGCAGGGATCTGGATGAAAAATATTTTTGGTGGCACCCCGTAGTGATAGAAAACTCTCTTAGGGGTGTATCCACCTGTATATACTGTTTCTTTGTACATGTATACAGGAAATAAAACTTGTCTGAGTCTATATTTAGGCCATGTGGTTCATCGCCTGAAAGAACGATCGTGTTTACCTTGCTCACTGCAGTAAAATTACATGTTTACCATTTCAATTATGACTAAAACTGTAATTTATGAACTTTGGAAGTGGTAACCAAGGAAAAAAACGATGGTCACTGTAGAGCTCACTTGCGTGAATTATTATGTTTTTTTAATTGTCAGGATAGTAGAAATTTGGACAAAATATATTTTCTTCCTCTGAAATTATTTACAAAATAATTACATAATATATGCAGTGTTAAGATGACAAATATATCTTCTTATCATTCATAATTTTTTTCTATTTTCACGCAAAGCAAACTGTTATAACACTTATGTACATTACAGATCCCAATCGCTGTTTGACAAGTCACATAGAAGCAAGTTTATTTGGCAGGATATGACTTGAAAAATACAACAAATTGAATGTGAGCATATTCTATTATCTAAAATGCCCCATTCAATGTCCATCACAATAGGAATGAATATTGATTGATTGAGTCATATCATAATTATGTCTCCCTCTTTACCCCTTTATCTTCATATAATGACACATATCTCACAATACGTTAATTTGACAAAATTTGCTGGTTTCTCGTGAATATTGCACGCTAAAAAGTTTGTTCTTACTACTTTGGAAGAGACATTATGCTTACTCAAACATGAAATGGAATTGAGGAATTCCAGAAATTATATAAGAAAGAAAAATAGGTCAGAGAGTGTGAAAACATTTATATTCTGTGTTGTTCAATGGAGACCCATATCTGCTGGTCTGACGAACATATCGCTCGTAAAAATAATTTACAACCAAAGGCCCTCGGCTCACAAAGCCGATGAGACTTGACCAACACTTGAAATGAGAGAACAACAAAATTGGGGGCAAAAATGGCCGTCAGTGGACCAGATGTTATTGTTCTGAAGATCACGTTGTCTCATTGTTATCTAGTGACATCTGGCGACCTTTTTTGTCACGTAGCTACGAGGTCCAATCATTGGATGACCTCCTTTTTCCTATTATCACTCAGGAAATTCCAAAACTTCCCTATTATCACTCAGCACATTGAAAACAGCAGTCCTGCAGGAACTTCCGGTTGTAGGGTGTCTCATTGGAAATACACCCCATTAATCTTTTCTCAATGCAATGAGTTGGAACTTTATTACTATCAGACAGAAGGAATTTCATTGCTTGTGTTTTGAAAGGCAGTAGACTTGAACTAATATCAATTTATTCTACGTAACTTCTCACAAGTGGGACTCATTTTTCATTTGTTGGAAATGCTCTCAGAATTTGATGACATCCATCCATGCAGATAGAGCTTTAAGAGAAAATATGGCAATATTTGTCACACTGGTGGCTTCAATTCGAATTTATTGCAATTAAAGGGAAAATTACGGCACTTTCTTTTAAGTGGTGCTCAACACAGATACTTACAAACTGCAAGGTTGCTACGAAAACAGCAAATAAATCTTTTCTTTAATATTTTACAATGTGTTTCATGTTAATTGCACTGCAAAAGCAAGATTTCATTGCATCATGTTGCAAAACCCCTATGGCCCTTTTTTTTAGAGCCAAAGAGTAATTTGTAACAATCTACATGGCTAAATGTGCCATGTGCATTTTCCATGCGTTTTCACCTCATTATGATTAGGCAAAAACGATACATTTTCCATCCGTTTATCCTTCTCATGGAAAACACACTTGGCACATTTGGCCATGTAGTCACTTTATTGCCACGTTAATTATGTTCTATGAATGTTTTTAAATGTATATATGTATAATATTCTGTTGATTTTACTACTTTTGTATTTTAACTAGCCTAAGGGCCTCATTTGAAAAACCGATTTTATGAATGAGCCACACTGGTAAAATATGTTCTGAAGAAAAAATAAATAAAAATAGATATGGAAAGTGCAGCACTCTTAAGTAAGTTCTTGCTGCTAGTAAGTCAAATCCTTGAACATGTTTATTTTGGACAAGATCTTAGCTAAAAAGATTTTGGGTGATATAGTTCAGAAATCTAAACATGGGCTGATAAATTGGTCCATATCTTAACACTTAGGCCATGCATTCTTATTTGGCACATCTTAACCGACAATACATTTTCTTACTTGTGAGGTTATAATCGCTTTAGTTCTTTGTTTGTGACACAAAATCAAGACAAAATACCATGGAAACGGCGTAATTTTTATATTTAATGTATCTGTCTTAATTATCTCCAACAATATCAAGATAATCATATTTCATGAGACACACTGGAGCCGTAGCGATTGTTTAATGGGAAACGACATCCGATTGTCCAATGAATTTTTGTTTAGAATGATTTAGAGATAATTCTGCTGTGGGGTAAAATGAGCTAATTTATTAAATGGTTAAAACTTGGCAATTTCAGAATTTGATAAATATTTATTTTACGGGCAGGTTTACATTGTGAATTAATGAACGAATGAATGAGTGAGTGAATGAATCAATTTTGTCAACATGTACAGGTTACAAAGAGTACCATTATAATATATGATATGCCAAAACTCCATGGAAATAATTCACTTACTAACTTTTTTTTAATGTACTCAAAAACATTGAAAGCCATTTTATAGTTACTAATGCCAACTTTTAAGTTAGAGGTGGTCATTTAGATGAGGAGTTACTATTTAAATTCTCTCTGCACATTGAACCCACAACCCTAGAACCTAGATTACAAGCTTAACCACTGGGCTAATGACCACTGACCATGAACTAAGGGTCACTGCTTGGCAGAAGCATGGCAGCCATTAATGCTGTTCTAACTGGACCGATATCAGGACATAACCCAATCATAACCTGTTGTATTCCCTTACTAGCTGAATATGCAATTATGTTTTGTCTTTTGCAATTGTATTGTGCAATGCTATATTAAAGGGGTGGATCCAGAAAATTTTTCAAGGGAAGGGGGGGGGGGGGTTGACAAATTAAAATGTATTGCATAGACGGCTGATTTTTTTTGATATCTTAAATTAAAATGTACTAGGCCGGGGGTGGGGTGGGGAGGGGCGGGTTTAAAACCCCCTAAATCTGCTACGATGTATTGTTGCAGTTAAGCTAATACATTATGTGTATTGTATTGAAGCATAATGTATTGTAATGCATTTTATTCTAGTGTATTGTAGAGCAGTGTAGACGTCTATTGTATTGCAGTGTAGAGTTTTGCAGTGTAATGTACAAAAATGTATAGTGGAGAAGACAAAAGTAAATTATTGTGCAATGAGCTTTTTAACAGGACCATATAAAGTACTTGAAAAAATACACCAGAGATTTCTTTGTTAAATTTATTTCACAATGAAAAGTACAAATTCACCATTTACAAACCGGTACTTAGAGATATTACAGTAAACAACATCTAATCAGTAAGTCTCTTGTAACATCAAAATAACCATTAATATCACAACAATATTAATTACGACATAAAAATGTTCAACTGTATGATAAATAATGTGAAAATTAAGAAGTCTGTGTACAACCGGTACTGCAGTAGCCAGCATTGGTTAAGGATCAGAGGAAATCAGAAATTTTTTTACAAAAGTGACATATCATGGAAGTAGGGGAAGGTATGGAGAAGTGGGCCATAGGGAGAGTTGGGCCACTCTGCCTACAGCTAAAAGTAATGTTGGAATTACCCTGAAATTGGGTCCCATGGCTCCTATGTGATCATAAGTGCATGTTTGAAAGTGAGAAAACATTTGAGATATTTCTTTTCTGATAAAGTGAATTTTTACTTTTTGGTGTCGGTAAATAAAATTTCCACTATGTATACAATTGTTCATTGACAAAAACTGATCGAGGATGGATTAGAAATAAATTTATTGTTGTAATTAGCACACAATCAGTTCAATCATATGAATTACATATCATTCCTGCCATGTGGAAAAATATTACATTGATTTATTTTAAGAAACTGTTTGGGGGAGAACTGGGCCGCCTTGGGCCCCAATCTAAGGTCCCCTTATGAAAACAAAATACAGTAAAAACTTTCATAAGGTAATCCCAAACCCACTAGCATTGAATATTATGCTTAGACACTAGCATACACATAAAAAATGAAAAGGACAGCTGTAATCTTACATATGTCACATCATAGTTGAACTTCACTAAAATGGCTTATAATGCCAGCTGGGTTTACCTACTCTTACATTTTCAGAGTTTACATAAATTGAGGTGAGGATATTTCACTTACATTAAATCATTATCTACATGTCTATATGACACTAATTTACAGTTTTCCAGCTTGAAATAGTTTAAATGTTACATTGTTAACTGTTATATCTTTTAATGCTGTAAATTTTTCAATGCAGCTTTAATAGAATGTACTTATTAATTATGAGATGTGGTTCAAATGTCACAATAATAAATGTCATAATAAAAAGCTGTATCTCTGCTGCTTGTGATGTCTTAGACTGAAATAAATTATTATTAAATTATTTCTTACAGATAACACCAATCACTTTGCCCATTTTCAGTTTGTTATTACCTGACAGGAGAGGCCCAGTACTCCTGCCCACGTGGCCCAGTTCTCCTTACCAGAGGGTGAACTGGGCCACTTTTTCTGAAATTTAATTTTCTTTTTACACATGAAATGGTTGAGCATTTTTCCACAAAGGCATTTGACATTATTAGATGAATACCTTCAGTATAATTTAGAAATAAAAGAATTGACTGACTATGCTTTATTATTGGAGAAACAAAATACACTATACACTGGAATATCTGTGACTGACACAAGAACTGCATTCAAGGCATATTTCACAGCAGAGCGGTTGGGGAATTTTTTTTAATGTTATTTTAAAGGAAATTAAGTAATATTGTGATAAACAATGAAAAACAATCTTTTGGTTTAATTGTATCAAAAATAATCCACACTCATACACAAATGTACCCCTGAATATTCGTATTCTGTGATCTATTATTTGTAATAGGCTACAGTTGCAATTTCTGAATGAGTCCAAGAAATATGCCAAATGCCTAAGTATCTTACAAATAATGAAACCATGTAACAGACATCGGGGGATAATGCGCTGTTATCAGATGCCAAATGAGGATATCTGGGAATCCCAGAAACCCTTTACCAAGCTGTCACCTCAATGGATTCATATTTTGTGAGTTTAGTCTGAATTTTATGCTTGCACTTACAAGAATTGCGTAAACTCAGCACATGAACATCTAATTATTCTTTCATTTCATCGTTAGACCTTTAATACCATAAACCAGCATATAGATTATAAGAGCAATTCATTAATTTAGTTTAGGTGCAAGCTTCCATGAGTTTAGATCCTTAACAAATGTTGACTATGCTGTACTGTAAATGTAATTATGGATTTAATACAAATCACCTGATATAAATTAAATGCTACAGGATTATTTCAATTCCCATTACAATTCAAATCAACATAAGTAATCTTTGGCACCTGTTTTGTAACTGTCCACTACAAAATTTATTAGTTGATATTTATAATAATAATAAAAATGGAGCTCCTACCAGAAACAGATTTGTGAACCATAAACAGACATGATTTTCAAACTTAGGCTTTACTATATAAATGATTCAATATTTAAGATATATTGACTACAAGGAAAAAATATATACAAATCAGGTCACAGAACTATCTTACATGTATGGCTTTTTCCAATATATATCCAGCCCACATCATAGTGATAATATAAAAGAATATATATATAGTTTTTATGGTCACATTTTTCTTACAAAGTGATAAAAATAATGCAAAATGTACAGAAATATTACCTCTGCATGATGCAAATGCAATACTTCTATACATTATTTCATAATATCTACAGAATAAACACATGGGTCCTTAATGAAAGGAATACAAAATATATGAGGAATTCTTATGAAAAGCTTCATCTCATAATACAAATGGAATGTATGAAGAATGTTGTAAAAATGGCAAGAATACGGGTAATTGGATTTACACAGGACTACTAACAGACAATATATATATAATTAGCAATGAGAAATATGACAATCAATGAAAAATATAACAGGAAAGAAAACTTATCATCAGAATATGTAATTCGTCCAGCTGAAAAATCTAACTCAAATATAAATCAGCTATATATATATTCTTTAAGGCATTTTACTATTTTTTTCTGAAGTCAAAAAAATCGCCTTTTAGAAATTGAGATCTATGTAAAGTAAAGGGGCGTTCACACTATCACATATAAGACCTAGGTATGACCACGTATGTCAAAAATGGGTTATACGTGCTCACTCGTGGCTCTGTTAATCTCGTATGACTTCTTTCAACGTGCGTACGTGGGGCAATTGTAGATCGCTCGCCAGACGCCCGTAAAACGCTTACCAAACGTACGTCATCAGGCATCAATGAGGCATTCTTGAAGCATCCATGAGACACTTGTAGGCATTCATAGATCGCTCGTAGATAGCTCATAGATCGCTCATAGATCACTCGTAGATAGGCAAGGATAGGCACAGAAGACCTCGAGCATGCAACAGACCTCCGATGGACATCCGACGAGCGTTTTACGAGCATTCTACGAGTGGACGCAAGTGAATGGCGAGTATATACGGATGGCCAATGGCTACCTATGGCTACGTATGGCCACGTACGTCCATAAAACGTACAAATGAACGTACGTAGGATGCTCGCTGACTGATTCCCAAGCAAGTTACATAACTGAAATAAACAATTTACTCGTAGAACGTCCGCCAAAGTTTGGTCCTAAGTGGTCAAGCACGACCAGGAGCATCCTACGGATTAGCGTGAGTATACGTAGAACGCTGGATGAGTATGGCCAAGGATGAACAAGAGTGAAAAAGTATTTTCATACGTGGTCATTCGTAGCTCTTATACGTGATAGTGTGAACACCACTTAAGATGGAAGGTTTTAGAATAGCAATACATTTTGTTTATTGCAACACTCATGGAGTCATAAGCGATGATTTAATAAAAAAAAGTAAACTGATAAGCAGCTTAATGGTTAAGCATTTTCCATATTGGCCAGCTCTGCTGAAGGTCCCAGGTTCAATCCCTGGCCCTGGCACTCTTCATGAGCTACATCCCAGCCGGATGTCGATCCCATGAGACGTGAAATTGGCGGTGCCTTGTACTGGGTGTCTATGCAGAGGTAAGTGAAAGACCCCACCCATGGGCTAAATGTGTAACATGGTGTGGACTCCAAGTCTTATCATCTCATCATTATGTCTGCCTCTGGCACCAGTCATATCAGCTGACTAAGCTTCAGACCTAGTAGTATTGAGACATTAAAAAATATTATCATTTTTGACACAATGAGTATTTGATTATAATCTTTCACTGTAAATGAGCACAAGAATTTACTTACAAATGAGCATTAGATCTAATTATTTATAATACACTATGAGCTACATATAATATATTGAAGATTGAATACACAACGTTTCTCGGATAAACAATGAGATTTCCACTTCATTAAGTCATACCTGTGGGAACTAAAAGGCAAATATCCTTTAAATACATTTATCATAAAAAAAGATATTGTTTGAAAAACTCCATTTTTTAAATGCAAGGTCAATAAATGCTGTTTTTGAAGATTATCAAAAAAGAAAGAAAAAAGAAGATTTTCTGGCTCTAAGAAAAGAATTTAGTCCGTAACCATAACACATTGTTCTATTAAAAAACTGAGAAATGGTCTTTAGTTCATTTTTTCTTGAAAATACAAAACAGCAGATTTCCCACAAAAGAAAATTCATCAATGAGAATATAAAGCACTTTCCAATCCATGGTTTATGATGAAGGTCACCAATAAAGCAATGTCACAACATCATTTAAACATATCTTTTGTTATTGATGTGACCTTCGCTGTCGCATGAACCTTCATGAAGGTTGTTTGAACACATAACTCAAAATATAATTGAGTTGGGAAAGAATTAAAAATACATCCTAGATAGCATTCCAAATCGAGCCAGCATCATTTCTACGTTGTTTTGATGTTGTCGACATCGCGCCGACGTCAATACGATTTGGAATGCTATCTGGGATGTCTGCAAGAGACTGATGACCCAGTTATAAAATTAGGTCATATCTTTCCGAAATGTTCCAAGATTGTATTAATATGCCTGCTGCTTGTAATTGCACTGATGGAACACATAACTCAGAATAAAATTGTGTTAGGAAAAAATTTCAAATATATGTCTGTAACAGATTTATGACCCAGTTACAAAATTAGGTCATGTTTTTCCAAAATATTCCAAGGTCGAATTAATACGCCTGTTGCACTGCAGGTATTCCTTATCACATTTTTTCGAAAATATAGTTCCTCAAATTCCTCCAAGTTAGTTGTTATTGCACCTAATACACAGATAATTGAATCACCGGTGTGTTCTACAAGATGAAATTATTGCGTTAACATAGCCAGTTTGCACTGACAAAGCTGTTGCTTCATTGTCTCAGAGACTTCATATTGGCCCTGTGAGAATAAATTAAGTGTGTCTTGTACTTAGTCCAACAAATGAAATTTCATATTGTTTGTTAATGCTGGATTAAGGTTTGTCAATGTGTTTAAATGCTAAAATTGTTCGCACAAATAAAATATCATGTTTCATACAACCGGAATGTGTTCAAATCTTTGAAGTTTGCTGTCATAACACAGAAATCACTGTTTCATAATTTCATTCGCTGAGGCGAAGTTGAGGTACAAATAATTTTCCAAATCCCACAAAACTCTAATTATTAGAGGGCACCATCCACCATATATTCTCCACATTGTACAACATACACTTCAGCCATCCAACATACACTCTAGCCTTCCAATAAACTCTGCTGCTGTGTAACATACACCCATGCTGGATGAGAATGAAGATTCCGATTGGCTCACAGGAGCTGAGTGGAGAATACGTACATCCTATTGGTTCAAGTCATGAGAACTTTTGTCACATTGTTTAGTAGTATCTTACAAAAGCCATGATGTGTCAGATCTAATTCAGTGCAAAAGTCCTCTCGATGGTACATTTAGAATACTGAGACAAGTACTATAATTTAATCAAAATGAATGTCAGACTTTAATGATACGGTGACCAGTAATTCCGGATAAACTGAAAATATCCTGTATTTGGTAAAAGGAACAAAGGTTGCAATAGTCTGCCAGCCTTGTCACCAACTTGAATTTTGGTTTATGTATTCAGATTTTAATGACGTGGTCACAACACTGGCTAGTTGTCCGAGGTCACCTGTAAATATTCCTATATTTGGGTCTTTTAAGCTTGTTTCATAAAAGATCGACTGAAGTTGCTCGCGTGCACATCATGAAGGACATCTCACGACTCACCTTCCTTTTTCGCCTGCAACACATCATGGCAAGAGTGTGGCGGAAATGGACATTAACAAGACAGTAGAGCAGGAAATTAGTTGCAAAGTTCAATGTGTTTAAGATATTTGCGATTGTTGTAACCGTGTCAAGGAGAAAGACGTTGCTGACCCCGTAGCAATAGCGACAATAACGGTGCATGATGTTGAGAATCTCGGAAGGGGTCACCAAGATGAGAAAGAGCAGGACGACCATGAACAGACTATAAGTGACAGGTTTATCTGGCATTGTGTGGTTACTTGACCGTCGTTCCTCGATGTCGAGACAACCAAGTTCGAGACGCATGCGTCTGGTCTCTTGCAATTTGAGAACAATGTGGAAATTACAGTAGATCATGATAATAGCAGGAATAATGAAGCCAATGATACTGTTAAAAACCTGAGACACAGTCATTAAACTAGTGTCATCGGTAGGTCCTGCATGGAGTTGATAAATCGCATGCCCCGTTCCATTTGAATTTATACAACCGCATTCGCTCGATATGAAATCTGTGAAGTTTGACATGGAATCATTGTAGTAATAATCATTGGGAAAGTCTTCACAGTTACTGTAACAAATCTTCCTTTCCAATAACTCTGGTAGGAGCAATATTGCCCAACACATGAAGATGAGTAGCATGACTTTCCATAATAAATTCTGTCGGACACATATGCGAGTGTATATCGGATGACAGATGGCTAGATAACGATTCAGTGCCATGAGAACTGTCATCCAGGTACTGAAGTAAGAAAACACGTTGAGGACATATTTACTGCAATACTGGATGATTAAAGAGACACTTATGTCATTATGTCGGTATCTTCTTCTATCCACAACAACCGCATCAATTGCAGTCATCGTGCAATACATCATATCAGATGCCGCCAAAGCAACAAGACCGGTGTAAGCAACTAGTTCCAATGTCCCGCGGGACCATCTGCGGGTTCGCTTGCGGGTGAGAACATAAATGTTGATGATGTTTCCTAAGATCCCAAATATGGCCACCGCAAGGATTATATTCCTACCAACATTGTAAAGGGTTTCCTGATAATCAGGTTTAAATGGAGAATTGCTGGGTAATGTTTCGTTAAATTCTATGTGCAAATTATCCATCGGCATTTTTCGGCCTATTGCTTTGCTGTTCTTATTATTTTTTTATTTTGCCATTAAATTCAAATAATCCAAAGAAACATAGAAGTTACATTATATATGAACTTGGGTTGATCTTATCCTTTTTAATGAGTCACAACATTTCATCGTTTCCATGGTTACCATTCTTTCACTGAAAAAAAGAAAAGAAAAAGGCAATTACAATTAGCATCTGCAAACAGTCTCAAGTAACCTATTGTTTCGACATAGACAACTGCTCAGTTTCATGATTAAAATTGAAGTTACCACATGACAGCATCTTTTTTTTTCTTCATTTTCTTTAGCAACTTCAAAAACTACAGAAAAATTGTATGCCCCAGTAGCAAATAAAATGATGCTGATGATGACATAACCATATTGCTTTATATACCCCCTGGATGGGTAATTTTACCTAAATAGTATCCATTACTGGACTATAACCAATGAACTGATAGAACTGTGTTATGATTGATAGGCCTATATCAAGCAAATATTAGGTCCCAATGGGGAGAAAAAGTACCACATGAGGATAGCAGATACGTATTGTTTGTTGACGTCATCTATTCTGTGACATCATCCATGTAACAACTATTAGTGACGTCATCTTATTGTATTTTTATGTACAGCGGTCGAAGTGCCACCTGTCGGCTCTGTTACTTTTTCTCCCAATTGCTTGAGCTGTATTGTGGTTAATATTCAAACAAGTTGTCGGGCTCACTGCCTAGTTCCTAAAAAATTAAAGCAATGAACTGCCAAAAACCTTTTAACAAGGACCTGAACTCTTTACTTTAAAAATGACTTAAACCACTGGGCTAAAATCTCTTATCATTGCCTGCCCATGATGCAGAAAATTAAACACATTTTACATGATGATTACAACAGGTATACATGTGATGCTGTGGTGTGGGCGTGATATGATGTGTCTTTACCTGCAGGCATTTCATGCACCATATCAGCAATTACTCAGAATCCTGGTTCACATCCTAAGGTGGTGCTTAGTGTGGTGTACTACAAGGAGAAGATTATTTAATGTAAGATTGGGTATATATCAATTGTCACATTTTTTAACAAATCAACCTCTTTTTTTGGTTTCCAGAGCAGTACCTGGGCACTACAGCACCTGTATGAAACTTTGGCAGAAATGTCTAAAATAATGTAGTTGTACCTTTTTGGCTCTAAATAATATAGATTTATCAAAAACTGTAATTGTGAGTTCAGTGTTTTTATGTAGACATCTTTTACCTTTTGCCAAAAATAATATCTGTCCCATTTCTATTCTATAATTTGCATTTATTTAATCATGATTTCACTGTAATGACCTAGAATACCATCTGAACTTGGGTTGTAACTTGGGTTATATCTGAACTTGAGTTATGTGTAGGATAATATCGTGATGTGGTGCATGTTATTATTTTCATCGGTACCTGGATGGTCATGAATTTCCCATCAAAGTCCTTCACATGTGTCATGCAATCACCATGAAGTGCCTAACATGCATAATCGCAAACTCTGTACAGGATGTTTTTGTTTACTGTGGTTGCCGTGGTCCACTGAATTAGATGGACTCGTAAGCACATGGTCGTGGGTTTAAACCCAGCCTTAGCATGTCGGCTGAGCCATTGAGGATTGCAGTCACAAAACTAATTGCATTTAAATCTATAATTACGGACATTTCCCCAACTACAGTGTGCATACAAACAGGTCCATTTGATTTCAATCTAACTGGCTTGGTACAGTATTGAACTATCATATTATGTTCTATGACAGACCAGGTATATTTAAGCGAACGAATGCTCTGAGGATTGAAAATGTATCGGTCCACGCAGCAGCAGCATAGGCAGCACAGGCAGAGAAGGGGTTGCTAGACCAATAAATGGATCAATGCAGCAGCAGCGTAGGCAGGGAGGGGGCTTTTGCGAGGCCTGAATTTGTACTATAATGGAACTTTTCTCAGCTGCTAATGGTCGGATCTTCACCAAATTTGGTTTGTAAGTTGCGCTTTTGTATCGCGGTTCTAATGGTGCCATTTATAGCTGTACGAAAGCCCAAGTTAAAACAGTTTTGGCAGGATTTCCCAATGTATTTAAGTGTTTACATTGTAAGCCTAATGCTGCTGGCACTCTATACACAATACCAGGTATCTATTCTTTTTTTGAAAGAATATTCTTGTTAACTTAATTCTTTTGACAAAATATTTTTGTTTTCCTGGCCAAATTTTTATTTCTGCAGAATTAATAAGGCTGTCTGGAAGCCACAAAAATGTCCTGCTTTGTTTTTTTGGGTCACACCAATTTCCAGAGATGCACTTCCATGGAAAATTACCAGGTTCTGGGAATTAGGTCACTAAGTTTGGTGTACAGACTAAACAAAAAAATTCTTTAAAAAACAAACATAGATATCTGGTAATATGTGAACAATGTTAGCATCACACAGATGTCAATGTACAGGAGATATGGCACTAAGCGGAGAAATGGAAGTGTTTAATTGTCCAACGTGAAATGGAATGAATGCAAATACAAGATAATTTATAAGAAAGCTTTAATATAGAGAAATGGATAACAAGTAAAGCTCACTAAAAGAGACCTGTACCAGACTTGTGTGATAATAGTCGATAGTAGAATTTAATGACATGTAAGATATATCCAATAAAACTATTTTTTCCCTGGACTGGACTTGAATTAACTGCTGCACTCGCAGCCCTTTTCAAGCAAACCAACTCCATAGACAATTCAGCCTCTGCTGCTTGCTGCAAGTAGCTGAACTTTTCTAGAAGTACTGTTCTGTCTGCAGGGATCTGGATGAAAAATATTTTTGGTGGCACCCCGTAGTGATAGAAAACTCTCTTAGGGGTGTATCCACCTGTATATACTGTTTCTTTGTACATGTATACAGGAAATAAAACTTGTCTGAGTCTATATTTAGGCCATGTGGTTCATCGCCTGAAAGAACGATCGTGTTTACCTTGCTCACTGCAGTGAAATTACATGTTTACCATTTCAATTATGACTAAAACTGTAATTTATGAACTTTGGAAGTGGTAACCAAGGAAAAAAAACGATGGTCACTGTAGAGCTCACTTGCGTGAATTATTATGTTTTTTTAATTGTCAGGATAGTAGAAATTTGGACAAAATATATTTTCTTCCTCTGAAATTATTTACAAAATAATTACATAATATATGCAGTGTTAAGATGACAAATATATCTTTTTATCATTCATAATTTTTTTCTATTTTCACGCAAAGCAAACTGTTATAACACTTATGTACATTACAGATCCCAATCGCTGTTTGACAAGTCACATAGAAGCAAGTTTATTTGGCAGGATATGACTTGAAAAATACAACAAATTGAATGTGAGCATATTCTATTATATAAAATGCCCCATTCAATGTCCATCACAATAGGAATGAATATTGATTGATTGAGTCATATCATAATTATGTCTCCCTCTTTACCCCTTTATCTTCATATAATGACACATATCTCACAATACGTTAATTTGACAAAATTTGCTGGTTTCTCGTGAATATTGCATGCTAAAAAGTTTGTTCTTACTACTTTGGAAGAGACATTATGCCTACTCAAACATGAAATGGAATTGAGGAATTCCAGAAATTATATAAGAAAGAAAAATAGGTCAGAGAGTGTGAAAACATTTATATTCTGTGTTGTTCAATGGAGACCCATATCTGCTGGTCTGACGAACATATCGCTCGTAAAAATAATTTACAACCAAAGGCCCTCGGCTCACAAAGCCGATGAGACTTGACCAACACTTGAAATGAGAGAACAACAAAATTGGGGGCAAAAATGGCCGTCAGTGGACCAGATGTTATTGTTCTGAAGATCACGTTGTCTCATTGTTATCTAGTGACATCTGGCGACCTTTTTTGTCACGTAGCTACGAGGTCCAATCATTGGATGTCCTCCTTTTTCCTATTATCACTCAGGAAATTCCAAAACTTCCCTATTATCACTCAGCACAATGAAAACAGCAGTCCTGTAGGAACTTCCGGTTGTAGGGTGTCTCATTGGAAATACACCCCATTAATCTTTTCTCAATGCAATGAGTTGGAACTTTATTACTATCAGACAGAAGGAATTTCATTGCTTGTGTTTTGAAAGGCAGTAGACTTGAACTAATATCAATTTATTCTACGTAATTTCTCACAAGTGGGACTCATTTTTCATTTGTTGGAAATGCTCTCAGAATTTGATGACATCAATCCAAGCAGATAGAGCTTTAAGAGAAAATATGGCAATATTTGTCACACTGGTGGCTTCAATTCGAATTTGGTTGCAATTAAGGGGAAAATTACGGCACTTTCTTTTAAGTGGTGCTCAACACAGATACTTACAAACTGCAAGGTTGCTACGAAAACAGCAAATAAATCTTTTCTTTAATATTTTACAATGTGTTTCATGTTAATTGCACTGCAAAAGCAAGATTTCATTGCATCATGTTGCAAAACCCCTATGGCCCTTTTTTTTTTAGAGCCAAAGAGTATTTTGTAATAATCTACATGGCTAAATGTGCCATGTGCATTTTCCATGCGTTTTCACCTCATTATGATTAGGCAAAAACGATACATTTTCCATCCATTTATCCTTCTCATGGAAAACACACTTGGCACATTTGGCCATGTAGTCACTTTATTGCCACGTTAATTATGTTCTATGAATGTTTTTAAATGTATATATGTATAATATTCTGTTGATTTTACTACTTTTGTATTTTAACTAGCCTAAGGGCCTCATTGAAAAACAGATTTTATGAATGAGCCACACTGGTAAAATATGTTCTGAAGAAAAAATAAATAAAAATAGATATGGAAAGTGCAGCACTCTTAAGTAAGTTCTTGCTGCTAGTAAGTCAAATCCTTGAACATGTTTATTTTGGACAAGATCTTAGCTAAAAAGATTTTGGGTGATATAGTTCAGAAATCTAAACATGGGCTGATAAATTGGTCCATATCTTAACAATTAGGCCATGCATTCTTATTTGGCACATCTTAACCGACAATACATTTTCTTACTTGTGAGGTTATAATCGCTTTAGTTCTTTGTTTGTGACACAAAATCAAGACAAAATACCATGGAAACGGCGTAATTTTTATATTTAATGTATCTGTCTTAATTATCTCCAACAATATCAAGATAATCATATTTCATGAGACACACTGGAGCCGTTACGATTGTTTAATGGGAAACGACATCCGATTGTCCAATGAATTTTTGTTTAGAATGATTTAGAGATAATTCTGCTGTGGGGTAAAATGAGCTAATTTATTAAATGGTTAAAACTTGGCAATTTCAGAATTTGATAAATATTTATTTTACGGGCAGGTTTACATTGTGAATTAATGAACGAATGAATGAGTGAGTGAATGAATCAATTTTGTCAACATGTACAGGTTACAAAGAGTACCATTATAATATATGATATGCCAAAACTCCATGGAAATAATTCACTTACTAACTTTTTTTTAATGTACTCAAAAACATTGAAAGCCATTTTATAGTTACTAATGCCAACTTTTAAGTTAGAGGTGGTCATTTATATTTAAATTCCCTTACTAGCTGAATATGCAAGTATGTTTTGTCTTTTGCAATTGTATTGTGCAATGCTATATTAAAGGGGCGGATCCAGAAAATTTTTCACGGGAAGGGGGGGGGGTTGACAAATTAAAATGTATTGCGTAGACAGCTGATTTTTTTTGATATTTTAAATTAAAATGTACTAGGCCGGGGGTGGGGAGGGGCGGGTTTAAAACCCCCTAAATCTGCTACGATGTATTGTTGCAGTTAAGCTAATACATTATGTGTATTGTATTGAAGCATAATGTATTGTAATGCATTTTATTCTAGTGTATTGTAGAACAGTGTAGACGTCTATTGTATTGCAGTGTAGTGTTTTGCAGTGTAATGTACAAAAATGTATAGTGGAGAAGACTAAAGTATATTATTGTGCAATGAGCTTTTTAACAGGACCATATAAAGTACTTAAAAAAATACACCAGAGATTTCTTTGTTAAATTTATTTCACAATGAAAAGTACAAATTCACCATTTATAAACCGGTACTTAGAGAGATTACAGTAAACAACATCTAATCAGTAAGTCTCTTGTAACATCAAAATAACCATTAATATCACAACAATATTAATTACGACATAAAAATGTCCAACTGTATGATAAATAATGTGAAAATTAAGAAGTCTATGTACACCAGGTACTGCAGTAGCCAGCATTGGTTAAGGATCAAAGGAAATCAGAAAAAGTTTTTACAAAAGTGACATATCATGAAGGTAGGGGAAGGTATGGAGAACTGGGCCATAGGGAGAGCTGGGCCTACAGCTTAAAGTAATGTTAGTATTACCCTGAAATTGGGTCACATTTGCCCGAACAGACTGCCTCGCAAGGCACGGTTTGATGGGGCTAGGTCACATGGCTCCTATGTGATCATAAGCGCATGTTTGGAAGTGAGAAAACATTTGAGATATTTCATTTTCTGATAAATTGATTTTTTATTATTTTGAGCCAGTAAGTAAAATTTCCACTATGTATACAATTGTTCATTGACAAAAACTGATCGAGGATGGATTAGAAATAAATTTATTGTTGTAATTAGCACACAATCAGAGTTCAATCATGTGAATTACATATCCTTCCTGCCATGTGGAAAAATATTACATTGATTTATTTTGAGAAACTGTTTAGTGGAGAACTGGGCCCCCACTCTAAGTCTCCCTCTAAGAAAACAAAATACATTAAAAACTTTGATAGGGTAATCCCAAACCCACTAGCATTTAATATTATGCTTAGACACTAACACACATAAAAAATGAAAAGGACAGCTGTAATCTTAAATATGTCACATCATAATTGAACTTCAATAATGGCTTATAATGCCAGCTGGGTTTGCCTACTCTGACATTTTCAGAGTTTACATAAATTTAAGTCAGGATATTTCACCTAAATTAAATCATTATCTACATGTCTATATGACACTAATTTACTGTTTTTCCAGCTTGAGATAGTTTAAATGTTATGTTGTTAGCTGTTATATCTTTTAATGCTGTAAATTTTCCATTGCAGTTTTAATAGAATGTACTTATTAATTATGAGATGTGGTTCAAATGTCACATTAATAAATTTCATAATAAAAAGCTGTATCTCCACTGCTTATGACGTCTTAGACTGCAAATATTTTGAAATAATTTTGGGCTTTTTTGTAAACCTGATTTTCATTAAAACTGTGTTATTTTGATGTAACCTTGTTCGTTGAATTATTTCTTACAGATAACACCAATCACTTTGCCCATTTTCAGTTTGTTATTAACTGACAGGAGATGTCTAGTACTCATGGCCCAGTTCTCCTTACCAGAGGGAGAACTGGGCCACTTTATCTGAAATTTGATTTTCTCTTTAGACATGAAATGGTTGAGCATTTTTCCACAAAGGCATTTGACATTATTAGATGAATACCTTTAGTGTAATTTAGAAATAAAAGAATTGACTGACTATGCTTTATTATTGGAGAAACAAAATACACTATACACTGGAATATCTGTGACTGACACAAGGACTGCATTCAAGGCATATTTCACAGCAGAGGGGTTGGGGAATTTTTTTTAAATGTTATTTTAAAGGAAATTAAGTAATATTGTGATAAACAATGAAAAACAACCTTTTGGTTTAATTGTATCAAAAATAATCCACACCCATATACAAATGTACCCCTGAATATTTGTATTCTGCGATCTATTATTTGTAATAGCAATTTCTGAATGAGTCCAAGAAATATGCCAAATGCCTAAGTATCTTACAAATAATGAAACCATGTAAGAGACATCGGGGGATTATGCGCTGTTATCAGATGCCAAATGAGGATATCTTGGAAAACCCAGAAACCCTTTACCAAGCAGTGTGCTGTCACCTCAAAGCCGAGCGACCTAATTATGGACATTGTTTGCTAGTTTACCCAGTCTAACAATATAATTGGTTAAACTGTGTAGCCGATAGGCTGAGTATTGACTAAAGAAATCTCTTAAAATTACACGAGAAATGGATTCATATTTTTTTAGTTTAGGCAATTTTTCTGGTTTGTCTGCTTGCACTTACAAGAATTGCGTAAACTCAGCACATGAACATCTAATTATTCTTTCATTTCATCGTTAGCCCTTTAATACCATAAGCCAGCATATAGATTTTAAGAGCAATTCATTAATTTAGTTTAGGTGCAAGCTTCCATGAGTTTAGATCCTTAACAAATGTTGACTATGCTGTACTGTAAATGTAATTATGGATTTAATACAAATCACCTGATATAAATTAAATGCTACAGGATTATTGCAATTCCCATTACAATTCAAATCAACATAAGTAATCTTTGGCACCTGCTTTGTAACTATCCACTACAAAATTTATTAGTTGATATTTATAATAATAATAAAAATGGAGCTCCTACCAGAAACAGATTTGTGAACCATAAACAGACATGATTTTCAAACTTAGGCTTTACTATATAAATGATTCAATATTTAAGATATATTGACTACAAGGAAAAAATATATACAAATCAGGTCACAGAACTAACTTACATGTATGGCTTTTTCCAATATATATCCAGCCCACATCATAGTGATAATATAAAAGAATATATATATAGTTTTTATGGTCACATTTTTCTTACAAAGTGATAAAAACAATGCAAAATGTACAGAAATATTACCTCTGCATGATGCAAATGCAATACTTCTATACATTATTTCGTAATATCTACAGAATAAACACATGGGTCCTTAATGAAAGGAATACAAAATATATGAGGAATTCTTATGAAAAGCTTCATCTCATAATACAAATGGAATGTATGAAGAATGTTGTAAAAATGGCAAGAATACAGGTAATTGGATTTACACAGGACTACTAACAGACAATATATATATAATTAGCAATGAGAAATATGACAATCGATGAAAAATATAACAGGAAAGAAAACTTATCATCAGAATATGTAATTCGTCCAGCTGAAAAATCTAACTCAAATATAAATCAGCTATATATATATTTTTAAGGCATTTTACTATTTTTTTCTGAAGTCAAAAAAATCGCCTTTTAGAAATTGAGATCTATGTAAAGTAAAGGGGCGTTCACACTATCACGTATAAGACCTAGGTATGACCACGTATGTCAAAAATGGGTTATACGTGCTCACTCGTGGCTCTGTTAATCTCGTATGACTTCTTTCAACGAGCGTACGTGGGGCAATTGTAGATCACTCGCCAGACGCCCGTAAAACGCTTACCAAACGTACGTCATCAGGCATCAATGAGGCATTCTTGAAGCATCCGTGAGACACTTGTAGGCATTCTTAGATCGCTCGTAGATAGTTCATAGATCGCTCGTATATGGGCAAGGATAGGCACAGAAGACCTCGAGCATGGGACAGACCTCCAATGGACATCCGACGAACGTTTTACGAGCATTCTACGAGTGGACGCAAGTGAATGGTGCATATGTACGGATGGACAATGGCTACCTATGGCTACGTAAGGCCACGTACATCCATAAAACGTAAAAATGAACGCACGTAGGATGCTCGCTGACTGATTCCCGCAAGTTACATAACTGATATAAACAATTTACTTGTAGAACGTCCGCCAAAGTTTGGTCGTAAGTGGTCAAGCACGACCAGGAGCATCCTACAGATTAGCATGAGTATACGTAGAACGCTGGGTGACTATGGCCAAGGATGAACAAGAGGGAAAAAATATTTTCATACGTGGTCATTCATAGCTCTTATACGTGATAGTGTGGACGCCACTTCAGATGGAAGGTTTTAGAATAGCAATAAATTTTGTTTATTGCATGCTGGGTGGCTTAATGGTTAAGCATCTTCCATATTGGCCAGCTCTGCTGAAGGTCCCAGGTTCGATCCCTGGCCCTGGCACTTCATGAGCTACATCCCAGCCGGATGTCAATCCCATGAGATGTGAAATTGGAGGTGCCTTGTACTGGGTGTCTGGCAGCCTCTCATATAAGCTGACTAAGCTTCAGACCTAGTAGTATTGAGACATTAAAAAATATAATCATTTTTGACACAATGAGTATTCGATTATAATCTTTCACTGTAAATGAGCACAAGAATTTACTTACAAATGAGCATTAGATCTAATTATTTATAATACACTATGAGCTACATATAATATATTGAAGATTGAACACACAAAGTTTCTCGGATAAACAATGAGATTTCCACTTCATTAAGTCATACCTGTGGGAACTAATAGTCAAATATCCTTTAAATACATTTATCATAAAAAAAAATATTGTTTGAAAAACTCCATTTTTTAAATGCAAAGTCAATAAATGCTGTTTTTGAAGATTATCAAAAAAGAAAGAAAAAAGAAGCTTTTCTGGCTCTAAGAAAAGAATTTAGTCCATAACCATAACATTGTTCTATTAAAAAACTGAGAAATGGTCTTCAGTTTGCATTTTTTCTTGAAAATACAAAACAGCAGATTTCCCACAAAAGAAAATTCATCAATGAGAATATAAAGCACTTTCCAATCCATGGTTTATGATGAAGGTCACCAATAAAGCAATGTCACAACATCATTTAAATATATCTTTTGTTATTGATGTGACCTTCGCTGTCGCATGAACCTTCATGAAGGTTGTTTGAACACATAACTCAAAATATAATTGAGTTAGGAAAGAATTAAAAATACATCCTAGATAGCATTCCAAATCGAGCCAGCATCATTTCTACGTTGTTTTGATGTTGTCGACATCGCGCCGACGTCAATACGATTTGGAATGCTATCTGGGATGTCTGCAAGAGACTGATGACCCAGTTATAAAATTAGGTCATGCCTTTCCGAAATGTTCCAAGATTGTATTAATATGCCTGCTGCTTGTAATTGCACTGATGGAACACATAACTCAGAATAAAATTTTGTTAGGAAAGAATTTCAAATATATGTCTGTAACAGATTTATGACCCAGTTATAAAATTAGGTCATGTCTTTCCGAAATGTTCCAAGATTGTATGAATATGCCTGCTGCTTGTAATTGCACTGATGGAACACATAACTGAGAATAAAATTTTGTTAGGAAAGAATTTCAAATATATGTCTGTAACAGATTTATGACCCAGTTACAAAATTAGGTCATGTTTTTCCAAAATATTCCAAGGTCGAATTAATACGCCTGTTGCACTGCAGGTATTCCTTATCACATCTTTTCAAAAATATAGTTCCTCAAATTCCTCCAAGTTAGTTGTTATTGCACCTAATACACAGATAATTGAATCACCGGTGTGTTCTACAAGATGAAATTATTGCGTTAACATGGCCAGTTTGCACTGACAAAGCTGTTGCTTCATTGTCTCAGAGACTTCATATTGGCCCTGTGAGAATAAATTCAGTGTGTCTTGTACTTAGTCCAACAAATAAAATTTCATATTGTTTGTTAATGCTGGATTAAGGTTTGTCAATGTGTTTAAATGCTAAAATTGTTCGCACAAATAAAATATCATGTTTCATACAACCGGAATGTGTTCAAATCTTTGAAGTTTGCTGTCGTAACACAGAAATCACTGTTTCATAATTTCATTCGCTGAGGCGAAGTTGAGGTACAAATAATTTTCCAAATCCCACAAAACTCTAATTATTAGAGGGCACTATCCACCATATATTCTCCACATTGTACAACATACACTTCAGCCATCCAACATACACTCTAGCCTTCCAATAAACTCTGCTGCTGTTTAACATACACCCATGCTGGATGAGAATGAAGATTCCGATTGGCTCACAGGAGCTGAGTGGAGAATACGTACATCCTATTGGTTCAAGTCATGAGAACTTTTGTCACATTGTTTAGTAGTATCTTACAAAAGCCATGATGTGTCAGATCTAATTCAGTGCAAAAGTCCTCTCGATGGTACATTTAGAATACTGAGACAAGTACTATAATTTAATCCAAATGAATGTCAGACTTTAATGATACGGTGACCAGTAATTCCGGATAAACTGAAAATATCCTGTATTTGGTAAAAGGAACAAAGGTTGCAATAGTCTGCCAGCCTTGTCACCAACTTGCATTTTGGTTTATGTATTCAGATTTTAATGACGTGGTCACAACACTGGCTAGTTGTCCGAGGTCACCTGTAAATATTCCTATATTTGGGTCTTTTAAGCTTGTTTCATAAAAGATCGACTGAAGTTGCTCGCGTGCACATCATGAAGGACATCTCACGACTCACCTTCCTTTTTCGCCGGCAACACATCATGGCAAGAGTGTGGTGGAAATGGACATTAACCAGACAGTAGAGCAGGAAATTAGTTGCAAAGTTCAATGTGTTTAAGATGTTTGCGATTGTTGTAACCGTGTCAAGGAGAAAGACGTTGCTGACCCCGTAGCAATCGCGACAATAACGGTGCATGATGTTGAGAATCTCAGAAGGGGTCACCAAGATGAGAAAGAGCAGGACGACCATGAACAGACTATAAGTGACAGGTTTATCTGGCATTGTGTGGTTACTTGACCGTCGTTCCTCGATGTCGAGACAACCAAGTTCGAGACGCATGCGTCTGGTCTCTTGCAATTTGAGAACAATGTGGAAATTACAGTAGATCATGATAATAGCAGGAATAATGAAGCCAATGATACTGTTAAAAACCTGAGACACAGTCATTAAACTAGTGTCATCGGTAGGTCCTGCATGGAGTTGATAAATCGCATGCCCCGTTCCATTTGAATTTATACAACCGCATTCGCTCGATATGAAATCTGTGAAGTTTGACATGGAATCATTGTAGTAATAATCATTGGGAAAGTCTTCACAGTTACTGTAACAAATCTTCCTTTCCAATAACTCTGTTAGGAGCAATATTGCCCAACACATGAAGATGAGTAGCATGACTTTCCATAATAAATTCTGTCGGACACATATGCGAGTGTATATCGGATGACAGATGGCTAGATAACGATTCAGTGCCATGAGAACTGTCATCCAGGTACTGAAGTAAGAAAACACGTTGAGGACATATTTACTGCAATACTGGATGATTAAAGAGACACTTATGTCATTATGTCGGTATCTTCTTCTATCCACAACAACCGCATCAATTGCAGTCATCGTGCAATACATCATATCAGATGCCGCCAATGCAACAAGACCGGTGTAAGCAACTAGTTCCAATGTCCCGCGGGACCATCTGCGGGTTCGCTTGCGGGTGAGAACATAAATGTTGATGATGTTTCCTAAGATCCCAAATATGGCCACCGCAAGGATTATATTCCTACCAACATTGTAAAGGGTTTCCTGATAATCAGGTTTAAACGGAGAATTGCTGGGTAATGTTTCGTTAAATTCTATGTGCAAATTATCCATCGGCATTTTTCGGCCTATTGCTTTGCTGTTCTTATTATTTTTTTATTTTGCCATTAAATTCAAATAATCCAAAGAAACATAGAAGTTACATTATATATGAACTTGGGTTGATCTTATCCTTTTTAATGAGTCACAACATTTCATCGTTTCCATGGTTACCATTCTTTCACTGAAAAAAAGAAAAGAAAAAGGCAATTACAATTAGCATCTGCAAACAGTCTCAAGTAACCTATTGTTTCGACATAGACAACTGCTCAGTTTCATGATTAAAATTGAAGTTACCACATGACAGCATCTTTTTTTTTCTTCATTTTCTTTAGCAACTTCAAAAACTACAGAAAAATTGTATGCCCCAGTAGCAAATAAAATGATGCTGATGATGACATAACCATATTGCTTTATATACCCCCTGGACGGGTAATTTTACCTAAATAGTATCCATTACTGGACTATAACCAATGAACTGATAGAACTGTGTTATGATTGATAGGCCTATATCAAGCAAATATTAGGTCCCAATGGGGAGAAAAAGTACCACATGAGGATAGCAGATACGTATTGTTTGTTGACGTCATCTATTCTGTGACATCATCCATGTAACAACTATTAGTGACGTCATCTTATTGTATTTTTATGTACAGCGGTCGAAGTGCCACCTGTCGGCTCTGTTACTTTTTCTCCCAATTGCTTGAGCTGTATTGTGGTTAATATTCAAACAAGTTGTCGGGCTCACTGCCTAGTTCCTAAAAAATTAAAGCAATGAACTGCCAAAAACCTTTTAACAAGGACCTGAACTCTTTACTTTAAAAATGACTTAAACCACTGGGCTAAAATGTCTTATCATTGCCTGCCCATGATGCAGAAAATTAAACACATTTTACATGATGATTACAACAGGTATACATGTAATGCTGTGGTGTGGGCGTGATATGATGTGTCTTTACCTGCAGGCATTTCATGCACCATATCAGCAATTACTCAGAATCCTGGTTCACATCCTAAGGTGGTGCTTAGTGTGGTGTACTACAAGGAGAAGTTTATTTAATGTAAGATTGGGTATATATCAATTGTCACATTTTTTAACAAATCAACCTCTTTTTTTGGTTTCCAGAGCAGTACCTGGGCACTACAGCACCTGTATGAAACTTTGGCAGAAATTTCTAAAATAATGTAGTTGTACCTTTTTGGCTCTAAATAATATAGATTTATCAAAAACTGTAATTGTGAGTTCAGTGTTTTTATGTAGACATCTTTTACCTTTTGCCAAAAATAATATCTGTCCCATTTCTATTCTATAATTTGCATTTATTTAATCATGATTTCACTGTAATGACCTAGAATACCATCTGAACTTGGGTTGTTACTTGGGTTATATCTGAACTTGAGTTATGTGTAGGATAATATCGTGATGTGGTGCATGTTATTATTTTCATCGGTACCTGGATGGTCATGAATTTCCCATCAAAGTCCTTCACATGTGTCATGCAATCACCATGAAGTGCCTAACATGCATAATCGCAAACTCTGTACAGGATGTTTTTGTTTACTGTGGTTGCCGTGGTCCACTGAATTAGATGGACTCGTAAGCACATGGTCGTGGGTTTAAACCCAGCCTTAGCATGTCGGCTGAGCCATTGAGGATTGCAGTCACAAAACTAATTGCATTTAAATCTATAATTAAGGACATTTCCCCAACTACAGTGTGCATACAAACAGGTCCATTTGATTTCAATCTAACTGGCTTGGTACATCATGTTTTTATACCTGGGCCTAGGCCTTTAACAGTATAGAACTATCATATTATGTTCTGTGACAGACCAGGTATATTTAAGCGAACGAACGCTCTGAGGATTGAAAATGTATCGGTCCACGCAGCAGCAGCGTAGGCAGCACAGGCAGAGAAGGGGTTGCTAGACCAATAAATGGATCAATGCAGCAGCAGCGTAGGCAGGGAGGGGGCTTTTGCGAGGCCTGAATTTGTACTATAATGGAACTTTTCTCAGCTGCTAATGGTCGGATCTTCACCAAATTTGGTTTGTAAGTTGCGCTTTTGTATCGCGGTTCTAATGGTGTGCCATTTATAGCTGTACGAAAGCCCAAGTTAAAACAGTTTTGGCAGGATTTCCCAATGTATTTAAGTGTTTACATTGTAGGCCTAGTGCTGCTGGCACTCTATACACAATACCAGGTATCTATTCTTTTTTTGAAAGAATATTCTTGTTAACTTAATTCTTTTGACAAAATATTTTTGTTTTCCTGGCCAAATTTTTATTTCTGCAGAATTAATAAGGCTGTCTGGAAGCCACAAAAATGTCCTGCTTTGTTTTTTTGGGTCACACCAATTTCCAGAGATGCACTTCCATGGAAAATTACCAGGTTCTGGGAATTAGGTCACTAAGTTTGGTGTACAGACTAAACAAAAAAATTCTTTAAAAAACAAACATAGATATCTGGTAATATGTGAACAATGTTAGCATCACATAGATCTCAATGTACAGGAGATATGGCACTAAGCGGAGAAATGGTAGTGTTTAATTGTCCAACGTGAAATGGAATGAATGCAAATACAAGATAATTTATAAGAAAGCTTTAATATAGAGAAATGGATAACAAGTAAAGCTCACTAAACGAGACCTGTACCAGACTTGTGTGATAATAGTCGATAGTAGAATATAATGACATGTAAGATATATCCAATAAAAATATTTTTTCCCTGGACTGGACTTGAATTAACTGCTGCACTCGCAGCCCTTTTCAAGCAAACCAACTCCATAGACAATTCAGCCTCTGCTGCTTGCTGCAAGTAGCTGAACTTTTCTAGAAGTACTGTTCTGTCTGCAGGGATCTGGATGAAAAATATTTTTGGTGGCACCCCGTAGTGATAGAAAACTCTCTTAGGGGTGTATCCACCTGTATATACTGTTTCTTTGTACATGTATACAGGAAATAAAACTTGTCTGAGTCTATATTTAGGCCATGTGGTTCATCGCCTGAAAGAACGATCGTGTTTACCTTGCTCACTGCAGTAAAATTACATGTTTACCATTTCAATTATGACTAAAACTGTAATTTATGAACTTTGGAAGTGGTAACCAAGGAAAAAAACGATGGTCACTGTAGAGCTCACTTGCGTGAATTATTATGTTTTTTTAATTGTCAGGATAGTAGAAATTTGGACAAAATATATTTTCTTCCTCTGAAATTATTTACAAAATAATTACATAATATATGCAGTGTTAAGATGACAAATATATCTTCTTATCATTCATAATTTTTTTCTATTTTCACGCAAAGCAAACTGTTATAACACTTATGTACATTACAGATCCCAATCGCTGTTTGACAAGTCACATAGAAGCAAGTTTATTTGGCAGGATATGACTTGAAAAATACAACAAATTGAATGTGAGCATATTCTATTATCTAAAATGCCCCATTCAATGTCCATCACAATAGGAATGAATATTGATTGATTGAGTCATATCATAATTATGTCTCCCTCTTTACCCCTTTATCTTCATATAATGACACATATCTCACAATACGTTAATTTGACAAAATTTGCTGGTTTCTCGTGAATATTGCACGCTAAAAAGTTTGTTCTTACTACTTTGGAAGAGACATTATGCTTACTCAAACATGAAATGGAATTGAGGAATTCCAGAAATTATATAAGAAAGAAAAATAGGTCAGAGAGTGTGAAAACATTTATATTCTGTGTTGTTCAATGGAGACCCATATCTGCTGGTCTGACGAACATATCGCTCGTAAAAATAATTTACAACCAAAGGCCCTCGGCTCACAAAGCCGATGAGACTTGACCAACACTTGAAATGAGAGAAAAACAAAATTGGGGGCAAAAATGGCCGTCAGTGGACCAGATGTTATTGTTCTGAAGATCACGTTGTCTCATTGTTATCTAGTGACATCTGGCGACCTTTTTTGTCACGTAGCTACGAGGTCCAATCATTGGATGACCTCCTTTTTCCTATTATCACTCAGGAAATTCCAAAACTTCCCTATTATCACTCAGCACATTGAAAACAGCAGTCCTGCAGGAACTTCCGGTTGTAGGGTGTCTCATTGGAAATACACCCCATTAATCTTTTCTCAATGCAATGAGTTGGAACTTTATTACTATCAGAAAGAAGGAATTTCATTGCTTGTGTTTTGAAAGGCAGTAGACTTGAACTAATATCAATTTATTCTACGTAATTTCTCACAAGTGGGACTCATTTTTCATTTGTTGGAAATGCTCTCAGAATTTGATGACATCCATCCATGCAGATAGAGCTTTAAGAGAAAATATGGCAATATTTGTCACACTGGTGGCTTCAATTCGAATTTATTGCAATTAAAGGGAAAATTACGGCACTTTCTTTTAAGTGGTGCTCAACACAGATACTTACAAACTGCAAGGTTGCTACGAAAACAGCAAATAAATCTTTTCTTTAATATTTTACAATGTGTTTCATGTTAATTGCACTGCAAAAGCAAGATTTCATTGCATCATGTTGCAAAACCCCTATGGCCCTTTTTTTTAGAGCCAAAGAGTATTTTGTAACAATCTTCATGGCTAAATGTGCCATGTGCATTTTCCATGCGTTTTCACCTCATTATGATTAGGCAAAAACGATACATTTTCCATCCGTTTATCCTTCTCATGGAAAACACACTTGGCACATTTGGCCATGTAGTCACTTTATTGCCACGTTAATTATGTTCTATGAATGTTTTTAAATGTATATATGTATAATATTCTGTTGATTTTACTACTTTTGTATTTTAACTAGCCTAAGGGCCTCATTGAAAAACAGATTTTATGAATGAGCCACACTGGTAAAATATGTTCTGAAGAAAAAATAAATAAAAATAGATATGGAAAGTGCAGCACTCTTAAGTAAGTTCTTGCTGCTAGTAAGTCAAATCCTTGAACATGTTTATTTTGGACAAGATCTTAGCTAAAAAGATTTTGGGTGATATAGTTCAGAAATCTAAACATGGGCTGATAAATTGGTCCATATCTTAACACTTAGGCCATGCATTCTTATTTGGCACATCTTAACCGACAATACATTTTCTTACTTGTGAGGTTATAATCGCTTTAGTTCTTTGTTTGTGACACAAGATCAAGACAAAATACCATGGAAACGGCGTAATTTTTATATTTAATGTATCTGTCTTAATTATCTCCAACAATATCAAGATAATCATATTTCATGAGACACACTGGAGCCGTAGCGATTGTTTAATGGGAAACGACATCCGATTGTCCAATCAATTTTTGTTTAGAATGATTTAGAGATAATTCTGCTGTGGGGTAAAATGAGCTAATTTATTAAATGGTTAAAACTTGGCAATTTCTGAATTTGATAAATATTTATTTTACGGGCAGGTTTACATTGTGAATTAATGAACGAATGAATGAGTGAGTGAATGAATCAATTTTGTCAACATGTACAGGTTACAAAGAGTACCATTATAATATATGATATGCCAAAACTCCATGGAAATAATTCACTTACTAACTTTTTTTCAATGTACTCAAAAACATTGAAAGCCATTTTATAGTTACTAATGCCAACTTTTAAGTTAGAGGTGGTCATTTAGATGAGGAGTTACTATTTAAATTCTCTCTGCACATTGAACCCACAACCCTAGAACCTAGATTACAAGCTTAACCACTGGGCTAATGACCACTGACCATGAACTAAGGGTCACTGCTTGGCAGAAGCATGGCAGCCATTAATGCTGTTCTAACTGGACCGATATCCGGACATAACCCAATCATAACCTGTTGTATTCCCTTACTAGCTGAATATGCAATTATATTTTGTCTTTTGCAATTGTATTGTGCAATGCTATATTAAAGGGGCGGATCCAGAAAATTTTTCACGGGAAGGGGGGGGGGGGGTTGACAAATTAAAATGTATTGCGTAGACGGCTGATTTTTTTTGATATCTTAAATTAAAATGTACTAGGCCGGGGGTGGGGTGGGGAGGGGCGGGTTTAAAACCCCCTAAATCTGCTACGATGTATTGTTTCAGTTAAGCTAATACATTATGTGTATTGTATTGAAGCATAATGTATTGTAATGCATTTTATTCTAGTGTATTGTAGAGCAGTGTAGACGTCTATTGTATTGCAGTGTAGAGTTTTGCAGTGTAATGTACAAAAATGTATAGTGGAGATGACAAAAGTAAATTATTGTGCAATGAGCTTTTTAACAGGACCATATAAAGTACTTAAAAAAATACACCAGAGATTTCTTTGTTAAATTTATTTCACAATGAAAAGTACAAATTCACCATTTACAAACCGGTACTTAGAGATATTACAGTAAACAACATCTAATCAGTAAGTCTCTTGTAACATCAAAATAATCATTAATATCACAACAATATTAATTACGACATAAAAATGTTCAACTGTATGATAAATAATGTGAAAATTAAGAAGTCTGTGTACAACCGGTACTGCAGTAGCCAGCATTGGTTAAGGATCAAAGGAAATCAGAAAAAGTTTTTACAAAAGTGACATATCATGAAGGTAGGGGAAGGTATGGAGAACTGGGCCATAGGGAGAGCTGGGCCTACAGCTTAAAGTAATGTTAGTATTACCCTGAAATTGGGTCACATTTGCCCGAACAGACTGCCTCGCAAGGCACGGTTTGATGGGGCTAGGTCACATGGCTCCTATGTGATCATAAGCGCATGTTTGGAAGTGAGAAAACATTTGAGATATTTCATTTTCTGATAAATTGATTTTTTATTATTTTGAGCCAGTAAGTAAAATTTCCACTATGTATACAATTGTTCATTGACAAAAAATGATCGAGGATGGATTAGAAATAAATGTATTGTTGTAATTAGCACACAATCAGAGTTCAATCATGTGAATTACATATCCTTCCTGCCATGTGGAAAAATATTACATTGATTTATTTTAAGAAACTGTTTAGTGGAGAACTGGGCCCCCACTCTAAGTCTCCCTCTAAGAAAACAAAATACAGTAAAAACTTCCATAAGGTAATCCCAAACCCACTAGCATTTAATATTATGCTTAGACACTAACACACATAAAAAATGAAAAGGACAGCTGTAATCTTAAATATGTCACATCATAATTGATCTTCAATAATGGCTTATAATGCCAGCTGGGTTTGCCTACTCTGACATTTTCAGAGTTTACATAAATTTAAGTCAGGATATTTCACCTAAATTAAATCATTATCTACATGTCTATATGACACTAATTTACTGTTTTTCCAGCTTGAGATAGTTTAAATGTTATGTTGTTAGCTGTTATATCTTTTAATGCTGTAAATTTTCCATTGCAGTTTTAATAGAATGTACTTATTAATTATGAGATGTGGTTCAAATGTCACATTAATAAATTTCATAATAAAAAGCTGTATCTCCACTGCTTATGACGTCTTAGACTGCAAATATTTTGAAATAATTTTGGGCTTTTTTGTAAACCTGATTTTCATTAAAACTGTGTTATTTTGATGTAACCTTGTTCGTTGAATTATTTCTTACAGATAACACCAATCACTTTGCCCATTTTCAGTTTGTTATTAACTGACAGGAGATGTCTAGTACTCCCGCCCACATGGCCCAGTTCTCCTTACCAGAGGGAGAACTGGGCCACTTTATCTGAAATTTGATTTTCTCTTTAGACATGAAATGGTTGAGCATTTTTCCACAAAGGCATTTGACATTATTAGATGAATACCTTTAGTGTAATTTAGAAATAAAAGAATTGACTGACTATGCTTTATTATTGGAGAAACAAAATACACTATACACTGGAATATCTGTGACTGACACAAGGACTGCATTCAAGGCATATTTCACAACAGAGCGGTTGGGGAATTTTTTTTAATGTTATTTTAAAGGAAATTAAGTAATATTGTGATAAACAATGAAAAACAACCTTTTGGTTTAATTGTATCAAAAATAATCCACACCCATATACAAATGTACCCCTGAATATTTGTATTCTGCGATCTATTATTTGTAATAGCAATTTCTGAATGAGTCCAAGAAATATGCCAAATGCCTAAGTATCTTACAAATAATGAAACCATGTAAGAGACATCGGGGGATTATGCGCTGTTATCAGATCCCAAATGAGGATATCTTGCAAAACCCAGAAACCCTTTACCAAGCAGTGTGCTGTCACCTCAAAGCCGAGCGACCTAATTATGGACATTGTTTGCTAGTTTACCCAGTCTAACAATATAATTGGTTAAACTGTGTAGCCGATAGGCTGAGTATTGACTAAAGAAATCTCTTAAAATTACACGAGAAATGGATTCATATTTTTTTAGTTTAGGCAATTTTTCTGGTTTGTCTGCTTCCACTTACAAGAATTGCGTAAACTCAGCACATGAACATCTAATTATTCTTTCATTTCATCGTTAGCCCTTTAATACCATAAGCCAGCATATAGATTATATGAGCAATTCATTAATTTAGTTTAGGTGCAAGCTTCCATGAGTTTAGATCCTTAACAAATGTTGACTATGCTGTACTGTAAATGTAATTATGGATTTAATACAAATCACCTGATATAAATTAAATGCTACAGGATTATTTCAATTCCCATTACAATTCAAATCAACATAAGTAATCTTTGGCACCTGTTTTGTAACTATCCACTACAAAATTTATTAGTTGATATTTATAATAATAATAAAAATGGAGCTCCTACCAGAAACAGATTTGTAAACCACGAAAAGACATGATTTTCAAACTTAGGCTTTACTATATAAATGATTCAATATTTAAGATATACTGACTACAAGGAAAAAATGTATACAAATCAGGTCACAGAACTATCTTACATGTATGGCTTTTTCCAATATATATCCAGCCCACATCATAGTGATAATATAAAAGAATATATATATAGTTTTTATGGTCACATTTTTCTTACAAAGTGATAAAAAAAATGCAAAATGTACAGAAATATTACCTCTGCATGATGCAAATGCAATACTTCTATACATTATTTCGTAATATCTACAGAATAAACATATGGGTCCTTAATGAAAGGAATACAAAATATATGAGGAATTCTTATGAAAAGCTTCATCTCATAATACAAATGGAATGTATGAAGAATGTTGTAAAAATGGCAAGAATACGGGTAATTGGATTTACACAGGACTACTAACAGACAATATATATATAATTAGCAATGAGAAATATGACAATCAATGAAAAATATAACAGGAAAGATACTTATCATCAGATTATGTAATTCGTCCAGCTGAAAAATCTAACTCAAATATAAATCAGCTATATATCTTTTTTTTAAGGCATTTTACTATTTTTTTCTGAAGTCAAAAAATCGCCTTTTAGAAATTGAGATCTGTGTAAAGTAAAGGGGCGTTCACACTATCACATATAAGACCTAGGTATGACCACGTATGTCAAAAATGGGTTATACGTGCTCACTCGTGGCTCTGTTAATCTCGTATGACTTCTTTCAACGAGCGTACTTGGGGCAATTGTAGATCGCTCGCCAGACGCCCGTAAAACGCTTACCAAACGTACGTCGTCAGGCATCAATGAGGCATTCTTGAAGCATCCGTGAGACACTTGTAGGCATTCGTAGATCGCTCGTAGATCGCTCATAGATAGCTCATAGATCGCTCGTAGATGGGCAAGGATAGGCACATAAGACCTCGAGCATGCGACAGACCTCCGATAGACATCCGACGAGCGTTTTTTACGAGCATTCTACGAGTGGACGCAAGTGAATGGCGAGTATATACGGATGGACAATGGCTACCTATGGCTACGTATGGCCACGTACGTCCATAAAACGTACAAATGAACGTACGTAGGATGCTCGCTGACTGTTTCCCGCAAGTTACATAACTGATATAAACAATTTACTTGTAGAACATCCGCCAAAGTTTGGTCGTAAGTGGTCAAGCACGACCAGGAGCATCCTGCAGATTAGCGTGAGTATACGTAGAACGCTGGGTGACTATGGCCAAGGATGAACAAGAGTGAAAAAATATTTTCATACGTGGTCATTCATAGCTCTTATACGTGATAGTGTGGACGCCACTTAAGATGGAAGGTTTTAGAATAGCAATAAATTTTGTTTATTGCATGCTGGGTGGCTTAATGGTTAAGCATCTTCCATATTGGCCAGCTCTGCTGAAGGTCCCAGGTTCGATCCCTGGCCCTGGCACTCTTCATGAGCTACATCCCAGCCGGATGTCAATCCCATGAGATGTGAAATTGGAGGTGCCTTGTACTGGGTGTCTGGCAGCCTCTCATATAAGCTGACTAAGCTTCAGACCTAGTAGTATTGAGACATTAAAAAATATAATCATTTTTGACACAATGAGTATTCGATTATAATCTTTCACTGTAAATGAGCACAAGAATTTACTTACAAATGAGCATTAGATCTAATTATTTATAATACACTATGAGCTACATATAATATATTGAAGATTGAACACACAACGTTTCTCGGATAAACAATGAGATTTCCACTTCATTAAGTCATACCTGTGGGAACTAAAAGGCAAATATCCTTTAAATACATTTATCATAAAAAAAGATATTGTTTGAAAAACTCCATTTTTTAAATGCAAAGTCAATAAATGCTGTTTTTGAAGATTATCAAAAAAGAAAGAAAAAAGAAGCTTTTCTGGCTCTAAGAAAAGAATTTAGTCCGTAACCATAACATTGTTCTATTAAAAAACTGAGAAATGGTCTTCAGTTCGCATTTTTTCTTGAAAATACAAAACAGCAGATTTCCCACAAAAGAAAATTCATCAATGAGAATATAAAGCACTTTCCAATCCATGGTTTATGATGAAGGTCACCAATAAAGCAATGTCACAACATCATTAAAATATATCTTTTGTTATTGATGTGACCTTCCATTTGTAAATGACCTTCGCTGTCGCATGAACCTTTATGAAGGTTGTTTGAACACATAACTCAAAATATAATTGAGTTGGGAAAGAATTAAAAATACATCCCAGGTAGTATTCCAAATCGGGCCAGCGTCGTTTCTACATCGTTTTGATGTTGTCGACATCGCGCCAACGTCGATACGATTTGGAATGCTATCTGGGATGTCTGCAAGAGACTGATGACCCAGTTATAAAATTAGGTCATGTCTTTCCGAAATGTTCCAAGATTGTATTAATATGCCTGCTGCTTGTAATTGCACTGATGGAACACATAACTCAGAATAAAATTGTGTTAGGAAAGAATTTCAAATATATGTCTGTAACAGATTTATGACCCAGTTACAAAATTAGGTCATGTTTTTCCAAAATATTCCAAGGTCGTATTAATACACCTGTTGCACTGC
The DNA here is from genome assembly GCA_932294295.1 of Alitta virens. Taxonomy (NCBI): domain Eukaryota; kingdom Metazoa; phylum Annelida; class Polychaeta; order Phyllodocida; family Nereididae; genus Alitta; species Alitta virens. Next base: position 36,830,516 of record OW028582.1, read on the forward strand.
AGGTATTCCTTATCACATCCTTTTAAAAATATAGTTCCTCAAATTCCTCCAAGTTAGTTGTTATTGCACCTAAGACACAGATAATTGAATCACCGGTGTTCTACAAGATGAAATTATCGCGTTAACATGGCCAGTTTGCACTGACAAAGCTGTTGCTTCATTGTCTCAGAGACTTCATATTGGCCCTGTGAGAATAAATTCAGTGTGTCTTGTACTTAGTCCAACAAATAAAATTTCATATTGTTTGTTAATGCTGGATTAGGGTTTGTCAATGTGTTTAAATGCTAAAATTGTTCGCACAAATAAAATATCATGTTTCATACAACCGGAATGTGTTCAAATCTTTGAAGTTTGCTGTCATAACACAGAAATCACTGTTTCATAATTTCATTCGCTGAGGCGAAGTTGAGGTACAAATAATTTTCCAAATCCCACAAAACTCTAATTATTAGAGGGCACCATCCACCATATATTCTCCACATTGTACAACATACACTTCAGCCATCCAACATACATTCTAGCCTTCCAATAAACTCTGCTGCTGTTTAACATACACCCGTGCTGGATGAGAATGAAGATTCCGATTGGCTCACAGGAGCTGAGTGGAGAATACGTACATCCTATTGGTTCAAGTCATGAGAACTTTTGTCACATTGTTTGGTAGTATCTCACAAAAGCCATGATGTGTCAGATCTAATTCAGTGCAAAAGTCCTCTCGATGGTACATTTAGAATACTGAGACAAGTACTATAATTTAATCCAAATGAATGTCAGACTTTAATGATACGGTGACCAGTAATTCCGAATAAACTGTAAATATCCTGTATTTGGGTAAAAGGAACAAAGGTTGCAATAGTCTGCCAGCCTTGTCACCAACTTGAATTTTGGTTTATGTATTCAGATTTTAATGACGTGGTCACAACACTGGCTAGTTGTCCGAGGTCACCTGTAAATATTCCTATATTTGGGTCTTTTAAGCTTGTTTCATAAAAGATCGACTGAAGTTGCTCGCGTGCACATCATGAAGGACATCTCACGACTCACCTTCCTTTTTCGCCTGCAACACATCATGGCAAGAGTGTGGCGGAAATGGACATTAACGAGACAGTAGAGCAGGAAATTAGTTGCAAAGTTCAATGTGTTTAAGATGTTTGCGATTGTTGTAACCGTGTCAAGGAGAAAGACGTTGCTGACCCCGTAGCAATAGCGACAATAACGGTGCATGATGTTGAGAATCTCGGAAGGGGTCACCAAGATGAGAAAGAGCAGGACGACCATGAACAGACTATAAGTGACAGGTTTATCTGGCATTGTGTGGTTACTTGACCTTCGTTCCTCGATGTCGAGACAACCAAGTTCGAGACGCATGCGTCTGGTCTCTTGCAGTTTGAGAACGATGTGGAAATTACAGTAGATCATGATAATAGCAGGAATAATGAAGCCAATAATACTGTTAAAAACCTGAGACACAGTCATTAAACTAGTGTCATCGGTAGGTCCTGCATGGAGTTGATAAATCGCATGCCCCGTTCCATTTGAATTTATACAACCGCATTCGCTAGATATGAAATCCGTGAAGTTTGACATGGAATCATTGTAGTAATAATCATTGGGAAAGTCTTCACAGTTACTGTAACAAATCTTCCTTTCCAATAACTCTGGTAGGAGCAGTATTGCCCAACACATGAAGATGAGTAGCATGACTTTCCATAATAAATTCTGTCGGACACATATGCGAGTGTATATTGGATGACAGATGGCTAGATAACGATTCAGTGCCATGAGAACTGTCATCCAGGTACTGAAGTAAGAAAACACGTTGAGGACATATTTACTGCAATACTGGATGATTAAAGAGACACTTATGTCATTATGTCGGTATCTTCTTCTATCCACAACAACCGCATCAATTGCAGTCATCGTGCAATACATCATATCAGATGCCGCCAAAGCAACAAGACCGGTGTAAGCGACTAGTTCCAATGTCCCGCGGGACCATCTGCGGGTTCGCTTGCGGGTGAGAACATAAATGTTGATGATGTTTCCTAAGATCCCAAATATGGCCACCGCAAGGATTATATTCCTACCGACATTGTAAAGGGTTTCCTGATAATCAGGTTTAAACGGAGAATTGCTTGGTAATGTTTCGTTAAATTCTATGTGCAAATTATCCATCGGCATTTTTCGGCCTATTGCTTTGCTGTTCTTATAATTTTTTTATTTTGCCATTAAATTCAAATAATCCAAAGAAACACAGCAGTTACATTATATATGAACTTGGGTTGATCTTATCTTTTTAATGAGCCACAACATTTCATCGTTTCCATGGTTACCATTCTTTCACTGAAAAAAGAAAAAAAAGGGCAATTACAATTAGCATCTGCAAACAGTCTCAAGTAACCTATTGTTTCGACATAGACAACTGCTCAGTTTCATGATTAAAATTGAAGTTACCACATGACAGCATCTTTTTTCTTCTTAATTTTCTTTAGCAACTTCAAAAACTACAGGAAAATGGTATGCCCCAGTAGCAAATAAAATGATGCTGAAGATGACATAACCATATTGCGTTATATACCCCCTGGGTGGGTAATTTTACCTAAATAGTATCCATTACTGGAATATAACCGATGAACTGATAGAACCGTGTTACGATTGATAGGCCTATATCAAGAAAATATTAGGTCCCAATGGGGAGAAAAAGTACCACAAGAGGTCACTGACACCATAGCAAATAAGTATTGTTTGTTGACGTCGTCTATTCTGTGAAATCATCAATGTAACAACTATTAGTGAAGTCATCTTATTGTATTTTTATGTACAACGGTCGTGGTGCCATCTGTCGGCTCTCTTACTTTTCCTCCCAATTGCTTGAGCTGTATTGTGGTTAATATTCAAACAAGTTGTTGGGCTCACTGCCTAGTTCCTAAAATATTAAATCAATAAACTGCCAAAAACCTTTTAACAAGGACCTGAGCTCTGGACTTTAAAAATGACTTAAACCACTGGGCTAAAATGTCTTATCATTGCCTGCCCATGATGCAGAAAATGAAACACATTTTACATGATGATTACAACAGGTACACATGTGATGCTGTGGTGTGGGCGTGATATGATGTGTCTTTACCCGCAGGCATTTCATGCACCATATCAGCAATTACTCAGAATCCTGGTTCACGTCCTAAGGTGGTGCTTAGTGCGGTGTACTACAAGGAGAAGATCTGACTCCTTGTATGTTTGCCTTCTATATATGCAGTGAGTGCAACCTCGTCTCTTGAAGTAGGTTATTAGTAAATGCCAAATATAAATGTAAGATTGGGTATATATCAATTACATTTTTGAGCAAATCAACCTCTTTCTTTAGTTTCCAGAGCAGTACCTGGGCACTACTACCCCTGTATGAAACTTGCCAGAAAACGTCTAGAATAATGTAGTTGTACCTTTTGGATCTAAATAGTATAGATTTATCAAAACCTGTAATTTTGAGTACAGTGTTGAGATGTAGACATCTTTTACCTTTTGCCGAAAATAATAACTGTCCCATTTCTATTTCATAATTTGCATTTATTTTAGAATACTATCTGAACTTGGGTTATAACTTAGGTTATATCTGAACTTTAGTTATGTGTAGGATAATATTGTGATGTCGTGCATGTTATTATTTTCATCGGTACCTGGATGGTCATGAATTTCCCATCAAAGTCCTTCACATGTGTCATGCAATCACCATGAAGTGCCTTACATGCATAATCACAAACTCTGTACAGGATGTTTTTGTTTACTGTGGTCCACTGAATAAGATGGACTCGTAAGCACATGGTCGTGGGTTCAAACCCAGCCATAGCACGTAGTGGGGGAACTGAGCAGCTCCTCCTTGAACCAATGCTTCACTTCACCCAGGTGTAAATGGGTACTTGGCTATCGGCAATGATGGCGATTGTAGAGTTCTTGACCAAAGGAGCGCTGTAATGACTGCACACAGGGTGTATACTCCTGGGGGAATTGAGAAAGGCTCAAGCTAGAACAAGCCAGGGGTCTAAGTTGTAATGTCGGCTGAGCCGTTAAGGATGGCTGTCACAAACTAATTACATTTAAATCTATAATTACTGACATTTCCCCAACTAATTACTGACATTTCCCCAACTACAGTGTGAATACAAACAGGTCCATTTGATTTCAATCTTATTGGCTTGGTACATCATGTTTTTAACTTAATTCTTTTGACAAAATATTTTTGTTTTTCTGGCTAAATTTATATTTCTGCAGAATTTATAAGGCTGTCTGGAAGCCATAAAAAAGTCCAGCTTTTTTTTTCTTGGGTCACACCTTATCCCAAATGCACTTCTATGGAAAAGCTTCAGGGAATTAGGTCACTAAGTTTGGTGTACAGACTAAACCATAAAATTCTTTAAAAAAACAAACACAGATATCTGGTAATATGTGAACAATGTTAGCATCACACAGATGTCAATGTACAGGAGATATGGCACTAAGCGGAGAAATGGTGCGGAGTGTTTAATTGTCCAACGTGAAATGAAATGAATGCAAATACATGATAATTTATAAGAAAGCTTTAATATAGAGAAATGGATAAAGTAAAGCTCACTAAAAGAGAACTGTAACTTCTATATTGTTGATAGTAAATATTAATGACATGTAAACAAGGAAAAAGTGCAGTATAGCGGACCCAGATTTATGACCATATTTAACAAGCCTTCATTGCCAGGCCTATGACGTAAATACTTGAAATGTAATTATAACGTCACAAAAATTAATGTAGTTATGACGGCGATTTCATCTTCACGGTAAAGACAGTGTTTATTTTTGCTTTTTCTTGGGGGCTACCACCCCAAACCCCTGTTTATCTACCCTATATGTTATTTTAATTGTGCTAGAACTTAAAAACTTGTGAAATATTTGATAAAATTTAATTTTTAATAGCCGCCAAATATGGGCATAAATTTGGGTCCGCTATACTGCACAAACCCATAAACAATATATAAAAAAAAAGTTTTCCCTTGAATTAACTGCTGCACTGGCAGCCCTTTTCAAGCAGACCAACTCCATAGACAATTCAGCCTCAGCCGCTTCCTGCAAGTAGCTGAACTTTTCTAAAAGTACGGTTCTGTAAGTTCTATATTATCTAAAATGCTGAAATCTGTTTGGTAGCGTCTGCAGGGATCTGGATGAAAATATTTTTGGTGACACCCCGTAGTGATAGAAAACTATCTGACGGATGTCTTCCACCTGTATATACTGTTTCTTTGTACATGTATACAGGAAATAAATAAGTCTGAGTCTATATTTAGGCCATGTGGTTCATCGCCTGAAAGAACGATCGTGTTTACCTTGCTCACTGCAGTAAAATTCCATGTTTACCAGTTCAATTATGACTAAAACTGTAATTTATGAGCTTTGGAAGTGGTAACCAAGGACTTCATCCAAAAGCTAAAACCATGGTCACTGTAGAGCTCACTTGTGTGAATTATTATGTTTTTTTAATTGTCAGTATAGTATAAATTTTGACAAAATATCTTTTCTTCATCTGAAATTATTTACAAAATAATTACATAATATATGCAGTCTTAAGATGTCAAATATATCTTTTTATAAGATTCATAATTTTTTTCTATTTTCACCGCAAACTGTTATAACATTTATGTACATTATAGATCCCAATATCCTATCAGTCATTGGCCTAGATTTTGTCACAGAACTGAGTATCTGTTCCTTATATTTATCTGGCATTATGAAAGTCCATATCAGTCAAAGTTATATAGTGCATATTGGTCTAGTACATATTGGTCTAGACGCCAGATATAACAAGAAAAGCTCTCTTTTAAAAAAAGACCTGTATAAGAATTGGTTGATGTAGCCTAGACATGCAAAATTAAAAAATAATTGATCTATTTTGTACAGACTAAAGGGCATTAGTTGCAGGGAACAGATACTGACAAGGTATCATGCCAGAAGTTCATATAAATTTGTCTTTGTCTTTATTGCCAAACTTTCTATAAAATGTATTTTTCCATAGATCCTCGCTACTCTTGCCTAGCTACCCGCAACTGTCTGCAAATCGACCACTTGCACCATCTATAGTATTAGTTATAATAAAAAGAGACCTTTGACATATATATATATATAAAGACATATATATATATCAAACTTTCCTGCTATTAGGTTGCATAGAATTTTGTCTGGTTCTTTTTTAAATATATATTATAAGTACATAAATATATTTAGTATTCTGTAATTTGCGCAGCCTAAAAAACTGTCTATTCAGAAAAATGTGAAATGTTTTGCAAATCTATTGGTATTATAATAAGACCCAATGGTTATGTGGTATATTCCCCACAAGTGGACAGATTGGCCAGAATTCTGAAGCCAATCTGTCCACGAGTGAACACAATTTTCACTTTTAGCTGAGCTGCCTGGCTAGGCATTCATGTAGTATAAAAAAATTCATGAATATTAATTTTTGCCGTTGACCAATCAGAGCATTGCATAACTGTTAGCATCGTCATCACCTCAAAACTTTCTGGGACATTTTCAGATTAATAAAGAAATTTATGAATGATATTTACAAACCAGTTCTTGTCAGAATTTGTTTTTATAGTAGATTTTGAAAGAAAATGGGTTTTATTGTTCAGTATTATTCGATTGTATTACCTTAACATTGACTTTCTGTTAAGTTTTTTGGTCCAAGAATCGATAATTCTGGTCCAATTTGAAAAATTTAAATCTTTATTAGAGAGCTGACAATTTTATCTGTTGAATGTTGGTAAAGTTGTGACTCCGAATATTGTTTTAAAGCGGTGGCGTCCAAGAACGATCGTGTTTACCTTGCTCGCTGCAGTAAAATTCCATGTTTACCAGTTCAATTATGACTAAAACTGTAATTTATGAGCTTTGGAAGTGGTAACCAAGGACTTCATCCAAAAGCTAAAACCATGGTCACTGTAGAGCTCACATGTGTGAATTATTATGTTTTTTTAATTGTCAGTATAGTATAAATTTTGACAAAATATCTTTTCTTCATCTGAAATTATTTACAAAATAATTACATAATATATGCAGTCTTAAGATGTCAAATATATCTTTTTATAAGATTCATAATTTTTTTCTATTTTCACCGCAAACTGTTATAACATTTATGTACATTATAGATCCCAATATCCTATCAGTCATTGGCCTAGATTTTGTCACAGAACTGAGTATCTGTTCCTTATATTTATCTGGCATTATGAAAGTCCATATCAGTCAAAGTTATATAGTGCATATTGGTCTAGTACATATTGGTCTAGACGCCAGATATAACAAGAAAAGCTCTCTTTTAAAAAAAGACCTGTATAAGAATTGGTTGATGTAGCCTAGACATGCAAAATTAAAAAATAATTGATCTATTTTGTACAGACTAAAGGGCATTAGTTGCAGGGAACAGATACTGACAAGGTATCATGCCAGAAGTTCATATAAATTTGTCTTTGTCTTTATTGCCAAACTTTCTATAAAATGTATTTTTCCATAGATCCTCGCTACTCTTGCCTAGCTACCCGCAACTGTCTGCAAATCGACCACTTGCACCATCTATAGTATTAGTTATAATAAAAAGAGACCTTTGACATATATATATATATAAAGACATATATATATATCAAACTTTCCTGCTATTAGGTTGCATAGAATTTTGTCTGGTTCTTTTTTAAATATATATTATAAGTACATAAATATATTTAGTATTCTGTAATTTGCGCAGCCTAAAAAACTGTCTATTCAGAAAAATTTGAAATGTTTTGCAAATCTATTGGTATTATAATAAGACCCCATGGTTATGTGGTATATTCCCCACAAGTGGACAGATTGGCCAGAATTCTGAAGCCAATCTGTCCACGAGTGAACACAATTTTCACTTTTAGCTGAGCTGCCTGGCTAGGCATTCATGTAGTATAAAAAAATTCATGAATATTAATTTTTGCCGTTGACCAATCAGAGCATTGCATAACTGTTAGCATCGTCATCACCTCAAAACTTTCTGGGACATTTTCAGATTAATAAAGAAATTTATGAATGATATTTACAAACCAGTTCTTGTCAGAATTTGTTTTTATAGTAGATTTTGAAAGAAAATGGGTTTTATTGTTCAGTATTATTCGATTGTATTACCTTAACATTGACTTTCTGTTAAGTTTTTTGGTCCAAGAATCGATAATTCTGGTCCAATTTCAAAAATTAAAATCTTTATTAGAGAGCTGACAATTTTATCTGTTGAATGTTGGTAAAGTTGTGACTCCGAATATTGTTTTAAAGCGGTGGCGCCAGTTTAAACGGCAAAGCGCTTTGCTGCAAAAAGTAATTTTTTTGTCATTGGCCTGCCATACATAGAAGTATGTGGTATACATTTCCCATCCTTGTAAGGTAAACCATGTAGTATAGAAATGAATACCACATAGGCTATACCACATGACTTTTCTATGTGGTATACAGGTTATTGTGGGATATAATTCAGATCCACATTTCAAAAATACAATCATGTTTCATTTCACCACATTAACATACATAATTGATAGGTTCAGTGAGTGTAGCATTTTTACCTGCATATCTGCCGTTAAGAACAGTTTGAGAAATTATTTTATTTTATCATTGGTCTATTTGTAATTAATTACATTGTACAGCTTTATTACACTGTTTCACTTGGGAAAGAGTAAGTAACAGTCAAAACACCAAAGTCACCAATTCAAATCACATTAGTTTTCAGGAATGCCAACAGATTTTTGTGGAAAAATTAACCATACCAATTTCCAGGAAATCAGACTAACATGGATAAGTCCATTGATGTTGGAGGGGGGAACTGTTAAGATTTAATAATTACCTTGGTACAATAAAACCAGGCACTTTTGACATATGGTCCTCAATTCAAAGTTGCTCCGTTTTATTCAAAGAAGACAAATGTGCCATTTTCAAGGATGTGAAGATCAATGATCTGGCCACAGCTTAAATGTACACAAACATCAGTGATGTCACTGGCAATCTTCACAAGGCTCAGAAGATAATTTGTAAAACCAATCTTAGTAAGTATCTATATCTCTATGAGTTCTGTTAATTAAAGGATATGTTATGGATTGAGGTTCAAATACAAAAAAAATAAAAATAAAAAAATTACAAAAAAAACCCCATGGGACAGTTTCAATTCTGATGTGGTGGACCCGAAAAACATTTTTAGGTCATCTTCAGTATGGAAATCAAGCCTAATTATTATAGCTCACACTGCATGAATCCCTAAATGATTACAGGTCATGTCAGGTCAATTAGGTCATGTCAAACATATGAGTAATAGCTGTTTCAAACGTCACATAGAAGCAAGTTTATTTAGCAGGATATGAACACTGATTGATTGATTGAGTCATCTCATCATTATGTCTCCCTCTTTAACCCTTTATCTTCATATCTGTGAAAAAATCCACATCTCCAGATCTCTGTAATGACACATATCTCACAATACGTATTTGGCAAAACTTGCTGGTTTCCTGAAATATTGCATGCTAAAAAGTTTGTTATTCCTACTTTGGAAGAGACATTATGCCTACTCAAACATGAAATGGAAATGAGGAATCCTAGAAATTATAAAAGAAAGAAAAATAGGTCACAGCCAGAGAAAGTGAAAACATTCCTTTTCTGTGTTGTTCAATGGAAACCCATATCTGCTGGTCTGACGAACATTTCGCTCGTAAAAATGATTTACAACTGAAGGCCCTCGGCTCACAAAGCCAATGAGACTTGACCAACGCCTGAATGTGAGAGCAACGAAATTGGGGGAAAAAAATGGCCGTCAGTGGACCAGATGTTATTATTCTGAAGGTCACGTTGTCTCATTGTTATCTAGTGACATCTGGCGACCCTTTTTTGTCACGTAGCTACGAGGTCCAATTATTGGATGTCCTCCTTTTTCCTATTATCACTCAGGACATTCCAAAACTTCCCTATTATCACTCAGCACATTGCAAACAGCAGTCCCGCAGGAACTTCCGGTTGCAGGGTGTCTCATTGGAAATACACCCCATTTATCTTTTCTCACTGCAATAAGTTGGAAATTTATTACTATCAGACAGAAGGAATTTCATTGCTCGTGTTTTGAAAGGCAGTAGACTTGAACTAATATCAATTTATTCTATGTAATTTCTCAAAAGTGTGACTCATTTTTCATCTTGACCTGACATGAGCATCTTGGGTTTAGATCTTTCCACTGAATAATCAATTAGGGTTAGTCAGTTATGACGTCACCATTAACCTACGTGAACTTTTTTACTGATCAGACTTTTTTGCAATTAACAGTGATTGATGGTCTTAGCCCCTACAACATGCAGTTTGGTCTTTGTGCCCAGTTTTGGTACAGAAGCTACACTGTCCTGCTGCAGTTGATGTATAAATGGAGCAAACCTGTTACTATTGTAAATTAAACCTATAGTACATGGCCAAATGTGCCACATGGAAAACACATGGTTTTTGCCTCATTATAATTAGCTAAAAACCATGCGTTTTCCATGCATTTATCCCTTCTCATGGAAGACGAACGTGACACATTTGGCCATGTACAGTCCAAAATAAATGTCCACTTGTGTGTTGGTCTTATTTTTACATACATGTTACGGAGAAACACCAAATATGTATAAAAGTTACCAAAAGGCTAAAGCCCAACTATCTAACCAATAAAAACACCTATCTACATAAATTATCTTCAAGTTCCCCATCTTTGAAGATAAATTTTTACCATTTTTTACAGTGAGGATATCACTTTTTTGTTTGAAGCCCTCCCCTCACCCTAAGTTGGAATTGTCGTGGCACGAAAGTTGACTCTGTTGCGGTGCGAAAGTTACTGTCTCCCCACGAAACCACAATACCATCAATTGTTCTGTTCGGCCGCCTACCATAATTTTGTTATCATTTTAGCCATTTGTTTTTTGTTAAAATAAAGCAGCAGAAATTACAATAGTATCAGCTTGATAGTTGGGATTGGAATTATTGCAAACATTTCTGTCCATTGTGTGCTGCTCAATGCCAGTGTGTCATAGTCATGCGCCTAGCAAAGCTGTTAATCAGTAAATAGTCCCTAGGCAGCAAGGCTGTTAGTGGACAGATCAGTTCCTTGAATACTAACAAGAAGGAAGTTTACTGAGTGCTGAACTAACACCCAATGCAGTATGTACCCTCAAATAGACCAGAATCGATATAAATGGCTGAAGGAGGCTTTGGGGTACTAAGTATAAATAAGATGAAGTAAGTGAACAAAGAGAGAGAGAGGAAAAGACCGGAGAAGGGAAAAGGCCGAGAGAGGGAGCACAACAAGCAGATCGGCAAGAAGAGTGGTCAGCAATGTATGTATGATGATGTGATGCAAGAAAGACATGAACTGGTCCTGGTGTTCCCTTATTCCATGACACTTCAAGGGACACAGCCTGACTTTTGGCGGTCAACAGGTCCGCCCAGACCTCATCACAGAAGCGAGCAACAACCCCTTGTCTAGTCCATGTAAACAGATAATAGCAATGTAGCAAAATATGACTAAAAAACAGCAGGAAATTTAATTTGAATCCTACTTTAATTTTGCAACCTTATTTTACTGCAGGAAACCACCAGGTAATCATTAACGTGAGAATAACTCAATGAGTTGATAATGAGCAAGGCTTGGATTCCAAATCAAGCGGTTTTTTTTTTTCATAAATATAAGGGCCTTCTATTATTTTATTGTATTCTAAATTTATAGGCCTATTGATTGTGTTTTATTTCATTCAGCAACTTTGTAATTATTTTAATGAATCTCTACATGGCCAATTGTGCCACATGCGTTTTCAATGCATTTGGATAATTATAATTGATTAATTAATAATTGCCTCATTATAATTAGCTAAAAACCATGCATTATCCATGCGTTTATCCTTCTCATGGAAAACGCATGTGGCACATTTGGCCATGTACCAATTTACAAAGTCTAGGCAGTTGTCTCTTAACAGTATTAAAATTGGTGTTGGAATGTTGAATTAAATGTATCATTTTGAAGCAGTTTAGTTGTAGCTTCTGATGGAAAAATACAACTGTAGATGGTTGGTCTAGTGAGAGGTATAGTGAAAGTTTGAACGTTTACTTTGAGTACTGCAATGTTGATGCCATGACTCTAACATCATTTACATGTATTGCTTACTCATTTAATGCTGTTAGGTTCGAAATAGGCCTAGCACTTAAGTATTTGAGTTTAAATTTGACATTTAGATGGCACCATACCTTGAGAGATTTTTTACATAGATAAACAAAATGTGGCAAGAGGGATAAGTCGCGTCATTTCCAATTTTTTTTTCTTGTAATTGAAGCGAATATGATGCCAATTATGCAAGCAACTCAACTTCCAGCTGATATCTGAAGTAATTGGGTGGTATTTTGCATTTTTGAGTTATTGTCAAAATTCATGCCTGTAAAAAAAGTCTGACATATCGCATATCCCTGAGATATCACATTTTCATGACAATTATTATGCTACTACAGAATGATCAATCAATGTATATCTACATAACAACTTATCTAAAATATTGTTTTCTTTATTTTTTTTTGTGTGTGTGGGAAATAACAGTAAACATTAGACGATAAGTATCTTATTCCAGGACAAATTGGTCCTGTAATTTGGTTTTAATCTCTGATGACAAAAAGCACTATAACCGGTTAGGTATCTGGACATTGTCCCCTGCTATGGAATCTCATTATGTTTACCCCAGAGGTTTTCACAACAGATTTATAGAAAGTGTTTGAACCCACGAGAATTCAAATGACTATCCTTATACTATTACTATGCATTGCACCAAGTTGAACCCTGACCGTCCTCCAACTTAATGGACCATGCAAAATTGTATGTGTTTTTATAGCTTCCCTGCAAACACAAACACTGCAGAAAGGTTGTAACATTCATGACACAACATTTGATTAATGTTGTCACAATATTAAAATAAGAAACCTCATAAACTTGCCAGTCATATTTTCAAGTGATATTCCCAAAAATGATTGCCAGAACATATTGACAACATTCACTATTGTAGAACACGTCACAGGGTGATAACATGTACACCCAAAATATTTTCCACAAATGTGATTTATTGTCACATTATAAAAGTGCGGACCCTAGCAAAGCCTGCAGAACACATGATTTCACCATATGAAATACATTATAACACATTGCAGTAACATACCTACAATATTTTTTGGTATAATTAGCTATAAATATGTTCCCGACGTAGGCCTACCACATACAATGTTGAAACATTTTGTGCTTGTAGGGTACTATAATAAAACCTAATAACTGTGTGGTTCAGAGCCTTGTACTTCATGGGTGATGAGGTTGGGCTGGTGAACCCACGAGTCCCGTAGGGAGTGGGTTCTCCAGCCCAACCTCATCACGAGTTTAGTTCAAGCTCTGAACCACACAGTTATTAGGTTTTATTTATTCCAAAAAAAACCCTTCTATTTTAATTTTTTGTGTGAACTACTTTGCAGCATTGAGTAGGGATCTTTTGTTTTTCTATCTGTTCAGCCTCACTCTGAATAGTTGCCATGGTGATGACACCATTTCACAACATTTAAGCAAGCAGATAGTCAACAGACTGAAGCATGGTCAGCCTCAAAAGACTTTCTGAAGCTTCTTCCTTGACAAGCTGTGCTCAGATTAAAGGGATATCAAAGTTAATGTGTTATTTTATGGCTTTTGTGAAGAGTTATCTAGTTTCGCTGATGACGTTCGTGACGTTCACTGAGTCTTAAATGCTGCCCTGTGATTACCCAGGCTGTTTTCTGTATAAGAGAACATTTATTTTGTGAGGTTCACAACAATGCACCATGAGATTCACACTCTATTGCGGGATATACTCTGAAAACCAATGCCTTTCTTAGACACTTTGAAGTGTTAATGCATAAACACTAGTTCAAGTAAAGTTGGATTAGAAACACTTTTGAGTAGTGTCATTTTATATAAGCACATTTCAGTGTTTATATAACTTAGAATTTTCTTACTCATTGTAATATCTTTATCTACATATATTTTATATCAAAGAAAAAATCTGTCTTATCGATGATTTCAGTAACATACATGTAATGTTAGACCATGTGCCTTCAGTTGGGATATTTATATCAAAATGTTGACACCCTTTTCCCCATGATGATGGAAATGCTCTCCTTCATGGTATAAACACAAACATAAAGCACTCTGGTGTTTAATTAAGGCTTGACTTAAGACACTCTACAATTATTTTTGAAGAGGTAAGAACTCAAATTGCCACTATAATATTATGTAAATACTTTTTGTGTGATTTGAAATTTGGTGGTGATATTAAGATAAATAAATAGCTGTGTATATTTATAACATAATGTACGAATAATATATCAATCTGACGTTTGTGTGATATAATATGAGCAATATAGAATATAATTGTAAAATACCACGTAATGTTTTTATCACCCTCAGTAAATGATTGTTGGAAGAGGGTATTGTTATCACTGTTGTCTGTCCGACGGGTGGGCTGGTGATTGTCATAACATGCATAGATAGTAATTGGTGAAGTTTCTAGAGATACTTGGCAAGGAATATTATTCAAACTTTTACCTACTATCATAAATGTGTCTTTTTTTCAAAGAATATGACAATAAGTTATCAATTTTACCATATACACTTTAATTCGCCAATTTTTATATCACACGACATAACTATGACTGATATGGACCTTAACAATGCCAGCTACATATAACAAACAGGTTGTCAGTTTTGTGACAAAAAAATTGTTTAAATGGCTGATAGAAGATTGGGATCTTTAGCATACATAAATGTTTGTGGTAAAAATTGACAAAAATTGATGAATCCCTTTGAAAGATATGAAACACAAATCATAAGACTACATATATTATGTAATTATTTTGTAAATATTGTCAGATGAAGAAAAGATATTTTGCCCAAATTTCTACTATCCTGAAGATTATACAGTGACCATAATTAAAGCTAATTTTGGATAAAGTCCTTGGTTACCACTTCCAAAGTTCATAAATTAAAGTTTAAGTCATAATTGACCTGGTAACCATGGAATTTTACTGCAGTAGAACAAGCTAAACAACATAGTTTTTTCAGGTGATTGACCACATGGCCTAGTTATATAGAGCTTACAGGCCATTACTACCAGAAACGTTAAGCTTCTTGCAGCAAGCAGCAGTGGCTGAATTGCACGTCCATTTCAGGGAAAACAATTTTTTTAAATTAATAATATGTTTACATGTCATTTATATCTACTATCGACTATTATCACACAAGTCTGGTACAGGTCTCTGTTTAGTGAGCTTTACTTGTTATCCATTTCTTTATATCAAAGCTTTCTTATAAATTATCAGGTATTTGCATTCATTCCATTTCACACTAGACAATTAAACACTCCCATTTCTCTGTTGTTCACACATTGCCAGATATCTATTCTTTCTTTCTTATTTTTATAATTTTCTTGTTTATGCATATGATTGTAAGCAAACAACACATTTTTCAGCAACATTTTAAATTTTTCCATTATTATGAAAACAGTATGAAATAAATGTCAAAATAAAGTTTTGGAAGTGAAAGCACTATTATTTAGACATTTCATAGCCAAATTTAATGTATATTAGTATATTAGTACTTAGTTGAGGTGTAGAGGTTTGAGAACCTATGAATTTTTCAAATTTTTCCTCATTATGATAATTTCATATTAATTATGGCCATAAAACCCCCAAAAGTATTGGACAACGACACCATCCTAACTAGCCCTAGAAACTCTTCCTGACTGCTAGCACTCACAAAATATCAGATAATAAATAAGAGCTAAGTGAACATCAGATTTCTCGGACTATATAACCAGACTTTTGTTATTATAAGTGTTCGTCATAAACCACTCTGTAAGACAAACTAGAGCACATAGGATGTGCACCAAAGGCGGCTGAAAGTGGTGGTGGATTAGGGCTTTACGTCCTGTATTTCTGCACCTGATGGGCCAATTAGGACAGGTAGGGACCATGGCAATGAGATGATGAATGAAACAGCCATCCAACTTAGGCTTGACCGGGCATTGAATCCATTGGTAAGAAGCCCAGCCCTCTACCAATGAGCTAGGCCCCCCCACCCCAAAGGCAACTGAAGGACTGATGCATACATGTTGAGGGACTGGCCATTAATAGTGGCATAAGCATCAGTGTGCTCTAAAATTGATGGAAGTGCTGATTAGTTTGACACATGATGCATCAAAGTATGACACCAATAACTGGAACACATGAAATGTGCAAATGTCTGCTTTTGACAGCTCCACACCTACCAACATTTGAGAGTGAGAAATTGGGAAAATATGAAAATGCTATGGGAACCCCTGCCATATAAATAAATATAAATATATAATGGGAGTGAAAATAGCAATTCCAGGAATGTAAGACCTGCTTATTATTTACCTGCATTTCCATAAAGTGGGACAAACCTTTGTCTAAATTTATGAGCTCACATCATGCTACACTGGTCTTATTTTAACTTCATTGATCACAGCTGAAGCCTGAGAGCAAGTGGAGAAAACCTTTGCCTAAATGTGTGATCAAAATCATGCTACCCTTTTTAAGGCTCAATTTTTATTTTTATGCATGCAAAATAATTGTACAGCTATTCTGCACAGAAACAATCGGTTCGTGCCCATTGACTTAACATACGTTTTCAAATTTGCCACTGACCTAGGTGTAACCGAATACATCCCCTCACCCCTGATGCTTCCGGCAAGCGTTACAAACATTGATGGACTCCGTGCTATGATCTTGGCCAGATCAACTAAAGTTTCACAAATGAAGTTGAAAAATGCCCTGCTGTTTCCATTTCAAGACTATATTGTTTGACTTCTGCACATTTGAATGATATTTGAATTAGAAGGCAGCTTGACAATTCATTTTACTCAGGATGAGATGGTTGGTGTACACGGCATTTTTCCCAATTTAGATCTCAGCAATATGCCATACAAGTGATCAACCAGTGTGCCAGTATGGTACTTTGTTGTCAATATTATGACTTTCTTGGTATAAGATGACAATTGCAGTCTACAACCACAGTTTCACAAGACAATAGTGAACAATGCATATACAGAAATAACAATCTGACAAATACATGCTCCTATGTTTATCCATACTGGCTCGATACAAATGTAAGGGAAGGAGTAGTCTTAATTATGAAAAAACAAAATTATCTCGTTCACTTCCTGGTTGACAATTTCCAAAAACAAAATATATCATTTTTTGAACTGGAATCGAACATATGAATATTTGGCCTTCAAAGTAAGTATTACCACCATCTTACCTACCGAGCGACCACTGCATTCAACAATGACTAGTTAAAACTGTATAATAAGCAAACACAGGTTAATTCCTGAATGATAATAAATGGCAGCAATGTTCTTCCCATTTCAAGCATTGCTTAATATGTGTCAAGAAATAATTGGAAATTTTATTACTGGAATTATCGACCTAGTGTGATAACTTTCTGATGCATTTCCCAAAAAGGACTGGGGTTGAAAGACCCCAATGCAGACATACCTGGTTCAAGCCCCACCAGGGGCAACTGATTGCCTCTGGGTGTATTGCACCTCTACTAGATAATCAGAGTAATATTTGTTTTATATTTTTGAAACAATTACTTCAAATTTTTCTTTTTCTTTTATCACAAAATGTAACTGTTTTCAACTGGGAATTAGGATGCAGTGTTCAATACCAGGAGATGCTCAAAAGAGAATTGTTGTTAAAGATAAACTACACAGTGGAAGACTGAGATGTTTTATATAAAATATACCAATCTGTGTTAATAAAGTGTAACAAGCTTATAAAGGTGTTTTAGTGTTTATTTTCATAAACACCTCAATATGTTTACCTTAATAGTCTTGAACATTTCAACAAGTTCATAAAGTGTGACAAAAAAGTGTTTATTTTAGTGTTGGTTTCAAAGACTTGTTTTTAAGAGTGTATAGCTGCTAATTATAACCATATAATATAAATATTATATACAGTCAGGACTCAGCAGGAGAGACCAGAAACCCCACAATGTAAAGCAGATTGGCTTAAGGACATTTGTGTTTAAGGATTTGACCCTGATGCCAAAATTCCCAATAAAACATCAATTGGATTTAGTGGCAGTACCGTAACCAATGCGGTTCAACCAAGGTGCAATTATTGCTAATTGAGAAAACCAAAAACATCATGAAGTTACCAATCATGCAAAACTACTAGGTATCCAAAGTGATAACAGTTTTGATGAACATATTAAGGAACTAGGTACGGGCTATGTATTCACAATGTCCAAAATTGGCCAACCTGCAGTATTCAGTGGTTAAAAAAAGCACCTGCCAAATATAGAAAATGGCGTTCTATATGGTAATGTAATCACTGCAATGTCACTGCTGATAAGTGTGACTTCACTGAAGACGTAGGCCTTTTCCCAAAATATTATCGATATCCTAAAGAAAAACTAAGGCACTGCCATTAAGCGATAACAGCAAACAATGTTTTTCTTAATATTTTCAATATTCGATAGATCATGAGACTGAAATTCCACCATACATGCATTCGAAAAAAGTTTGTTGACTATGGCACTGTGCTAATAATGATTACTGGGCTTTGCCCTCTTGTTGACACCAACCAAGCAGACCTGTATTTGAGATCACAGGTGCTGTGTCAATAACATGTCTTGGTTTTTGATGACTGAGTACTGTCCAGATAATATAGAAGCTCCCCAGTTATTGACACAGTACTGTCAGAGTTCCTTTATAATTGACAGAGTTCCTATATAATTGACAGAGTTCCTTTATAATTGACATAGTTCCTTATAATTGACACAGCAATGTGGGAGCAGCATTTCTTTTAAAGAAAGCATTCCACAAAATGCATAAGTAGGAACAACACAGCACCATCAAAAAATAAACTACCGCTACTGAGACTGCAATGTGGTAAAATAGGTAGAGACCACCATCTATTGGAGATCACAGGTGCTGTGTCCGTAACTTGTCTTGGTTTTTGATGACTGAGTACTGTCCAGATACTATAGAAGCTCCCCAGTTATTGACACAGTACTGTCAGAGTTCCTTTATAATTGACAGAGTTCCTATATAATTGACAGAGTTCCTTTATAATTGACATAGTTCCTTATAATTGACACAGCAATGTGGGAGCAGCATTTCTTTTAAAGAAAGCATTCCACAAAATGCATAAGTAGGAACAACATAGCACCATCAAAAAATAAACTACCGCTACTGAGACTGCAATGTGGTAAAATAGGTAGAGACCACCATCTATTGGAGATCACAGGTGCTGTGTCCGTAACTTGTCTTGGTTTTTGATGACTGAGTACTGTCCAGATAATATAGAAGCTCCCCAGTTATTGACACAGTACTGTCAGAGTTTCTTTATAATTGACAGAGTTCCTATATAATTGACAGAGTTCCTTTATAATTGACATAGTTCCTTATAATTGACACAGCAATGTGGGAGCAGCATTTCTTTTAAAGAAAGCATTCCACAAAATGCATAAGTAGGAACAACACAGCACCATCAAAAAATAAACTACCGCTACTGAGACTGCAATGTGGTAAAATAGGTAGAGACCACCATCTATTGGAGATCACAGGTGCTGTGTCCGTAACTTGTCTTGGTTTTTGATGACTGAGTACTGTCCAGATAATATAGAAGCTCCCCAGTTATTGACACAGTACTGTCAGAGTTCCTTTATAATTGACAGAGTTCCTATATAATTGACAGAGTTCCTTTATAATTGACATAGTTCCTTATAATTGACACAGCAATGTGGGAGCAGCATTTCTTTTAAAGAAAGCATTCCACAAAATGCATAAGTAGGAACAACACAGCACCATCAAAAAATAAACTACCGCTACTGAGACTGCAATGTGGTAAAATAGGTAGAGACCACCATCTATTGGAGATCACAGGTGCTGTGTCCGTAACTTGTCTTGGTTTTTGATGACAGAGTACTGTCCAGGTAATATAGAAGCTACCCAGTTATTGACATAGTACTGTAAGAGAGTTCCTCGATATTTGACTTAGCAATGTAGCGGTAGATGCTAACAGCCATTGTCATGTTACAAATCAAAGTTTTTTATACCCAAGTTTTGTTACATGTGACATTTTCATGCAGTGGAACCTTATAAAAGGATTGGTAAATATTTTGTAAAAATTGTATAAAATATACAGGGTACAGTTAGAAATGTAAATTAAGTCACATTAAAAATATAAATCTGGAGTATAAAATGTCAATAAGAGTCACAAATTATAAAGATAAGTGTTTAGATGACTATAAAGACCACCAAAAGTTACAATATTAGTTTTGAAATAAAAAATCTGCCTTAATTGTGGTGGCCACATTAGTGAGGTGGTCTAAATTTGAAGTGTCTTTTCAAAGGGTTAGACTGCTCTAGTGTCACAAGTAACTCCCAGATTGTAAAACATCCTGCAGGCTGTAGATTTAAAAAAAAATCCAATCAAGGCTTTTTGAAAGTATTCCATAGATTCTAAAACTCTGACAAGAAGCTTTAGGAGATTTATTTTGAGCCTGAATTTCCTTTCCACAGCAATTATCAAATTCCTTCAACTTTTCATAAAGCACTTATATTTCTCTTTGACAAGGCTAAATTAATTAAGACAGCACAGACTGCTAAATAAATAATAAAAAGAATGAAAATTTTGAGCATATTATTATTATTATTATTATTATGTTTATTCATACTCAATGGTATAAATTTGAAAGATTGAAATGTAGTATATACAGGTTTTGTTAACTAATACATTATTCTGTTATCATAAAATCGATTTGTTTCTAGGAGAGCAGGCAGTCTAGTATATTGTCTCTCACTTGAGTGAGTTCTGTTACCACCTCAGCTATATACTTGTTATAATGAGATCGACACTCATAGCAACATTGCTCAATGCCTTAGGATGATGTGTTTGTTGCTTTGCTGAAGAAAGTTGATATAAAAGTTCAAAATCTCACACAAATGACTTAAGTTCCTAGCAAGTATGCAGTCTGAAGTTCTTATGCATGAAACAATCCCATTAAGAGTGTCAAAGTTAATTTGCGAAGCTGAGAGGACATGTGTCTGTCACAAAGACCTTTGCTTAGACCGCATACAATTGCACAGTGAGTCCTGTATGGAATACACCACACTTGTCTCATACATTTTCTACAAGCAACTTGCAGTCTGGCTAGTTATGTTAATGGTAGCAAAACATGCCCATAAAAGGAAGTGCACAGCAATCGAGCTTGAATGTATGATGGAATGTGACCAAAGCTGCCTCGAAACAGATTATATTGCTTGTAGAAAGAAGCTAGTATTCCATCAATGTTACACTTCTGAAGGATACTGTAGATAACATGACCTAAATGATGTGCACACTCTTGCTCTGTTAAACTGACACCATGGAAAATAATGGTAGTTTTGTCAGTTTTTGATGACTTCCGAAAGACAACGAACTGACTTTTGGCAACGTTAAAACTTAAACTATTGTTTTCCGCAAAATTTTGGCAGATTTTGAGCATTTCCTGCAAGCCAGAGGCAGAGGGTGACATAAGGACAATGCCATCAGTATAGCACAGGGCCCCTGCAAAGTATGGGCCAATATAACATCCATGTGAACTTGCCCTTAGGCTATGAAGCATGTTGTCAATAAATATGCAAAAGAGCAGGGGAGATAAGACCCCGCCCTGTTTCACGCCATTGGTAACTCTAAAGTAGGCAGAGGCAGTATCATCCCACCTAATTCGTGACATCTGATATTAAGATACAGGTACACAAGACATCGAACATATAAGGGAGCAAGCATAATCCTGAACAGGTTAACATAATCCACTCGGTCGAACGGTTTCAACATGTCTAACAGACAGGTGTAAGCAGCACTGCCTACACAAGTAAACTTATTGGCAATTCAAGTCATCAGTAACGTACAGAGTGAGGTTGACCTTTTGGGTTTGGTAATACAGCTGCACAAAGCAATTGCTCTATTCTTATCTGAATCGTTTAAGAAATTGCCCTTGGGTACGAGACACAATGTTCCTATGATTAAAGTTTCACTTGCATGTCCATGAATAATCATTGCAGAAAAGTATAGAGCCAGAATGATGTACAAACGTTCTGAACCAAAAACGATACAATTTGAATTTAATCCATGTAAACCATCTAATTTTCCATTCTTAAGTTTATTGGCAAGTTATTTACAGTATCAGCATCTACAGAATGAGACTGTCTGCTGTACTATAAATGTTCTTTTTTTTTAGAATGAGATGATGCTTTATTGCAACAAATAAGGAACATTATTTGACAATAATGATGACTGGTGGTCTCAGAACTTTTGGTTTTTTCTCAATATAATTTTCTTCTGATCTTCATCTCTCTCATCTCACCCTTATAATGTTTCATGTACCTGGTGGTCATTCATGGCAGTGGCCTAGCTCAGAGGTAGTGCTCTGGGCTTCCAACCGCTGGGTCCTGGGTTCCATTCCCGGTTGAGCCTAAGTTGGATGGCCGTTTCCTCCTTCGTCTCATTGCCATGGTCCCTGCCTGTCCTAATTAGCCCAACTGGTGCAGAAATACAGGTCGTGAAGCATACACACACAACTGGTGGTCATTCCAAATTGCTTTTTTATCTGGCTAATCAAGCTGAGCTGTCAAATGTAGAGATATTCTGGATTTTCTCTTTTTTAACAACTTCCTGGAAAAAATTAACGAAACCCGTTCTTGGAAAGTCTGATCATCAGCTGAAAACTGGATAGGTTTTTATCTGGACATATATTATGAATACTAATCAAGCTGAGCAGTCAAATGTAGAGATATTCTGGATTTTCTCTTTTTTAACAACTTCCAAGAAAAAATTAATTTCAAGTATCCAGCCTCAGGGATTAGTTAGGTTAAATAAGAACCAAGAATTACAGCCATAATATAAGCCCGATTATAGAAAATCAGATTTTCTTGGTGTTAAAATTTTCAAAGAACGAATTAACTGTTGCATAACTGTTACATTTTACACTATATATAGTCATTCTTAATTTTTGGTCCAAAGCTACCTTCACATTCTTTCTCTATTTTTGTACCGATGTTAAATATTTCTTTACATGACTAAGCCTGGGTCTAGTGGTCACATTGCTTGCCTGCTTATCATGAGGTAGCGGGTTCAAACCTCCACCATAGTACAGAGCACTTGGGCAGATCCTCTTTTCAACAACTGTCTGGTGCATCTTACTTGCAACGGGCACTCTATCACAGGCAATCGCGGTGGTTGGGCTTCAAAGCCTGTGGCTAATTTCATATTGAAGGCTGAATTCATCACAAGAAGCTCAAAAAGACTCTAAATTTACCTTATATGCATGGTAAATGTATCAGACTGGCAGAACGCTTGAACAGAAGACAGTAAAATTACATCTTCAGACTTCATGTTACATTTATGAATACCACGTTTAATAATAACTTTCTATACACTACTTTATTTTTATCATTTTTTATTATTTTTAAATATATTTAACAATGACAAAACCAGATTATGCTGTTTAACATCTTGGCCCTTAACTTTTTTAAGTTGGTAAATCCAGAAATTTAAATTAATTATTCTTATATATGATCAGAAATTATTTAATGATAATACTACAAGAAACGTTCACGAAATGTGAATGTTTTACATCCTTTCTAATCATGAAAAGACCTCCAACAAATAATTGCCAAGTCTAGGTAACTGTTCCAGTTAGTTTTATTGAAAACAGCTGTCAAATTGAGCCGCTACACAACTTTTGCTATATAATGCTACCTGCCACTAAACGGAACTGGCTGGCTATAGCTTGCTACTCCAAGCCAGATCATAAGTTGGGATTTATGCATATTTGTAATCTTTTGTTGAAAAGATGCATGTCAATTGCACATACATATTTATGATATATTAGATAAATTTCTTACATTTACCAAGGTTTATATTTATGCAGTGGTGGTAGTTTAAGCCGACTATAAGGTAGAAGTAGACAGAAGCGGCTGGATTTAACTAACTATATGCTATGTACAGGTAAATAGGTCATTAATTTCCCTTGCATGTCAGTAATGTACAGAAACATCCAAGAAATTGGTAAATAAGCAAATGACTAAATCATAATTGGTTAAAAGCTACAAGCAAATGGTATTACGTGAAGCATAAAATGCACGTACAAGCACTAGTCAAGCCATAACAAATACCTTCAGAAATCCTGGTCCAAATATGAAAAATCTGCTTGTCTCTCATATGATATGTTTTCATATAGGATTTAAGAACACCAAAGGATAACCAGGTTTTTTCCTACAATGTTTATGCCATAAATCAAAGATTACAAAATGTTTTAAATTAAACGGGGAGCTCAGATCGTAATCTCATAATCAGATTAAAATTCACAGGTTCCTTATTTCCTATGCATAATTTATTAAGGCCGTTTTTTTTTTTTCAACCATGCATCATGTGATCAAACGATTTACCAGCTGCACCATTTCACAATATAAATTCTTTGTTTACCCTGATAGGCTGTCAATCTGGACCAACACTGGGCCTAAAATGCTAACAGTGGGCCAAGAGTGAGCCGACTGAGTCAACACGATGCCAACATTTAGTCAATGGGCTTTTTAGCTGGGCTCATTTGGCCCATATATTAACTGACTCAGATTTAACACAAATCAGTGATAGAAATGCATATTATCAATTTAATTTGAAATATGTTCAATATCTTAAATTAAGATTTCTAGGTAATCAGAAACTCCCTGATGACTTAAGTCTGATTAGAAATTAAAATCTGGTAATATTAAAGTAATTGGCTTCACCTGTCATCTGTAAATTCAGCAAAGAATTGGCAAATAGCTTATGCTTAATCGTTAATTCACCCGGAATTGCAAGTCTTAATTACATTAAGCGCAGGGCCGTAGCCAGACTTCAAAAATAGAGGAGGCCTTCACTTCCACAAGTTCAATAGGCTTATAACTTCCAAACTATTTGCAAGCAAGAGATGTACACTCAATAGTTTTCCTTTAGTTCATGTACAAAGGCAAATCACAAATGTTATATTAACAAAGAAGTCCATCAAAACACAAATTTATTGTCAATTTTGCCAAAAAAAAAATTGTTAATTTGTCCCAAAAACAGAGGACGCAACCGCCTCCTCTGTCTCAGCCTGGCTACGGGCCTGACGCGTGATGTCTATAATATCACCATACAACTGTGAACATGAAGGATGGGATATTACTAGCTTTCCATAAAAAATATAAAAAAAATCTCAATTTTTGTGTGGTGTTGTACTGCCAAATGCCTGTCTTGACGCAAGAGCCTAGATCACACCTTTCCGCAGGAGAGGGTCATGGAGAATTCGGGGGAACAAGGAACCCAGTGGGGAGTGAGGAATTTGACAGTTCATTTTTAACCATAAGAATACAAAGCTACGAGTCCCTGTACTTAGTAAGATGATGCAACATCGTACCTGACAAATTTTAAAGAACTACTTTGTTCACCAATTAGTTAAATTGAACGTGCGTAGTGATTGCTTCCACTGCCAGTCTCACAATGAGTTGATATCTACTAGACCAGGCCTAGACTGCTGGCCAAATGCAATGAAGTGCACCCAAACTCAAAGATTGTCTTCCGACATCACAGTTTACTTTGCTTGAGTGATTTTTAAAGTCAGTTTAAGGACAAGGCCATTGTTAGGAAACAGTCTTAACAGGCAAACAATTGCCTTTAATTAACAAAAGATCTTCCACATGGATGACAAGGAATTCAAAACAATGGTCGGGCGACATTGCAAGCACACTGGCAAAGTTAACATTGAATTGGACTAATCTTCCCAAGCATTTGCAATATCTTTAATAACTCATTCAATTGCATTATCAATAAAATATATTTCCCCATTTCTTCATTTGAAATAACATGAACATCTGTCATTTCTGCTTCATTAATATCAACATAGCTTTTTGTTTACATTCAAAAGGTTTCATTTTCTTAAAAAAAAAACATTTGGGATTTTCCCAACATATGTGACATAGAACATTACAACAAATGTAAAAAGAAGAAGAAAAAAAGACATTTAAATCCTTCCGTTTCTCTTTTCTTTGATATTTCAAAAGACTTTCTTGCGGGTAAAATCAGGTGCATAACCCATATGTTCTTAACTTTCCAAATAATTCCAAATTGTGCTTACAAAGCTATCTAATCAAAAGCCATCTATGCAATTTTTTGTAATTCTTTTTTTTTGTTTTTTTTTGTTTAGGGTAGTTGATCTTTATTGGACATCTGTGGTCGATGGTCCTAAATTCAGATTTATGAGATCCAACCCAAATCATCCTTATTCAGTTAATAACAATAAATCAACAGTGAGATTGCTGTAGCCTCTGTTAACAATTATCTTGCCATTCTGACCAGCCTTGGGACAGGTGGTTTTAATGGTCAATCACCCTTTTTTTTCTTTTTCAACATATTGCACATGGCTTGTACTCGCATGTTGTGAAAATTTTTGATGTGATTTATATTTTGGTAATCTAACTTCTATAATATCTGTGGTCCATACTTAGGCCTAATATTGTGACAATATATTCTGCATTGTTTCGGGAATATCATTTGAGGCATAAGTGCATGTATTTTGGGGGGGGGGGGGGTGGAGGATAATATTGTCAAGTATACATTAAATGTTCTTACATGGAGATTGCATTGATGGGTCAATACCGATAGTTCTTCATGAAATGTTTTCTTTATATGGTGATTACTTCGGCAGGGTCCCCTACTAGGGTGCCACTGTATTGGAACAAAACTACTGTTTATACCATAAGAAACCACTTGGCAGTCCAACAGGTACAGACACGTGGTTCATCGACTATTCACAGAGAGATTTTTCAACTCAATTAATGATGTGTCGTGGTCAAGAGGTAAGCTGCTCTCCTGCAAACAGCAAGGTTGCAGGTTCGAACCATCCCAAGGCATGGAGAAACTGAGCACATCCTCTGTAACTCCCCAGATAGCATTCCAAATCGGCCCAGCATCGTTCCATGTTGGCTACTGTTGTGCTATCTGGGTCTTTCCTCCACTCCACCCAGAATGGCGATTGTGCATGTGCAGTGGTTAGCCCGTATACTCTCAAAAAGAAAAAAAAGTTGAGAAAGGCCTATGTTTGAACAGATCCACAGGTGGGGATCAGTGTAGTAATGCAGCTTAAGTGAGACTGCCGTGGATCAAGGGAACATCGCTTGCCCTTACCATAGCAGTAGGCCTAACTCTGCTCCTGTAGGTACACCACAACCTAGCAGTAGGCCTAACTCTGCTCCTGTAGGTACACCACAACCTAGCATTAAACCTAACTCTGCTCCTGTAGGTACACCACAACCTTAGATACGTACCTTTACCACTGAACCACGCCTTTCTCACCCTTTCTGCACTTCAAAGTTCTGTTTCAAATGTCTTATTTGCCAATTCCTTTCTCCCTTTCATGACATTTGATTGGTTTATCATTTTCTGCATGAAATGACGATTCCATAAATTTCACACGAAGGTGTCCTTTATTGCTGAAATCAATGTGGGCTGAATCGTTTTACACAATTTGCGATGGACATTTATTTATTAAGAGGTTTGCGCCATTCATTTTTCCTAATTAGTTGAATCACGAAAAGATTGATGTGGCATTTTACAGACATTTTTCCAGTTCCTTCTGAATCAAATTTGCATCTCTTGCACTGGTTTCAGTAAAAAAAAAAAAACATGCAAATAGAGAAACATTTTCATTTGGATCAATACTGAGGTGGTCCATCTTAAGATGTGTAATATTCTAAAAATATTTTGACAATGTGTCACATTTAACCATGCTTTAACACTGTCATGGTGTGATTTCTCCCCACCATGGCATGGAGGATATAAGCAGATCCTCTGTAACTCTTTTTAAATGGGTACTTGGCTATAGGCAGTGATGGCAAGTGCAAGTGCTTAGCCCCTGCAGGTAATTCTGTGTAATGGGCTGTATACTCCCCAAGGAGTTGAGAAAGGCTCAAGCTTGAAACATACAGGTAAGTCTACATACAGGCCCTATTCTAATCTTCTGCAATGTTTTATCTGTGAAGTTTTCGGAGTGATTGGCAGATAGACAAAACAAATGAAATATTATTCCAAACAATTCAGTTATAGTGTTTATGAATAATTTTTATGTAGGCTTATGTATCTCATATCTTTTTATTCAGTCTATCATATTTATATTCACACAACAGCAGGGTAATTGAATATTCTTTTTATGTCATTTTTCAATGTAATAATAATAACTCATTTGCCCGTTGTTATCTCTAGCATTATTGAGGTATCATAGAATAATCCTGTATCCACATACAGTTTCTATTGTTTGGCACAATGCAGTGTTCAGAAAGATGACAGTACATATATGTATATACCTATGCCAGATCCAATGTCTGTGACCTAGAGCTACAATTCGTGACACAACTCCCTGAGTCGTGAAATAAAGAAGGCAATCATTGTCGTCTTCAAACCAGAGATATTGCCCATACAGGGGAGTAGCCAGTAAGGCGTAAAATTGGGGGGAGGGAGTCAACAAGGGGGTTTACCTTGCATACCCCATGTTTTTACTGTTATTTGTGTTAATATCTCGGTCGCATGAGACTGCACAGCCTTATCATCTCATCATTACGTCGGCCTGAAAGCGGGTCACATAAGCTGATCACCATAGCAACGAGACACTACAAAATTTAAACAATTGTCTTTTCCTGGATGGTACCTTCTAATTCAGTAAACTCAATAACATGACCATGCCTATGTATATATGTTTAGGGTCATCATTTATGCAGATGATACAACCCTTCTGGCCACAATATCACCCTTGGAGCTCACTCGAACTGTTAGTCTTGAGCAAAATATTAATCATGAATTAGAAAATATCAGTACCTGTTTGAAAGTAAACAAACTCTCCCTAAATGCCAGCAAAACAAATGTATGTTATTTCATACCATTAATAAAAGACTACCCTCCTTACACCTACACATAAACAACCAGGATATAGAGCATGTTAAACTTTTGAGTATATAGGAATTAAAATAGATGAAGTACTCTTATGGAATGCACACATTGAAAAAATACGCGAGAAAATAACAAAAGTAATAGGAATTTTGACACATCTTTTAACTCTGTACAACTCTCTTTTCCTACCACATTTGTTGTATGGTGTACTTCCTTGGGGCCACAAGTCAAAAATAGCATCTAAACTACAAAAGCAGCTGTAAGGATATTTCTAAAGAAAAATATAATGCTCATACAGAACCCCCTATTTAAGAAATTCAGCATTCTGAAGTTTTATGATATGGCAAAACTGCAAGAATACAAGTTCATTCATAAATTGATAAACAAAAGACTACCAAATTTCTTTCAAACATTTACATTCATTAGACACGTCGACATCCATAACTATGCTACTCGCAGAAATGATATGCTAATTATCCCCACAGTCAAATATCAAATCTCCATTTGCTCTATTAGATATCGATTAGCACATATTGTAAATGATGCACCACCATCCATATCAAATAGAATGAATACTCACAGTATAAAGGGATTATGCTTTTATTTAAAAAATACCAGTGTAGAATCCTACGAGTTGAACTCCAGTATCCAAGGATGCTACATTATGTAGCTAAATTGACCCCCCTGCCAATATATCCATACACAAATTCGCCGGACATCTTGTTTCACTTAAAACTTTGCAACTTCCACTCACAAACTCTCTACTGTCTACTTATGTAAAAAAAAGGTTTTTGAAATAACGAAAATTTCCTTCTGACCACTTTCTATGTTCTTTCTATGTTGTTTAAAACTTTTTTTTTAGTTGGATTGTTTATCTTTTAAATCCCCTCATAGCCATGTATTACAAATGTCAAATTGTATCTGTAAAATGAAATCCCCTGGTGGCAGACATCCTAGCGGCTGTATGCCAAAGTGTCTGTCTCCAACACCATATTTAAAAAAATGTTATTTTGATTTATACTATTACATTTATCGTAAAAAAATATATTTATTTTGGAATAAATTATCTCTCTCTCCTTTTTATATATAACAGAAGCTAATTTTCTAAAGTTCCATCAGTTTTATCAATACATAAATACATATTGTTCAGTATAATCAGTTGGTTGATTTCAGGCACACATTTGTAACATACACATTTTATTCTGTTGACCTATATTACTGTTTTCACGATATTTGGTGATGTGGCCTCAAACTCTATCCGATATGTCTCTGCTCAGGACCCTTGAATCTTTCAAAATTGTGCAAAAATGTTGGTGAGTCAAATGAGAATCTGTAGACACTCGCGGTGCTCGCCCAGTAATTAAAATCACTGTAGATGGCGTGGGCAGTCGACTTGTAGACAGCCATCCGATCATCCTAGGGAAATTCAATTTCTGACAACCACCAAAAAGGTAAGTAAGTAAGTAAGTAAGTAAGTAAGTATGTATGTATTATGACTAGCAATCGTATACCACAGGTTTAATAATTACTAGATATAAAGTGTACAAGTATGCATAACATTTAAATTAGATAATAATTAGAACATTATATAAAAGAAAAATACAGAGGATGATAAGATGAGTTTGTACAAATGTAAACATCCTAAAAACAATATGTAACATAATTTCTGGAAGTAAAAATGTCTCTAGTTAACAGGAGAGTTCTTAAATCTCCGGGTTCTGGCATCAGGGAGTTTGTACTCTAATGATTTCCTCAAAATGTGGGCACTTGTTCTTACAAGTGGTAATAAACAGTTCAACTTATGATTATGATCTGTCATGTCCAGAAACAGCCTTCTACATAGCTGTTCACATCTGAGGTGGAGACTCTCAGTTCCAAGTATGTCATATGCAATATCGTAGCAGGTATCAGGTAGGATAGTTCGCATTGCATGCACGGATTGGGAAGTGCTCCAGACTATTAGCTTGTTCCTTCGTGCGGCCAGGATGCCATACCTCACAGAAGTATTCTAAATTTGGGCGGATGATGGATGGAAGTAAAGCCTGGAGGAAGCCTTGTATGCTATGTGTTGAATGTGGTCATGCCAGTAACAGTGACACCCAGCACTTTTATACAGGATACCGTTTCAATTTGTTTGCCATCCTTAGTGATTCTTTGTAGGGTCAGTGGCTTTTTCCTAAAATAGACAATCATTTCTTTGGGTTTTTCCGTATTTATCACCATATTGTTAGTGCTGGACCACTGACAGGCCTTGGCAGCACACTGAAGATTGCTGTCCATACCACCTCCATTACAGGCCTCCCAGATGGAGGAAACTTAATTGCAAGCTGTGTTATCAATCGACATGTACTCTAATGAACCTAGGCTGTAATCTGGCTAATGCTTGGTTGGTTATGCACTTTCACAAGATTCAAGAAGAATTATCAAGTGCTTGACAGACAGATGTGCAACGTTTGAAGTGGACATCTATAAAGCAATATGATACAATAGCGGAACTGAGTAATGCCTAATCAAATCTAATCTAATCTAATATTATCTAACCCAAGGGGTGGGTGGGTGATTAGGGCTTTACGTCCTGTATTTCTGCACCAGTTGGGCTAATTAGGACAGGCAGAGACCATGGCAATGAGACGAAGGATGAAACAGCCATCCAACTTACGCTCAACCGGGAATCGAACCCGGGACCCAGCGTTTGGAAGCCCAGAGTGCTACCTCTGAGCTAAGCCCCCGCCCTTATCTAACCTAAGGGAAAATTACCTCAGGATGTAAGAGACCTCACCAATGAGACCAGTCATTATATCCTGGATTAAATACTTTATCCTGTAAGTGCCCTTCCCTCATTAGCCCAACAGGTGCAGAAATACAGGACATAAAGCCATAATCCATCCACCCACCCTGCAAGTGCTTGATCGTATTCATAACTATGATGAAATTGTCAAGTAATCAGGCATTAACCCTATTTGATTGCGATAATTACACTTAACTCTGAAATTACCTCTGATTGGTTGATTATAATCAATTCAGTTCATTAGGCACTTGACAACTAAATGTGAAAAGATTTACAGTGAAATATTTCATAACAGAATGTGATTTTCAGAAGAATTTCAAAACACAGAAAAAATGTCACTAACTCAGCAAAAGCACTTAGAGTTAAATTACGAGAAATTCACCTTCTTTGCTTATTCTATAATCATTTATAAACGGATTATGGGAGCATATGAAGCTGGAACTTCATAGCTCTCTCTCTCTCTCTCTCTCTCTCTCTCTCTCTCTCTCTCTCTCTCTCTCTCTCTCTCTCTCTCTCTCTCTCTCTCTCTCTCTTTTGTTGTATTGTTTCACAGTGCATGACATGTACAAATGAAATTAAAAAAAAAGTATATATATATAATCTCCAGGGGCGTCGATTTCACTTGACGGGGGGGGGGGGGGCTACTTTACTTGACGGGCCGGGGGGGGGGGGGGGCTACTTTATCTGTCACACCGTGACTTCCCTTGCTTGTACAAGTGGCAGCAATTAACGTGCGGAGACACTTGTCAAGTGATGCCAAACTATTTTTACTGATGAACTTGTACTGATGTGTGATATCAAGTGTAAAACTGTTTTAAAAAAACCCACAAATATTCCAAAACGAAAGTGTGTAGAAAAAAGGTAATTTCCATTTGAGAATTTCAGGGGGGGGGGGGTGGGGGGATGATTGCATTGACAATCCTGCCCCTTTCCAAAAGTGGGGGGTATATATCCCCTCCCTGTATCGACACCCCTGAATATATCTAAAAATAATTAGCTTGAATTAAGATACCATGTGTGTAACTGGCACAGCAGCCGCAGAATTATGAAGCCTGTTGCTAATTTATCAAATTTGAAATTTTGATATGTCCTGACCGACACAAAGCTGTAATATGGTGTCCAATGTAATATTATATTATAACTACTGTAATATAGTAACTAGCTGGGCTAACAGAGGTTCCAGGTTCGAATACTGTCCTGAACCCTCTCTGTGAGCTAAATGATTATAAGACTATGTAATGCCCTCTAAGGCAAGTACTTGCTGTTGAGACATGACAGATTAGTTATGAGATGATTTGTGTGTGTGTGTGTGTGTGTGTGAATAGGGCTTTACGTCCTGTATTTCTGCACCAGTTGGGCTAATTAGGACAGGCAGAGACCATGGCAATGAGACAAAGGATGAAACAGCCATCCAACTTAGGCTCGACCGGGAATTGAACGACCCAGTGGATGGAAGCCCTGAGCACTACCTCTGAGCTAGAGCCCCCGCCCCATGAGACAATTTATGAGGTTGGTCAGCCATCCTATATTGCTCATCATCATAAAATGTATTCTCTCTTCTTCTCTATCTCTTATTTTGTAAGCCTTGAGAATTAGTTTATTATTGATATGTTTTTACCATTTACTGATTAAATTATAAATCCATAGCAATATAACTGATACACAGAACCACAAGGGGCGTGATGATAGCGTTGTGTTACCACAATTTAGTCACTGCCTCCTTGACCATATAGTATATAATCATTTATATATAGTTGTACCAGACAGATTTATTTATGTAAATGTATGGTCAAAATAAATTATTCTTGAGTCTTGAGTCATGTGACACATTTACCTCACTTGTGAAATATATCATTTGCCGCAGCATAGATATTTGCTACAGTTCGAGAGTTCTTTTTTTTTCTTTTAATTGTCTATAACCATTCTAAAGTAAAATAGTACAGGCGTGCTGTGAAATCAGCCTGCTGGCGCCAGTTGATGGTGGTAGAATAAGTCGCGATAGCTGTCTGGAGTCAACCATATTTTATGGACTAACTGTATATACATTTATAATCTTTTGGCCATGCAACCAATTTATTGATGAGTTCAAGTATGACTGCGTCAACTTGTGAAGATTTTTACAATTTTCAATTAGCCTGAAGCAGTCTCGTTTTGCAATGTTTTTCCTTTCAAAAATCAAAGCTAAAAACAATGTCACTTACACCTGATGGGATTGGAATAGACAGCATATATACTGTGTACTTAAGAACTTCCAGGAAAGCCAATCCACAAGTGAGAATATGTATTAAAAAGAAAAACATATATAAGTAGGAAGTGTCCAGGATTAAGAGACATACATTTCTGACAAATTAATGGAGTGGGGATAGCTGGGGATGTATCTTTCCTCTTATTAAATGTCACTAGCATCTGTAAGGATTATGAACTATTAGTAATGTTGACTTCCATGAATTGGTGGTGCCTTAATTGTCCCCTGTGCCTGCACTGGAGCAAGTAAAAGACACCATCTAATGGGGTAATTGTACTATATGATGTGGACTCCAAGCCTTCTAATACTTTTCATTTCCTTTTCATCTTATCATTACTTCTACCAAAATCAGTTGGTCATTACCTCCATATCAGTAGGATTCAGAGCATACAAAGTTGGCTTTCATGTAATAGACCACAAGAAACCTGCTATTATCTAACAACGAGCTCCTGCCATTTATAAGCCAAGCATGCTTGGCCCTAATTTGTGCCCGAGTTCCCAGAATGAGGGCCATGCAGCAGTCTTTATATTTTTTGTTGGATTATATGTGCACGCAGTTCTTCCTACCTACCAAGAATCGATTTTATACTGAAATACAAGGAGTGCATACACTATTACTAATCTTGACTTGCTGTTATTTTATCACGATCATCATTATAGTTTCGTGCAATCAATCGGCAATTTCAAAATCTGCTTCTTAAAATTTTATATGTTATCACTAAATGACTTAGTCATCGCCAGTAAAACCTATAAAATAATTTTCATTGATGTGAAAGTTGGCAATAATGTATACCGTTTAGACAATATTTATTCAACCTGTTGCAAAATACCTCGAAAAATGACAGGACTGCTGCAAGGCTAGCCACTTACACCCAGTACATACATTCAAGAGTCTGCCATCAGGCATGCAGGTCCAAGACTGTGGAATTCACTACCAGTCATATCCAAATGAGTACTTTGACTAACATTTTAAAATCTAATTTATAGACTTTTCTTTTCAAAGAACATTCTAATTTCTTTGGTTTTTACTAGTAATTTTTTATATTTCATTATTTTACTTTCTTTATATCTATTTACATCTGTTTATCATTTTCTTTGAACCGATTTGGAGCATATGTCTCCTATGACCATAGTTTTCCTTGATAAATTTTGTTTATGTAAATTGTCAGTTTATGGTCAAATAAATACTTTCTTTCTTTCTGTCTGTCTATGGATTTTACTATATATAAAATGAATTATTATTATTATTATTTACTGTAGTAGTAAATCAATTAACAACAATTTACAATTGGACACCAGCCATTCCCAGGTTATTCCTGTATAGTGCAAATCATTCTTAACATTACTTCCTCGCAGTTTCCTGACTAAATGGTTTTCTTAAATGTCACATTTCCTAGCTCAGCCCATACATTGATGATTTATATCATTGCACTGTCTATACGATCTCCCCAGGTAGGCATTCTACCATTTATCTGTTGCTTTCTGTGTAACTGACCCAGTATTTACGACACACTGGTGGTAGCTATGTATACAATAGCATGCTCTAGTACATCTTCTGCTGAGTAATGTGAAGCTACAGTGTATATATACCCATTGATATATAAGTCACCTGTAATCCTTAATGAAGCATTATACTATTAAGAAATTCCTTTCACAGAAACTTTCGACCATATCACTCGGTCACGTGACAACGCCTGAGCGTTGCCCAGCAGGAGGCTGGCGATGACCGTGTGATATGGCTTCCTAAAGCAATTGTAAGTTGCTGAAAAGAATTTCTTCATACTGTGGATCTCCAGGGACAAGATAACCTTCATGGAGTTAAGAATTATACTATTCTTAAAGATAACCTTAAGAGCCATTTCACTGTATGACTCAATAAAATTGGGATCATCAAGATATTAAATCTGAACTCAGTCATGTAAATCCAGGACTCTCATTGGCTGAGGGATTGCATTAACCAATTAAGGTCATGGTCTTATATGACGTCATCTGGAATTTAGTTTCAAAGTCTAAGATATCAGCTGTAATTGTTTGACAACAACTCGGTGAAAAATGACGTGTATTAGCAGATCCATTGACAAAAATATTTGTGGAATGTACTTTGTATAACATCGTTTATACTCCCTTTTCTATTGTTCTTTTGGGGGATACAACCAACGAAAATGTTAGCTAACTCCTTCCTGAGTGCAAACTGAATTGTTATGCGTAATAAAGGCATTAAAAAAACCCAAAAAACAAAATAATTAAATGAGTAATTATGCCTAATGGCGTTGGGATATGACCAACAAAAATGAAAGTTAACTCCCTCCTATTCGGGATATAACAAATACAAAAATTTTAGATCCTTAGTCTAAAATGTGTGTGATCTGATAAGTTTTTAGTTCGATTCTTTTCTTCTCTGTATTCATATTTTATTCCACTTATTTGTTATGTGCATTGAGATAATTATACATATTGATTGCGCAAAAAAGAAATAAACTGTTACTTTTATATTAATATTAAACATACAAAGGTAATAGCTATCTGTGAATCTTCAAATTTTAATAATCAAATAAAAATTGATGAAGTTGTGAAAGAAAATCAAGTACAAGTAAGGAAGGCTTAGACCAAGGAAATTTCTTACATCTACATTGTAAATTCTCCCAATACCATGGAAACGCCTTGCCCCTGAGCCAAATAGTTTGGGTGTATTTCAGCCCTGTTGTTAAACTATAAATATTCTGATAAGTTGAATAACATCGGTGATTTACCACTATCCAAAAACTTCCATATTTATTCGATTTTTCTCTGACAATGGCTCCTAATAATAAGAGTCACCTGCATGTTATAGAAGACATCTGTGAACCTTCTTTACTATCTCATATGAGACAAGCTTATGACAGATGTAAAGCATTTGTCAGACTAATCTGTAGGTGAAATTCCGAATAGGGTATGTTTTCATTAACAAACTGTCATGTCCACAGGACATTTTTTATGAAGATTTTTTTTCGCAGAAAGTTGTTCAGAAATAAAAGGATTTGATTCCTCGTGTGATAGCAGCCAGAAGTGAAGGAAAGACAGCATTTTTGCTGTGTGATAAACTTGTAATCAAAGACCCACCATCAAATTAAGCCAGGTCTACAAGCAACATACGATGATATGTTTTGATAGATCAGACGATGTGGGTGCGTAGCTCTCTTTCCTTCATACAATGAATCCAACCGTTTTATTCTCCAATTAATATGAGGCATGTGGAACCTTAAATTTTTCAAATCGGATGAAAATTGACGAAGTTATCGAATAAAACGTACACGAAAGACTATATTTTGAATGGGAACAAGACTGAATGCAGCGTCAACAGCGTCACGAACGTCCTCGATTCGTGATGCATTTTCGGTAATAACTCGGTCAATTCTTGTCCGATTCTAAAAAACAAAATTTATACTTTGTTGTGTAGCTAAATGCATAACTAACAGAACATAAAATTGTTATTATTAATCTAAGACAAACTGTGTTCACATTGGTGGTTTTTTGGCGGTACGCGTTTCGTCCTTATTTGGAAATAGCAACGTATTTAGTTTCCTTATTTGGGCATTACATGAACGTCATTCCGTGTGGCATGAAATGCAGATCACCCAGCCCATATCACCTGGTATTTCAAGTGATAAAGCTGCAATTGGGGAATAATATCATCATAAAGACTTTTTGTGACATAAGACTTATTGCAAAATCTGTTTTATTAAGATTCGTATATATAAAATGCTTACCTTTAATCAAGTATAGTTTTGTTTTGATACAGTTGTTCAAATATGATAGTTTGAAGATCAAGATTTGTTATTTAACATCAGTATTACTATTGTTTTTTTGGGTGTTTTTTTCGAGGACTTTGTTGTGGATAATGATATTTCTGTATATATATACCATATAGTGAAATAAAAAAAGCATAATTGTCATTATTTGGGTAAACAAAAAATAAGGAGAGTTTGTTTGTTAGGTCCTTTAGCTTGATCAACCTTGCATTTTCCTTGCTTTTACCACAGGAAACCACTACAGTAACACAGTCTATCTGCACGAGGGTGAAGAATGAGATGATGAGTATAGTTATACAATGATTTAGATATGTCTCATAAACAGAGAAGAGAGTGGGCTTTGAACCCATTTTTTCGATGGCTTAGAAGACATCCATGCTAGCCACTGGACCATCTTGTTTTAAGGTGAAGAAATGTTTTTTGTTTTTTTTTACCTTTAAAAAGTATGCTAAAAACAAAATAATACAATCATATTCAACTGATTGTAACAATCAGAAATGCTTTGTTTGTGGTAATTCCTCATAATAAAATTAAATAAATAAAATTTCTAATAACTACATGGCCAATTGTGCAACGTGCGTTTTCCATGCGTTTGGATAAACGCATGGAAAACGCATGGTATTTGCCTCATTATAATTAGCTAAAAACCATACGTTTTCCATGCGTTTATCTTTCTCATGGAAAACGCACGTGGCACATTTGGCCATGTATGATTTTTATTATTTGACTGGAATCCCCACTGGGTGGCTCCCCAAAAGCAACATGTGTGACAGTACTCTACAATATTGAATGTTGTCAAGATATTCTGGCATCATTTTTTGGGAACTGTTAAGCTTTTTTTCCTGGCCCCTTGATGCAAAAGTTAATGTAAATATGGCCTCTTCGGGATGTTGCGCATGCGCCCCATTTATGGAACCACGTGAAAGACTTCCACCTTTTGGGAGTGAATCGAACTTTAGACCCCCAAAGAAACTGACAAGCTCTTTAACCACTAGACCTTGCAGTAGAATCACAACAGTGATGGACAAACTTAAACTAAAGTTTGTAACACACTTTCAGTCTTTAAATGCACGTGTCAAAATAGGAAACTCCCTGGTAATATATTGACTTTATTTGGACGCTTGACTTTTATGGTCACATTAACCTCAAAAGAGCTATTTATAGACATAACATTGTGTAATGTTTGCCACATTGTATGTATATACACTGTAAACTTACATGCACAATGTAAAATACAGTATACATGTCATGGTATACTAAATTATTAAATAAAGACAATTTTAAAGTTGCAGCACCTAATTTTGTTTGAGCTTGTCACTGTCTATGTTGGTAGTTATTTCTCTTTCTTCATTGGATTTTGAGTTTTATAAAATGCAACTTCTAAACCACTATCTCCCTGCAATAACATGATATGCAATTTCTAAACTATATTAACTATTACTGCACCATGATTGCCCATCATTAGAGCATATTCGTTGGTAGCAGTTGTGTTCATCAATACTTGGGCCCAGGGGCGTGGATTTCTCTTGACGGGTGGGGGGGGGGGGGGGTGCAGGCCTACTTTGTCTGTCCTACTGTGCCATTCCCTCACTCCTACAAGTGACCGCAGTTAACGCTTGGAAACTGGCTAAGAGGTAAATTAATGGTGTTTCATTGATGCCCAACTATAAAAGTGTACTGATATGTGATATCAAGTGTGAACTGTTTAACTAAGCACACATGTTCCAAAACAGAAGGGTGTGACAAAAGGTAATTTCTTATATCAATTTACTAAAACAAATGAGCAATATAATTATAGGCCAACATGTCATGCTTGAGTATTACCTAACGTGGCATTTACCGTTGCTTCTTTTACCGCAAGAAACCACACCAGTCACTACTTATCAGTTACAGGGTACGAATGTGATGACACTGATGAAAGAGCGAGATTTTACAACCGATATTGAACATTATGCAAATCGCAACATATCTGCATCCTTTTGATATAACTATGTAATAATCAATAATTTACATATTCGTAGGGACATACTGCGGAAAAGTTTTAAAAAAGAGAAAAGAATCAATTACATGATGATAGAAAAAGAAATTATATTATTCATTAAGAGAGTAAAAACAGTTTAAAAAACGGAGAAATGAATAGACAGTAAAAACACAGAAGAAAGTAACACAGATTGAAAGAGAACAACGACGAAATGTCAATATCAAGAAATCGGATATTTACAAAAACGTAAAAATGAAATAGAAAAAAAAAACCAAAGAAATGCAGAGAGAAAGTAAGACAGAAAGAATTGTAACCTACCTGCATAGTTCTATTTTGGCACCTGTATGACCCAGTTCAGTTGCAATTTGCTGCTGATGTAGTTGCAATAATAACATCGAGCATCTTTCTCGTTCAATTGCAAACTACTCACTGACCTTTGAGCAGGGATGCCAGCCTCTTCTATGTTGCTGCTGCTGCAGGGCTCAGCGGGAGCCGCGGGTTGGCCAGAGATGCTGAGAACAGTCAGCTACCTGGGTTATTGTCTATGGGGTAATTGTTGGGGGTGATAAGTTTTCTACCTATTTTTTTTTTTTTTTGGGAGAGGGGGATAACTACTTACGGCGGGAAATAGCCCCAGGAGTAAATAGATAGATAGATAGATAGACAAACAGACAGACAGACAGCTGGACAGACAGCCAGACATATAGATAGACAGATCGATAGACAGACAGACAGACAGACAGACAGACAGATAGATAGACAGCCAGACAGACAGACAGACAGATAGACAGATAGATAGATAGATAGATAGACAGATAGATCGATAGACAGATAGACAGACAGACAGATAGATAGTTAGATAGATAGATAAATGGATGGACAGATAGATAGATAGATAAATGAATAAATGGATAGATAGATAGATAGATAGGGAACGTGCCGCCCTCTAAGGCAAGTTCTTGCTTTAACGAGGGTTGATTGATGAGGGAAAAAAAGGTGAGGAAGAGTCTAAAACACCTGTTATACCCAATGGGTGGGTCTTATACTTGTCCCAGTACAGACGCTGAGTACAAGGGACTACCAATTTAACATCTCGACATCTAGCTAATGTGTGGCCGATCTGGGGTTCAAACACAGGATCAATAAGAGGAGCAGGCCAGTGCCACAACCATTCGGCCACCTATCTGGCTTTTTCGGTTTAACAAAAATCAAAGCCACTGACCCAATGGTCAATGTAAAGGTCAGCTCTTTTGTTTAAAGCTCCTGGGCTTTCTATATTTGTCTGTCTGTCTGTCTGTCAGTTGTTCTGCGTCTTCCTGTTTTCTGTCGGGTGGCCTGTCGAACTTTCCTTCCTTTTGTTCCAGATGTCGATTTGCCTAAGGCAATGCTGGCATGAGATGTTTCATTGGAGGTGCCTTAATTGCACTCTGTGTCTATGCTGAGGCAAGTAAAGACCCCACCCTTGGGATAAATGTTTAACATGGTGCAGACTCCAAGCAGCCTTATCATCTCATCATTACGTCTGCCTCTGGCAGCTGGTCATACAAGCTGACTAAGCTGCAGACCCAGTAGCACTGAGACATTTAGATTGAGACACTAAAACATGTCTCAGGTTTCACAAGACGGTCCTCATAGTGTCCTAGTTATACGAACATTTTGAAATCAGCACGTTTGTGAGGTAATTGGTATGCTAGTAGAAGCTAAGAGCAGTAGGACACCTTGGAGTGGTCATTATGGCTGACCATCGGTCAGTGGGAAAAAGTGACTCTGGCTATAAAAAGTTTTAACGGTATTAGGTGACTGATATTATCAGCTCTTGCTGAATCACGCAAAGGTGACTACAAATATAGCTTTCATAGAAAAAGTTAGATAGCTTTCCCTGATACAATTCCATGTCTTTCATGTGCCAAAGGGTCATAATATAGTTCACCAATATGATTCACAGATAATCAATTATGTGATTAATCATATCTGGGATCGAAGTGCACTCATATTAATTATAGGTATATTGCTTCTTAAAGACAATTAAATGGCGTGATTTTAAGTAATAAAGGTTGATGAGTTTAAAGATCAGTTAAAGCAGCCAACATTTTTACATTGCATAGCTTTAGTTTTTTTGTGTTTTCTCATCCCTGGTCAATGGTCATCTGAAGTTTATAGTCTGTTAATTTGACATTAAAAGCAGATATAATGATGAGATGATAAGGCCAGGAGGCCACAACATGTAGCACATTAACCCCAAGGGTGGGGTCTTTCACTTGCCTCAGCATAGACACCAAGTACCGAAACACCAATTGATATGTTGCAGGAGCCATTGTTACTCAACATAAAGGTTTCTCTTCAATTCTTAAATCACCAAAATATGAATAAACACAAATAGTATTTGAAATTATTTGTGTGACAAACAACAATAAAACTCAAAAAGCACTCACAAATATTGACACTGACGTATTCTCATTCTGATAAAAACATCATAATATCCTGTAATGGTCACTTGAACTTTAACCCCAATATTATATTGTTGCCATTGACATGCCATGACCTTTGATACTCACAACAATGATATTGTACTGTCACAAGGCTGTGAACTGTTTTCAAAGTTCAAGAATATCAGTAATTTCCAGAATTTCTTTTTAAAAACATTTTAGTACATTTTTATAACTGTTAGTCTGTCTTTGTTTGTTCTATATGCGTTATGTAAGTCTATCTAGCTCATATCAGTCTGTCTATCAAATTGTATCTGTTAGTCTAGGCTTATGAATATCTACATTATATCTAACTTATAATTATCTATCTATCTGTGGGTCCTGCGTACATACAATCTTCAGTCTGTCAATCTGTCTAAAGTGTAAGTCTTATATGCCCAGTGTTTTTTGTCTGTCTCTTGTTTCAGTTGAATATCTTTTATATATATATATATATATATAATTTTATTGACCGCAGGACATCAAATAGATACATGTGTCATAAAAAAATAAAAACAAGGATAAAAATAAAAATATACATATATATAATGATTAAGTAAAATAAAACAACATATATAACAACTTGGCTGGCAGGAAATTTCCAGAAATATATATTTCTAGTATTTGAATTGATACCTAATAACAAGCGATAAGTCACAACAGTTCAAAGTTACTGATAAATAAACACTAAACAGCTATGATAACACATCAATGGAAAATACGAGGACTTGTCATTCAAAACAATCAAAATGTTTTTTTTTTGTTTACTATAGCTGTAAACAGTCTACCTCCAGTGAGAAATAGACTGAAAATATTTCTTGCAAATAATCACAATTGAATCTGAAATTAATACCGCATTATTAAGGTTAGTTATCTAAGTTTGACCATACAGTAAACCTCGCTATTAAAGCCAGTGTGGTGCCAATTCATCAGCTGTAATGGTAATTTAAGGCGGTCCTCATCAGTGGGAAATGTCCAGTGGCTG
This sequence comes from Alitta virens, assembly GCA_932294295.1. Classification (NCBI taxonomy): domain Eukaryota; kingdom Metazoa; phylum Annelida; class Polychaeta; order Phyllodocida; family Nereididae; genus Alitta; species Alitta virens. Next base: position 36,873,826 of record OW028582.1, read on the forward strand.
GCAACACTTATGAGAGCGAAAATTTAAAAAAAATATTTTTCAAATATTCAATAACATGATAATTAAATATTTTAATTTGTTTTATAGAATATGTATCATAAACTTTTTTCTAAATTATATTCTAAATGGTATTTAAAGAGTTTTGAGTCCAGCTGGATTAGGGCATTCTGAAATTGGTAGTGTGAACAGTAATTTTTTGGACTGAAGGTTTTATAATTTAATTTTTCTACCATTTTTGTTGTTGTTGTTAAATTATGATACTATTAATATAATATATAATATGTAAATCGATTTCCCTTATGCACCTTGAATAATAATTCAAGTCTATAATAAATAATGTGTAATATATATATATACATATTGAAATTGTGGATAATGAAAGCAAACTCTGGTGAAGGGCCATAGGTTGGCAGGCCATTCACCTCGCCAACCCTGGAAGGATAACTGCCAATTGTAGAAAGAATGTGGCCCCAAACCAAATCCAGGAAGACTGGCCCCTTTTCAAGAAGCACCAGCCCATGGGAGGTTAACTGGTACCTGTACCATGAATGGTTGGCCCTGGTCAACAAGCCCCCCTTATATGAGGGCCCCTTCAGTTAAGGGTGCCTTTCCATCCACAGTGTCAACAGCCAATATTGTCTGTAGCCACATGCAGCAAGTGCAGTGTCAAAAGCCAATACTACGGACACTACAGAGAAAAATCCAAAATAAAGAATTATATAGCACTGTCATTGGGGGAGCTTTAGTATTGCAGCTCCCCCTTTTTTTGGTCAGGGGGGCTTAGTTCCCCCCAAGCTCCCCCCCCCCCACTTCTATCACTAGTCAAGTCCTTGTATGGACAAATGCGAGGGCTAATACCACAAAAGCTGGGGTCTTACTTTTTAACGAGGTATTTCTTTCACAGATAGCATTCCAAATTGTGTCAATGTAGATGTAGGCGAAGTCAAAACGATGTTGTACCAACGGTGGCCTATGTAGGAACGACGCTGGCCCGATTTGGAATGCTATCAAGTTTATGGTATTAAACTACCTGTGTTTATTTAAATTTTCCTAATACCTGTTATGTTTATAACTGCACTTTTATTGTATTTTTTTCCATTTGTCACTCTTTTTTGTTTCATATTTTTTTATATAGAAGGAATGACTTGTAAGCCCAAGTGAGCTGGGTGTGACTAAAATAGTTTTGTTACTGTTATATGTCATTCAATGTGTATCGTACACAAGGCAATAAATAATACCATACCACACCATTAACGAGGTATTTGTAATAAACTAATCATGTTATATTGGATTATTATTTATTGTTTATTGCCATACATGTCACAATATTGTACACATATAATTTTCCTTCTCGAAGGAATATATTCGCTGCTGAGAAGTTACGTTTAAATCAAAAGTACAAGAATAAACAGAAAATAATTAAATAGGGGATGAAATATCTAAATTTACTCCAGTCTCAAAGGCACGATGTCATAGTCAAGTATTCAATATAATAAATAAATGTTTTGGTGGTCTTCATAGTGAGGTTCTATCTGTATCTATACCATTGATATTATCTCGAATTCTCATATCACAAGATTCCCCCTTTGTTTAGTCACCACGTGGCGTCACTAGGTCAAGGTGTTGACACGAAAATCAAGCCAATTCTGATCATTTATTTTATTGTATTAAGCATGATAGGATATTCTGAATTATGGATCATAATGCTTACAAACATAAAGTATATTTCGTCGATTTCAACCCAAGTGTAACACAGGTAAGTGGATTAATTGTTTTTATTGAGAAATGTGAAAATTTAGGTCATGCATGTGGTGGCCGAGGAGTACACTTTCGTGGCAGGAAAGTTGGTACTTACGTGGTATGACAGTCGGTACTTTCGTGGTATGACAGTTGGTACTTTCGTGGTATGACAGTTGGTACTTTCGTGGTATGACAGTTGGTACTTTCTTGGGGTAAAAGTTGCTACTTTCTTGGGGTGGAATTAGGACTTTTTGGGGAGAAATTTGCTTTAGTTTCTTGGGGCAAAAATTGGGTAATTTCTTGGGGAGAAAGTTGATAGCTTTCGTAGTGTAAAATTGAGACTGTCGTGGTGCGAAGGTGGGACTGTCGTGGTGCGAAAATCGGGATACTGTCTCCCTACGAAACAATGAGACCTCGAAGTGTACTCCTCGGCCGCTATAAATTCATGCAAACAGGCATATAAAGAAAATGGACAAAATACAGAAACTTAAGCTGTATGTTTATATTTAAATTGCAATGTAATTTTTTTTAGTATCTAAGTCTGCACGATTTTGTGACAATGACTTTATATTATCGTGAAGTCCACGAATAAAAAAGCTGAATATATATTTACGCCAACATATTCAACAAATTGTTAAATGTCATACGAAGCTACTTCATAGGAAAAGTTATATATTTTCAATGAACTGCATTTAATTTAATGGGAAATTTAGCTGTAGGATGACCAAAATTATTGGTAAAATTTTAAAATATTACAGGAAGGCATATCAGTGATCAGAAAGATAAGATAATCGGAGTTTAAGGTCCAAACTTTCATCGCCATTAAAGTGTTTTTTATTCCGCAATGCAATAAAAATATATCTTAAGACTACTTCACTATTATGACCAAATCCAAATTAACTTCAAAAATGTTGACGTAACTGTATGTTAATTTTGACCTAATTGTATGTTAATCTAATTAGTTTAACTAATACCATGTATTTCTATTTTTTTATTTTTTTTTATTTTTTGCCATTTTTTTTTTTTTTTGCTGACACATGTTTCAATTTGATATTTTGCTGTCAATAAAAATGTATATATATTATGTATTTTAATTGCCTCACTAAAACATTACCTTACCATAAAGGTAATCGGCATTGCACTAAATATAGATGGTCATAATGACGAGGTTTCACTGTACACTGGTTATTTATTGCTCCATTTGATAATTCCAATCTTTTCGACATTTGCCAAAATTCCCCAATTGTAACTTTGTGGGAGGTAACTTTAGCAGTCAGTCTTAAAGCTTAGTAACTCGATATGCAATATATAGAATCAATGTTAAAAAGTACATATGTGAGATTTAAAATTAATGCCTACACTTGGAGAAGTACGAAATGGACAGAAATGTTATAGCAATGAGTCCTTATCAAAAAGTATTTTTATATTTACAGAGGAAGACCTAAAAAAAAAAGTCCCCAGTTATGACCTAAAGCTTTGCAACTGACAGCCACATTTTTCAAAATGACAAAAATAATATGTCAGTCACAGAATTGTATTCTAATTATGTGCTAATTATAACAATATCTTCATTTTTTATATATATTATATCTTTAGTCAGTTTAAGTCATTTAACACTTGGATATGATATTATTTTTAACCGAGGCAGGGTGGCCCAGTTCTACTTTTGGGTAGAATTTCGGAAACACTTAAAATGGAAACAATACTTACACTATATCTTAAAAGTAGTGCATTTTAGTAAAACCGTCCAACAGTAATATTTTACAAAAACAATTTATCAATTTAAAGTTCAACATTAATAGTGATTTCCCCATTTCTCAAAAATATCATTATCTCAGAAACATGCCAAGTGTACCCAAGCATGAAACAAAGCTTTACAATGAAGTCTCATCCTGTTCACCAGACTATATACAGAATGATTTGGTTTCCCAGCGCTCTCTTCTTGAAGGTTTATTCAAAGGTCATTGAGGTCACGGGTGCAGTGTGACGACCTTCAACATGACAAAGGAGCTGATCCAATTTAGATTTTTTATCGGATTGAATTCAGGGGAGAGTGCAGGTTACTCAGTCTGAGATATTCCCATCCCCTGCAGTTGATGCAAAATTGATGAGCTTGGGATTTTGATCCGTGAAGATGAATAGTGGATTTTCACGGAAAGTTCTCTGTATTTCCACTAGGTGGCTAAAACAGAATACTTCAATTCTATTGGCTGAAAAAGTTCTGCGCCCTTGGCTGTGATTGGCTGAAGCAAAGGGCATGCTAGCAGCAGTATATTTAGTGCATTTTAATGTATATTTGAGACTTTATCATTTAGTTGATGTTCGTTATTTTTCTGAGAAAGTTATATTTATGGAATCAGTTAGTTATGATCTTCTATGTCTGAAAAGCAAAATGAGTAATAAGAGGGTAGAAAGACTTATGTCCTGCTGAATTCAGGGCTGTTCAGTGAAAAGACTATTCAGGTTTGTGTTGCTCGAACAGAGTTTGACGACCAGATCAATGATATTGTTGAGATAGTACAGGCTTTTCCCAGTACCATTCACAAGACTTGAATCAATTTGGTTCTGATCTGACACACCTGCCCATATATGACAACCATCTCCGAATGACAGTGGTAACATGCACAGATTGAAGTGACTTTCATCAGAGAACAACCTTGATGCCCACTGGTTCCTCTTCCAATGCAAACGGTCTCAAACCCTGTGAGGCCTGTGTCTAGCATTGTCGTCAGGTGCCATGACAGGTCGTCTAGCGTGTAGCCATTTTTGATACATGCAAGTAGTTCTGAATACTGTAACATGACACAGAAAGAAGAACATTGATTAATCTGTTTTATCCGGGCATTGTTCACTTTGAAATGATCATTCATGGTTGCTCAGTCTCTATTCCAGGTTTCTGTTGTCTCTGTTGCAACCTGCTTATGACACTTTGCAACTAGCAACTTCGGTTGTCCTACTTCCTGTCTGAAGCCTGGAAATGGCTGGGCAACGTTGCTCATTGACAAGTGCTGTCTTTGACTCATGATGGGCATGGAATATTAAAAAGACTATTTAGATGTACTCAATGAACCAGAACACTTTAGGGACTGTTAATAGCATAGACATGTGTTGTGAGTACTAGTGCTGACCCCTTGTTAAAGTTCACACTGTTATGCAATAAGCACTGTAATGACATACATTGGGACAAAAGCACTTGAAAAGTCATAGGAGGTAATATAATGTTAAGTTTATCTAAAGCAGCTGTGAACTTTTTAGGGAGTTTTGATAAATTTGACTTTTTATCAGTGTTTTTGCGTCTCTTATAAAAAAAATTTGTGTTTCCTTATTTTCATTTCATCACTCAAGATGTCTACATCATTATTACCCCCAGTCTATGCAACCAGGGCCACTATGCCATACACAGAAGCTTGCTTTTCTCAACACCAGTTTATTTGGCCAACCAGCTTGGCCACCAACAATACTAATTATAAAGAAAATATAACTATAGCTAGTAGGAACTAACCTGAGCTACAACAAACCAAATCGAGCCATATCAAGCTGGAGATAGCTACAGTTAGTTTAATTAAAAACGGCCCGTCAAATTGAGCCCAGCCAAAGCTGTAATTGCTGGCTACACAAAACCGGATCTAAAAGTACATATTTATGATATATTTCATTAATTTTCTACATTTGCAATGTTTACACTTTTGTGGTGATAAATGTAAGCCGACTATTAGCTATAGAAGTGGACAGAAGCAGCTGGCATTAGCATGTTTAGACCACAGTCTGGAAAAGGTCGCTACAGCCATCTAGAGTCAATTGTTTTTTCGAAACTAACTGTAATTGCGGATCAACTGACATCACATCATCAGAAAAACCGTTGATCAAAATTCATAACATTATGAATGAGATTTGTGCTGCAACTTACACATGTACACCACACAGGCCCTGCCAACTTAGCCATAGCTCCGTGTAGACAGCTACAGCCAGATTTTCTGGCAGTCTGAACGATCTCCGGCCCGGCACACTTCATGAGCTAAATCCCAGCTGGATGTCGATCGCATGAGACGTTAAATTAGAGGTGCCTTGTACTCAGTGTCTATGCTGAGGCAAGTAAAATACCCCACCCATGGGGGTAAATGTGTAACATGGTGTGGACTCTAAGCCTTATAATCTCATTATTACGTCTGCCCCTGGCAGCTGGTCATAATAGCTGGCCAAGCTTCCGACCCAGTAGCATTGAGACATAGACATTATTTTGAGTACTGTAACCCCCCTGCACTGGTTTAGGGGCTTGCTCATCAGAAGGGTGTATGTAATGGAGGGACATCCAGATTATTATGACCGAACATATTATAATAATTAGCATTGTGCATTCCAAATATAACCAAATGCAACACTGTAAATGACACTGAAAAGCTTTGGTATTTCCAAGAAACAAAAACACTACCCACTTAAGGCTACTTTACTAATATATCATATTCATACAGCTATTCAGTTATGATCCTAATGGTTGGGCAAAATATCGTTAATTAGGTTCTCGGGGTCGTGTTAGTGTCTTTCCGGGTACATTGACACCTGGCAGTGTCTTAGAAGTGGCGAACTCCACAAATATCAAACATTTCCAAGCAGCGAAAAGGGCTTAGACTAATATATATACGTGTTGAAGGGCCCCTTGGCCATATAGCTCCTCTACACCCACAATAACTCATAGTTCCTGTGATGTAGTTCCATGAGGCAGTTTCACGTTGCACAGAATTATGCCACTGAAAGGTCACGAGACTTTGCCAGCCATCGTTGTGTCACGGAGCCCCCTGGTGGCGAGAGTAAAAGCCACAGGAATGAGTCATATCAATGAGTTACACATACACAGTGGAATCCTATACAATTTAGAATACTGTTGCTTTTAATATTCTGAGGTGACTAATAAGAACACATATGGGCACATCTATGACACTGTATACTCATTTAAAAAAATCACTTTGCATGTTGGGAAATATAATTATTTACAGGATTTTCATAACGGCTTCCACAGGAGAAAATACCTCATTTCAGGAGGCCTGTATTTACACCAATTATCCTGCAGTAGGCAAATGCATTCAAAAATTAGATTCATGACTGATCAGCATGGAACCTAGAGTAGAAAACTCCCATAATTATTAAGGATTGCAGTAACAAGGTCTTGTACATAAAGCCCATGACATATATTCTAATATAAATGACGCAGCACCAAAGCCCAAGCTTACTGGTTCTGATATACCTTCATTTCTGAATGGAAGTATCCCATGATAATCCTAACTGATTTTTGGATTTCATGGGCATTTCATACAAATTCATTTCCATGGGCTATTTCATACAAATTAATTTTGATGGGCTATTTCATACAAAATGCATTTTCATGGGCTATTTCATACAAATGAATTTCCATGGGCTATTTCATACAAAAGAATTTTCATGGGCTATTTCATGCAAAATGCATTTTCATGGGCAATTTATAGAAATGAATTTCCATGGGCTATTTCATACAAAATGCATTTTCAGGGGCTATTCATAAAGATGAATTATCATGGGCTATTTCATACAAATGAATATTCATGGGCTTTTTCGTACAATGAATTTCCATGGGCTATTACATTACAAATGAATTTTCATGGGCTATTTCATACAAATGAATTTTCATGGGCTATTTCATACAAATGAATTTTCATGGGCTTTTTCATACAATGAATTTCCATGGGCTATTACATTACAAATGAATTTTCATGGGCTATTTCATACAAATGAATTTTCATGGGCTATTTCATACAAATGAATTTTCATGGGCTATTTCATACAAATGAATTTTCATGGGCTTTTTCATACAATGAATGTCCATGGGCTATTACATTACAAATGAACTTTCATGGGCTATTTCATACAAATGAATTTTCATGGGCTATTTCATACAAATGAATTTTCATGGGCTATTTTATACAAATGAATTTTCATGGAATATTTCATACAAATGAATTTTCATGGGCTATTTCATACAAATGCATGTTTAAATCTTCAATATACAAAGATATAAATATGCACTCCACTCTAAAAAATACAAAATCTAACATGTTATCCAATGTATAATGATGAATGGTATATAAGTAAATAATTAATTTGATATAACGCAATCTACAGAAATATAATAATAATATAAGATCAGATAGTAAATGTTAAAATTCAATTTAGAAAATTCAAAATTTCCAATTTAATGAGCAATACTTCTGACCAGCCCTTGTATATTCTTGGTACAAGCAATTCATTTAATGGCAAACAATAAGTACATACTTTTGTAAAATGTTACAAATTTAAGGTACATTACAGTTAAACCAGTTTATATAATATAATAAATAATCAGGCTTGTAATATAAATCCACTAACAATGAGGTTATTGTCCATAAAATTTCATTTTCTCTACTTACAGTCTCACATAAAACTATTAACCCGTTAGTAAGCCTTTGTGACAATTCCAAAATGGCCGTCTGGCTGTGCTATTTATAGTAGAATCCAGTCAGTTCTAGTAGGTTGTAAACATTAAAACATTATTAAACTGACCCTTTAGTGCCAGTTCATTGTTGTGGCTGTGTTTGTTTACTTTCCCCAGTCATAAATTCAACAACACCAAACACATTGTTCAGTTCTTGAGAATCCCGATTGATAACAGAAAATCGTTGATAAAGCATCCTAACTACATATCACTTGTTTATAAAAGGAATTTTCAAAGGTGAACCCTCAGTGAGATAAGGGCACTCAATGTGTCATTAGTGTAGTGAATATTGTTGGAGTATGTTTTGACTCATACTGCATGGAATAGTCATTTAGTTAACAGCCACTACCAAGGAGGATTTTGTTCTATTCATTTATTTTCAACATGAATCAAGAACAGCATGATTATTCATCTGTGAGTCAACAAGAACCAGAAGTTAGTCAGACTACCGATGAAGTAAGTTCTTTTTATGAAGTCTGAAATTTACAGTGTAGTAATTTCGGATGAATTAGTCACTCAAGTTGCTTATTAATTTGTTAATAAACCCATTCATTTGAACCCACATTAAAGACTCAACCATCTATCAATTACCTTTTTCTTTCTCACAAATAAAGTTGTCTTAATTGTAGATTTTTTCACACAGTAAATAAAGTTTTCATTGTATCTATCTATCTATTCTGTATATCTATCTATCTATCTATCTACCTACCTACCTACCTGCCTGCCTGTCTATCTGTCTGTGTGTCTATCTGTCTGTCTATCTATCTGTCTGTCTATCTATCTATCTGTCTATCTATCTATCTATCTATTTGTCTATCTATCTATCTACCTATCAATCTATCTATCTGTCTATCTATTTGTCTATCTATCTATCTATCTATTTGTCTATCTATCTATCTATCTATCTATTTGTCTATCTATCTATCTATCGTTGGAACGTGTCTCTACATGATTAGCAATATCTAGAAATGCTCATCCGAATTATCCAGTTCTCTCATTCAAATGGAGAGGAAGAACACAATTCAAAAATAAGCTGTGAAATTGTAATTTTAACTTATTGGTTTATCTTCCAATTTCTAAAAGACTTTTATGCGAGGGCTTGTCGTTCAAATAAATTAAGAATGGTTCCTTCCACGGTTTGTATCATGCTTTTGGCCCAAAGGTGAAAAGCTAAATTCGTTCGTGCACCAAGGCATAAAAATAAGCCATTATCTGACATTTGCACCTCACATATTCCCCTTATCGCACATATACCATTGGAATTACGTTTACTTTCCTTATCTCGATCTGCTATTTCCTCTCAAAATGACAGTTATGCAGTTATAATTACATAATCAATATGTTACTTCTCCTTATTAACTTAAATGTAACGAGAAACTAAATGTTATACATTAGATTATATAGTGATCTCGGAGGCCTATACCTGAATATTAGTGACATCCAGGCAGTTCATACAAATTATAGATGAAAAGCAACATATTGATTTACATCGTATATGGAAGTGAAAGAGTGCAATAGATAGATAGATAGACGTCGACTGCAGAACGATGGGCACCACGGAGGTCCACTGAACGTTTCTCCAGCATTGCATGAGCTGTACAATGTTTTGCACTTCTCTTCCATAGGGCCCTCCTGTTAGTAAAAAGTTAATACACTACCATAAAAAAGTTTATCACATCTTTGATGAGAAAAAATGCAAATGTAGTGCAAATGACACAATAACGCCCCCTTTCCTGGATTGATTTATATACTTGAAAACTAACCGACATACACCTAAGATAAAACTCATAACTGTGAAAGAGTATATAAAACTAAATCGACCAATAAAATTCGGATGTAAATTTACATGTCCTTGAATATTTATAGCCCATAGGACAACAGGTAAGAAAAAACAACTTCCTCACTGTTTTATATCGATGCTTGTACTTGACATCCTCACATAAAATTTGTCCGACAATACTGGTAGTTCATACATTTCCATAGTAATTATTACGGTTACAAATATTCCCACTAAAATTACAGTTTAATCCAAAGGTAGACAATTTTTTTTTTAATTTGGTCCTTGCCCTTAATTTGCTTAATCTATTAGTTTAATGCCATATCAACTAGTAAAGTTGGTCATGTCAGTGCCAGGTACAGGAAAGCTAGACAGGCCTAACTGGAGTGTGTTGCTGAACTAAACTGGAGTGTGCATTGCGCAGAGCCTTGTGCTGGCCACCGGGGTTGAGTTCTTCATCCACAGTGTTACCATCCTTGCCACGAGGAGGCCCAGGACTTACAAACGCAGACTGTCCAGTCAACAATCTTAGTTCTAACTCACCTCGATTCAATTATACAGAAAAAAGGGGTATGCAGCATCTTTCCTAAACTATTTCTTTTCTCTTTCAGAATGACAACAATGGGCCAAAGGAAGTAAACGGTTACTCAATCTCAATTTATGATGACAACTCACAAAAAACAAATGGTCACTTCTCACCAGAGGGCGACACTGAACAGGAAGTGGAGCAGGAGGAAAATGGCCAACGTAATAATTAATAATTCATAACAGTATAATACCTTATTCATGAAAATCATGCTAATTTATCACATAATAGTTTTATGTACTCTATAAATTAGGGAACTGATTGAATGATGGCGAACAGCAACTAATGTTGCAAATTTGGTCTATTTAGCTAAATTATGCATAACAATTTCATCATATATGGCTCTGACAACAATGTATGCTTACTTGCAGTTGCTTTCTATATAAGTATGGGTGCATGGTTGAGAAACAAAATCTTTGCAATGGATGTTTATGACTATTGCTAAATACCTGACAAATAAACCACAAACTTATTAGTACTGAGTTACCAATAGCAGATAAAACGTGAAAGTGAAGGTTAAACAAATTTTTGTTTTTGGTTTCTGTTTTCCAAATGTTGAATTTATTGTGTTTATATTTTGCAGCATCAAAGAAAGAGCGTTTCATTAACATAGCATCAATCATTGGTCGAATCGTTGGTCTCATAGCAACGCTTTATTTCTTCATCTGCTCATTAGATCTGCTAAGCAATGGATTTACTCTGCTTGGAGGTAAAATTGCATTTTGCATCTATGTAAAAATTCGATTAATATTTTTTAAACTTCCCGCCTAACCAGTGGCTCCCCCATTATTCTGGTGGAAATTCAACTTAACTAGAATAGTTAGGGAAATTAATTTGTAATTAGAAGAAGTAACTCGCTATGACAATAGATGCCTGAACCCTCAATTGAACATTTGACCTGGAGCAGAAGCTTTTACCTATCTAAGTAAATCTACAAAATGTATCTGAATGTCATGAAATAAATCACAACTCAAAAACAAAAGGGTAACAACCACAGGTGCATGTTGATGAAGATAACTTACAGGCAAACTTTCCACAGCATCATTTTGTACAGCAACACACTAACTTTATTTCCATTCTTTTCAGGAAGGGCAGCTGGATCAGCCTTCAATAACCCTCTCCTTAACAACCCCATATGTGGGCTAATGATAGGAGTTGTGTCCACAGCATTTTTACAGAGTTCCTCAACATCAACTTCTATAACAATCACCATGGTAGCAGCAGGGTGTAAGTTGATTTAGCATCAATTTTTCAGATTTAAGATGAGATGAACCAGTCCTTTGTGAAGGAGAATTTGTGCAAATTGAATCAAAGTGCAATCACACAGTCATTGTGAAGTACTCCATGAGAATGATATCAAATGATACTGTAACACTCTTCAGCAAAAAAAAGGTGGCATATTTAATCCTCATTATCTTTTGTCTATGTCTACACATTTTTATTGGTCAATTAAATTTTTGATATACTTAACTGATCACCAATTTAGAGTTATCATAAATTAGAAGCTAGTCATATAACACAACCATGTTAGACTTCAAGGCTAAAAACAATGCAATTCATGATTGAGTGGAATTTTATGTAACATCGTGTAACCTGAAAGGTCATTCACACAAGTGCCAGCTACAAATTGAAGAACTAGACAAGCATAAATGAAGTGTTATGCATAGGGAAAGCTAGACAGGTACAACTGGAGTGAGCATCATGCAGTGCGCCGATGTTGGCCACTGGGTGTGTCTAATGTCTCAATGCTACTGGGTCTGAAGCTAAGTCAGCTTATATGATATGATTAGCTGCAATGAGATGATAAGGCTGCTTGGAGTCCACACCATGTTACACATTTACCCCCTATGAGTGGGGTATTTTACTTGCCTCAGAATAGACACCGAGTACAAGGCACCTCCAATTTAACGTCTCATGCGATAGACATCCAGCTGCTGGGATGTAGCTCATGAAGAGTGCCTTGGCCAGGGATCGAACCTGGGACCTTCAGCAGAGCTGGCCAATGTGGAATTGGCAGATGCCTTAACCATTAGGCCAACCAGCTGCTGTTTGGAGGTCGTCATCTACAGTGTTACAACCCTTGCGACAGGAGGCCCGCTGGCCGAGAGCTTTCAAGTGCAGATAAGCTTTGCATATTGCATATGTCATTACAAATTTTATGCATAAAATTGCTCATATAAAAATGTCTAGGGATCCTATTATATAACACCAAGCAACAATGTAAAACTCCATTTGATGCAATCTTCATTCCTGTTCCTAAATTTCAAAGAAAACCAAATTTCCAACTATTATTTTCGACAATATTGCACATTGAAGATTTATGGGTGAATATCGAAATTAATTTTGCTTCAAAGTATCTTTATCATTGAATTAGGGTTTCAGAAATTGATGATCAAAGATGTAATATTTAATCATAAAAATGTTGCTTTGGTAAACCCATATTCATGGAGAATCCTATTTGTGTAAGCTGAATCTCAGCTGTGAGTTTTCATGACAAGTGAACTTTGTGTGACATGTATGGTGGAAATCCTATCTCACATGAGTAATGTATTGCTTGGCACAGTTTTGTTTTGACTCTATGAGAAAAGTTAAAATGTAAATATAAATCTGGGGTTATAGTCTGTTATCACTCAACCGAATTCATAATCACATCCTTGGCAGGCCAATCTAGAGTCTTTCTCAACTCCCTGTGGAGTATTCAACCTTGAATGTGGGGTTTAACGCACATATAATGAAAGATTAGTTATAATGAGATCTTAGTCCAGGGACATTTTTTGCCTATCTATTCAACCAAACTCGCACATAAGCAAATCCGGTTATCACATTTTTTGATAGTCTAGCAACTACAAGCCATGCATGATAAATTCTTAACCTTTGTAAAATGTATTTCAGTGATGAATGTGTCGACAGCCATTCCAGTCGTCATGGGGGCCAACATTGGAACTTCAGTCACTGGAGTCTTAGTGGCAGTAACTCAAGCTGGAGACAGAGAAAACTTCAAGTAACTTCTCTTCCTTTCTTTAATTTGTGTGTACATTACAGCCATTTCATAGACTCGGAAACTAAAAGCACGATGACGTCATGTGAGTCTTGGACTCTTATTGGTTGAAGGACGGCCAATGAGCGTCCTCGGTTCACATTATAGTATTACGATCTCGGTACACAACTACCTCGCCTACTAGCACTTGGCTGGTGGGCAGCTGCTCTTTAGCTTACTGTTAGAGTGCAGGAAAGTTGCACACAACATAGTGGAGAATCCGGTCCCCTCTGACCCCATGTGTAGGGTAGTTGGTTCGAATCCCATTGGTGGGGTGACGTTGTTGAATAAGAGTGGTCACAACTGTGCAACTTTCCTGCACAGTAAGCTAAAGAGCAGCTGCCCACCAGCCAAGTGCTAGTAGGCGAGGTAGTTGTGTACCGAGATCGTAATACTATAACATGACATCCTCTGAAGTTCAGCTTCCATTGGTCTATGAAATTGACTGAAAGAAGGTTATCACTCTATCAAGCCTGGGAAATGCTCAGCTGCCCACAAACACAACAAGTGTGTCTCATCCCAGGTTCGCAATCTGAGTCCTTGTCCTGGGCACTCGAGTGGTACACTACCTTCTTTTTGTTTTCCTTAAAGACTGATATGAGTGTGGTCACAGAGAAAATATACACAGAGGCGCCACTGCAATTGAACCACTGTAAGCCTGTCCAGGGTTAGTTTTTCACAATATGACCAGGAGAGGCCAGGTTTCGTGATGAAAACATGAAGGATTTAGTGTTTCATTATATATTTAAATACACTAAAGAAGTTCAAAATAATCGTTAAAATGTTTACACGGGAAACATATTTTATTCTTACATTATTTAAAGCTCGCAGAAATATGACCTCAGAATTACAACCATCACAATGACATCACTTGCCATGATTTTGACCCAATACAGCAAAGGACACCAATTTTCGCCCAAAACCAACCCTGACATGGTTTATAAAACTGTGTCCCCTCTACTTCTCTTCTTTCGTTGTAGTATGACTGAAATCTGTAGCCGATTCTCTTGCTTTTGTACATTCGATCACCCCTACCTTATTTTCCAATTAGTGAATTATCTTTAAGACGTACCAGAATACGTTGGATATTTGAATTCGCTTCCATTGGTACAAAATAGAACGCTTTCAAATAACGTTCATTCTCAATAAGCAATCTTACTGATGATGTTATTCAAGATAACTAAAGTACAGAAAAGAACGTTTTAATTTGTCTGGGATATGTCTTATTAGTGGGGTGTCATGAAGACATACCGAAATACCTTGCACAGTTGCGAAGTCTTACAACATCCACCTCGTGATCATTGACACTGCCGTGACGTCTGGATAATGAAAGTAGAGTTTCTACCTAAAGTCCATTAGCTCCATTCTTTTTCTCTTAGAATTGAGTACAGTTTACAACAAAGCCTTAGGCAAAAGCTATGTTAAAATACAGTCCAACTTTGACTTTAAGCCGAACTCATCGACTTGGAAACTAAAAGTCTAGAGGACATCTCACCTCAGCAATCAACCCTCATGCGTCACAAGAACTTGCCTTAGAGGGCTGCACTTTCCATATCTATACTACCTGTCCTACCTATCCTATCTATATATCTATACTACCTATCTATATATCTATACTATCTATACTATCTATACTATCTATATATCTGTACTATCTATACTATCTATCTATCTATACTATCTATATATCTATACTATCTATACTATCTATACTATCTATCTATATATACTATCTATACTATCTATATATCTATACTATCTATATATCTATATATATATATATATATATATATATATATATATATATATATATATATATATATATATATATATATATATATATACTATCTATACTATCTATACTATATATCAATCAATCAATCAATCTATCATATCTATCTATCTAGCTATCTATCTATCTAGATATCCATCCATCCATCCATCCGTGGGTGCACTATCTACCTATCTATCGATCTACCTACCTATCTACCTACCTATCTACCTATCTATCTATCTATCTATCTATCCATGAGTGGGTGCACTATCTATCTATCTATCTATCTACCTGTCTATCTATCTATCTATCTATCCAGGATGACAATTGAGAGTCCTTATTTCACACGTTTTCTGGATTTAGTTTCCAAATCGATGTCATCTGCTGTGATAGCACATCAATATTGAGAACAATATCATTGCATTGTTTGTATAATTATCCTTAATCTCAGAAATACACCAATATCTCAATGCCACTGCTTAGTCAGCTTACATGACCAACTGCCAGAGGCAAATGTAATGATGATAAAGCTTGGAGTCCACACCATGTTACACATCTACCCAAGGGTGGGGTCTTTTACTTGCCTCAGGATAGACACCAAGTACAAGGCACCTCCAATTTAACGTCTCATGCGATCGACATCCAGCTGCTGGGATGAAGCTCATAAAGAGTGCCCGGGCCGGGGATCGAACCTGGGACCTTCAGCAGAGCTGGCTACTACGCAATTGGCAGAAGCCTTTAACCATTAGGCCAATAGCTGCTAAAGTTGTGTATTTTTACCACATTTCCTTTGCAATTAAAGCCCGTTTCTACATTAAGATTGATCGACAATGATGTTTGAAAGGAGGGTGGCCTGAATAGAGATATCCCTCTGTCTTTATTTGCAGTGTATATGAAAGGAAAAAGGTGGTTTTGCCGCTGTCTTTTTTAGTAAGAAATCTCATCTTCAAAGGTTCCATTTAAACCAATTTATCTATAATCATTCGCACAACTTCAATACAAAAAAGAGCATAGAATCTAAGAAACAAGACACTTTGAAAAATCATTTAGACTTGTAGATAATATATAACAACATGTTAACCTGTAAGGTGACTTATGTCAGTGTTTAGTTGTAGTAGGTACATGCATGGGATAGCTAGACAGGCATAACTGGAGTGTGCATTGCGCAGAGCCTTGTGTTGGCCACTGGGGTGCGAGGTCTTCACCCACAGTGTTACCACCCTTGCCACGAGGAGGCCCAGGACTTTCAAAGGCGGAATCATTTAAATTAATAATCGAAGCATGTAATGAGTTGAGATGTTGAGTTATAATCATTTCCTTCCTAGTTGATCAGTGTACCATCAGAGACATTCAATCAAGACTAATTATTCATAATAATTATTATAGTGTACTGCAACATGAATTCCCAGTTGTCAGATATATTTAAGGTGGCCCTCAGCCATAGCAACTCTGTGTTCACTCGTAACCTTCACTATGCTAGTAACTGATGTGGTCTCAACACTGCTAATCTGGTGAATTTGGATGTAGCGGAATTATCTCACATAGTGAACAGAGACTGTGAGGCCAATTGCTACACACAAGAAAATACTGTCACATGGACCGCTATTAGAGACTTAGTTCTTGTCTTACAAGGACAGTTGGTTTCAATTATGGAAAGACATGATGCTTTTCAATTTCTAAATTTTTTATGTACATCTTGATTTATTTAATATTGATATTTCTATAAACTGTTAGATTTAATTTTTCCATAATTTTGTACTATTGAGGTATGAATAAACATAATATATATATCATCTTTATTATGTACCCAGTGGCACACAGAAAATTGGAAATTTGTTTTAATAACAATATTAAAATTTATTTACACATGATTTTAAAAAGATATAGTTTAATTTACAGAAATTTGATATACGAGTTCATTCACTTCATCAATTGTCAACATGCAATGCATCTCTCTGTCCCTCACCAAAAGCAGTTCCTTGAGGGTGTATGTCATACACTGGGCATTAAGAGTTTTACTTCATGCAGTGAGATTTTGCATTGCTATTATTTGGTACATCATAGCTAGTACCCAGTGCCTGACAACAGTACTCAACATTGCGTTTCCAGTACCGAAGAGTCAATGCTCATGGCATTTTGCATCACATATGCA
This sequence comes from Alitta virens, assembly GCA_932294295.1. Classification (NCBI taxonomy): domain Eukaryota; kingdom Metazoa; phylum Annelida; class Polychaeta; order Phyllodocida; family Nereididae; genus Alitta; species Alitta virens. The sequence continues at coordinate 36,891,391 of OW028582.1, forward strand.
ATCACTGGGACCTTGTGATTCAGAGCAGAATTAGCAAATCGTAACATTCTTTGCATAAACATGTGTCTGGCACATGACATTCTTGTGAGGCATGCTACTATCACAGTGAGTCATATATGGTAATTTCCATATCTGCCGTAACGCTTTTTTCCACACAACGCAAAGTTTTTCGATACTTTTTAAAGTGCTGAAATAATGCACCATAGAATGATGAGCAATATTTGATGAAAAGCTCTGATTGAATTTCTGGAGACAAATTTCCAAATTTGCAACGGAAGCCATTAAATTTTCTGTAAAACTTGGTAGTAATTCAATCAATATCTGTACATCGGATGCCAGCAAATAATCTGTGAATAATAAAAAGTTTGTCCATTTTAAGATTTCTTTGGGTCATAAAAATGGTGAATACGATGTAAAATTAATTAACACCATCTTTATATATTCAATAATTTAATTCTAAAGGATTCTACTATTCATTATTTGCTGATTTCATATTCAGCTATAACAGGTGTAGGCCATTACTGGGTGGTCTAGTGGTTAAGGCATTTGCAAGATAACACAAACTCCAAGAGGTAGTGGGTTTGAATCCCACCATGACCCAGAAATAAAACGCTTTGAAATCTTTCCATATATACATTGCCTTATCAGGAAGTTCCTAACACTGGTTTGAGCTATAAACATCTTGATCAAGCTAACAAGGTTTTGAGCCAATAAGGGTATACACTTTGGTAACAAACATTCTAAATATAGATTGACCTTAAACCCAGAGTAAACCATCTTGTCCAATCGCTGACAACATCAATTATGGCCCCTGGAAACGACATGTTAATATTCGCAGAAAATCAAATAAATTATTGGCAAGGTCAGATAAGCAAACATTAGGCGAAGCAATATTCTAAGAAAAAATCTAAATGAACCAATAACAACACAAAATTCTGTAAGTCATGAATTGAGCATTCTGTAAGTCATGAAAATACCCATTACACTGTAAACCCAAATAAGTCTTTCTTGAGATGGTACAAGGAATTATATTATTAAGTATCTGGTTGGTGCAACGGTGTCTTTTACAAGGTGCCTATGCTGTAGCAACTTAAAATACCCATCCATGGAGTAAGTTTGGTAAACACCAAGCCTTATCATCTCATCGTTACATTTGCCTTAGTTGTTGAAAACATACACCGAATAAGCCTGAGGGCAGTAGCACATAGACTTACATGTACAGTACAACACGAGCCTCTGGAGAATTCTATTGACTACAAGTGAATATATATATATATATTATATATATATTTGCCTGATGTTCATGATTGGTGCTTTACGATTTTACAAATACCTTTTGTATTTTAAATATTAAGTCATTGTTGAAACTGATACTGCTGCAGTGTATTGTTGATAATCTAGCACTAATTATGTCAAGATGATATTGTGATACTGTACATTCATATTAAATTTAAATAGTACTTCTAAAGGCCTACACACCAAAAAAGCAAATAAACTAACTTGCATTAACTTTTCAGTTCCTGGAGTCCACAATTCTGTTTTCCAGGTCAGATCTTCACATTTTCCAGTGAATTTATTCCTGATTTTCTTCCATTTTCCTATTCCAGACGAGCATTCTCTGCTGCAACAGTCCACGACATGTTCAACTGGCTGACGGTGATTATTCTGCTCCCCGTGGAGGTCGCCACTGGTTATTTGGAACACTTGACGTCAGCCATTGTTAAGACTGCCAACTTAGGAGCAGGCGGCGAGCAGCCGGAATTTCTATCAGTTCTCACTAAACCATTCACTAATCTCATTGTTCAGGTTAGTCTGACATATCAATCAATCATACAATTAATCAATCAGTCAATCAATCAATCAGCACTTGAATGAATGAATGAATGAATGAATAAGTGAATGAATGCACATTTTTCAGTCTCATTTGTTAGTAGAACTTCTCGGAGTGGGGTCCTGGGTCGACTTTCATCCTACATCTCATTTTCATGTGGTCCCTGCCTGTCCTAATTAGCTCATCAGGTGCAGAAATACAGGACGTAGGGTCCTAATCCACCCGCCAAACAGTACTAGTTAGTTAATCCGTCCCAATACTGAACTCACTTCATTTACACATTCCAAATATAGACCTTAGTTTCATTGGAACACCAAGCTTTTCCTTTTATCTCCATTCATTCATTCTTTCCTCCACAGACTCAAACTAATGGTTTCATTAAAAAAGACAAATTAAAGATCAAACAGCCAACCACACAGGAGCTATTTATAGGCCATCAGCAATTTTACAGGTTTTTTTCCTTTTGCTTTAATGTTCTGCAATTGAATCCATCAACTTACAAAGATTTTGTTAATGGACTTTTTCCGTACATGATAGACAATCGTCTAGTAGTGGTTTAAGTTACACACGAGCAACTCACCGCAACAACTGCAATTCTGTCCTCCGCCCCCAGATGGCAGTTGAGGATGGAAGCACTAGAAAAGCCCTCTGGTGTCAGTGCTTACAATTAGGACTACTGCCTCCAACGGCTTATAAATGAGGATACATGAATAAGACCATATCCTCCTTTATAAGCCATTGGAGGCAGTGGTCCTAATTGTAAGCAATTTATTCTCACATGGTATATATACATTATAAGCACAAATACCTACACACTTCACTCCTGTTAGAATCACCCTTGTTTCAAAACAGGTCAATAAATGTATGATTGGAATTTGGAACCAGTGTTGGCTCTGCTAGCATGTAACTTGGAGGCAGTATAAAGTTATTTTACAGTGTTTGAATTGAAGTCAAATTGTAAATCTGATTCAAAGTTGGTTCAACGAAATTAGTAAGGAAGCAATATAGAAATTTTCTCATATTTATTACACAGCATTGGAATTCTGTACGTTCAAAGGCTTACTTCACATTAGAATCTTTTCAAGCCTCACAAAGGAATGCTTTAGCCTACTTTACACCTAGAAAACTCTTCCCTTTGTCTTTTACAGGTTGACAAAAGTGTCCTTGAAAAAATAGCTGAAGGAGACCCAGACGCTGACTCAATGAGTCTTCTCAAATATTGGTGTGACTTTGAAATCATCGCAGTCACTCAAGAACCAGGTAACTTAACAATTTGATTGGTCATTGTTAAATACATCCAGAAAAGTATGCATACATACTGTGTGGACTGTCATTTTCATGAAAGGACTTATTTTATTACAGGGTATCACCTCACGACAGTGTCGCCAACAAAATTTGTTGGAATCACACCATGTAAGTTCATTAAATTGTTATAAATATATTTTGAGGTCATTAATTGTACAAGGTCACATCATTGACCTCACTTATAGAGCTCAAAATACATTATTGTTAAGGACAGTTTATTAAGGTCACCAATTGTTCAGGCTCATAACAATGACCACACTTAAAGAACCATCTATATGTTGATTATATCTTTAATATCTTTGCTCTTTCTCTCTTGAAGGTCGTTACATGTTCCATGGCACATCGATGAGTGAACAAGCAGTGGGAGGCTTGGTATTGATGATCGCTCTGTTCATGTTATTGACTTGCCTTATCATCATGGTAAAAATACTCAAGTCACTTCTGCAAGGTTCAATGGCAAACGTCATCCAGAAGACTATCAACGCAAACTTTCCAGGCCGTGCAGCTTGCTTAACGGGATATGTCGCAATTTTAGTCGGCGCAATTGTGACTACGCTCGTTCAGAGTTCTTCCGTTGTAGCATCAGCTTTAACTCCTCTTGTTGGACTCGGCGTCGTCACGGTTGAACGAGTTTACCCCATGATGCTCGGAGCAAATATCGGAACCACATCCACAGCTATTTTGGCTTCGTTCGCGGCATCAGCAGCTAAAATCGAAGCATCATTTCAAATCGCACTGTGTCATCTGTTTTTCAATCTGACTGGTATAATCATCTGGTATCCGTTGCCATTCATGAGGAGGATACCAATTAACTTAGCCAAATTCCTCGGCAAGACCACCACAAGGTATCGCTGGTTCGCATTTGTGTACCTGTTCACGATGTTCTTCCTGTTACCACTCTTAATTTTCGCTCTGTCAATTCCTGGCTGGTACGTTTTAGCTGCGTTTGGCATTCCTGTTATTCTGTTACTCATCACAATAGGGGTCGTTAACCTTATACAGAAGCACAAACCAACATGGCTGCCGGAGCGGTTCCGCACATGGGAATTTCTTCCTCTCTGGATGAGGTCATTAGAACCTCTAGACTCGCAAGTCAATAAGTTAATCCATGCTTGTTCTTGTTGCAAATGCTGCAGAAAATTAGACACTGCCAACTTTTCTATCGAAGCAGATGAATCAGCCCAACCAGACAGTGAGGAAGAACTTAATTCGCTTCACAGCAATAACACATCAATTAATTTTGATCATACAGACAAAAATGGTCATGCAAACAAATGCAAAAACTCACTCGCAGCATCTAAACATTCATTAGCAAACCTGAATTTCGAAACCAATGTGTAGATAAGTTTACATAGTTGCAACACGTCACAATAAATATGATGTCATCAAACAACCTCTTGTGGTACCTTTTCTCTGCATTGGTTACAGCATTTTCTGCCAAGGGCAGGTGGCACAATGTTTCAGAACCACAACTTTGGGAGTGAAGTACACGATATATTATTAAAAGTTTAAATGAAATCATTCTTTTGTTATTTTGGATGAGATTCACATGCTTCCAACTTAGCATTTTCAAACGTTTGCATCAACAATTAGGATTGATGCTTGGTTTATTCCAACTTGAATAGACCCTGCTCGTACCACAGGAAACCAGAGACTGAAATGTTAATATTGAATCTCTGAACAAATAAAACATTTAAATGATATAATTTATTATTATCTTTATTGCACCATTCTAGGTCTATATACACACATACCAGACGTTCTGCAGCAACTTTTTTTTACAATCGAAGAAATAGTGTTGACATCTTTCATTCGTTTGCTATCATCTAAAGCTTGAAGTTCACCCATCGCCTACTATGTAGGCATTCACACATTATCTCCACACAATTGTAAAACTACAATACAATGAAAACAAATCTGTAGTGTGTTATAAACATCAGAATTTACACATCTATTTCGTTGATACAAACGACAGTGAAAATCCATCCACGTGACGTTAAAATATTTAATAAATAGTGCTGTATTAAATTTGTAGTATATGCATTTCACCACCAATTTGCTGCCGTGAACAACATATAATTTAAATATTATATAACATGGAATATGCAGTTTTTTGTATGTATACAGCTTCGATTCAAGAAGTTAGGTCAGTGTACAAACTTTAAGTAAAATAAAGCGGATACTGCTGATTTATCTAATTGCAATATATTTCAATAAAACAAGGCCTTATGAATAATGCAGGGTTGTTAGACAGCCGCAAATCCTCTATAAAATTTAACTCGATCTGCATTTTACGGCACGCACATTTACCACACAACATCTAGATATGGATAACATCATTTACACCATCTTTGATTCTTTCGATCACAGAAACATTTATAACGAATCAGATGTTCTTGATTTTAATCATTTTCAACAATAAAGGAGCCATGAAAACTTTCTTTACTTGACAATCAGACGTTACTGACAAAAATTCTGCAGTTACGGATTTCATTTACAATAATAACAGTAAATACGTTAAATAGTTATATTGCATTTTGAAGCATGCAATGTTTAAGTTTCGTATCATTAATTACGTACTGTTGACAGTCATATACATTGCAAGAAAAGGCAGTTTTGTAGAAACATGTATTGATTAAATAATTACGATCCCTGTAAATTATTATGATCCCTGTATTCAATTGCAGTTACATTATTTAACAACAGATCTATTCTAGTTCAAATAAAGATCTCATACAATGCTTACAATTTTTCACTTTAAACCCTTTACCATGCCATATTTTGCACACAGATTAAAATCGGCCGCAATAGCTGTCACCTTAATAAAAGGTGGTCATATAAAAGGGGTTGGCCATTTAACAGGTTAAGGTGATTATTTATGCTGTTTTTAGAATGACATCTGATTTGAGGGTTTTGTTTTTCCTTCACAAGTTATAAGAAAACTTATTCGCGTGTCATGATGCTTCAGGCATTTACTGGAGGTATATTTCAGAATTTACTGTGAATAAGGTCATAAATGAAACAAAACGATTAAGTGCATATTAAAATTAGACAGTTTCCTTTCACCTATACAACACTGAGGAAATAAAAGCCGTACAATAAAATATTTTGTACGAGCTGATTATAATTACCTAAAAGACATAAAATTACCTTCACTTAACCAAATAGCATAACTAATACTAAAATAAATAACTAAAAGGATATAATATACAGTAATTGAATAATACATAATATACCTTAGGATTTTTAATAAGGTAATTCAACAATTTTCGATCAGGAAAATGGTAAGAATTTCTACATTCTTTTTTACACTCCAATGGAATGCTAGTTTTATCACCATCTAAATCTCCTGTTGTAGTTAAATGTTAAATGACTAGTCGCAGAAGGAGTCTTAATTTATCAGTTTCTATAGCAATCATGAGACATTACATTAAATACACAATCATATATATGTTGATTAGTACCATTCATATATTGCAAATTTTCAAAATGGATAGATAACAGCATTTCATAAAATTTCGTAACTTTCAACTTTCCGAAATTATTTTAGATTTGTAGATTTAAATAACATGACATTTCCGTGTAACATAAATTAATTATAACATTCAATTAAATAACAATATTTTAAATATATAAACTGTTATTGCATTAATTTATTAATATCCAATTTAAACGTCATGCATTGGTGATTAATAAATTAATTGCTATTACCATAAACCATGCAAAATATGAATATACATGCAATTATTTTCAATGTATGATATTGTGAAATTGGTTAAATGCTGAACTTATCATTCCACAACTAATGAAAATTAGAATCTATAGATATTGACAGTAAATTTATACTTAAGATGAGTATCAAAGATAAGATAAGACAAAGCTAAAAGTAAATAGTATATGAATAAATATTTCTTAGTTTTTAACTGTACAACATTCAGATAATTTTCATTCATATTTCAAGTAATTGGTAAAACATACTGATGCTATGGCAAGGTGATAGAAATAAAATCTTTTGATAAACATGGGATATCAAATACAGGCATTTACGTGAAAAAGTCATATATTTGCTGCTTTATGTATAATTGTCTTGGCTGTATTTGCTTAATTAGAAGCCTAGAGTCTTAATACTTTTAAAACTCACATACTTTAATTATTGTAACTTATTTTTGATACAGCCCGTCCTGCTAATATGACAGGAAACCACTAAGGTCATAATAATAATTTTTATCAGCACAGGTTTAAGGATAAGGTGACAAGTATATTCCTTGCTATGGGACAAGGACGGAGTTGTGGCTCGAACCAATGCTCCCAGAGTCACAGCACTAGAAGTCCCACCATCTTGGCCGTTGACCCATCCTATCGTTCACCTTTTTTTCATCTACACTTCTCTCTGTCAGAATGTTTTAGATCTGCCCCTGGATGGGTGGATATGGAAAGTGCAACCCTCTATAAAAAGCTCTTGCTGCTATCTAGGGTTGATTGATGACATGAGAGAGAGTAGGAGTCCCCCCATGTTACATATTTACCCCGAAGATGGGGTCTTTCATATGCCTCAGCTAAGACACTGAGTACAAGGAACTGCTGCCTCATCCAAACTACATCCAGCTGACTGAGATGATGCTCATGAAAGATGTCTGGGACTGGGATTGAACCCGGTTCCTTCAGAGGAGCAGGCAATTTTCTTTCCACTAGACCACCCAGCTGCACCCTGGACGTCACTAAGTAACCCCGACAACTATACTGACGGGTATTGTATAAATCAGCCAGGCTCCTAATCAACCAAATACAATATGGATTTATCATATAACTGATGTAGCTGCGGTTTTTGTAAATTCTAATATTTCAGACAATCTTTGAGACCTGAGAAAATAAAGTACACTTCTCATGCTGACAGAGTCAATGCTCATGGCATTTTGCATCACATATGCAATCACTGGGACCTTGTGATTCAGAGCAGAATTAGCAAATCGTAACATTCTTTGCATAAACATGTGTCTGGCACATGACATTCTTGTGAGGCATGCTACTATCACAGTGAGTCATATATGGTAATTTCCATATCTGCCGTAACGCTTTTTTCCACACAACGCAAAGTTTTTCGATACTTTTTAAAGTGCTGTAATAATGCACCATAGAATGATGAGCAATATTTGATGAAAAGCTCTGATTGAATTTCTGGAGACAAATTTCCAAATTTGCAACGGAAGCCATTAAATTTTCTGTAAAACTTGGTAGTAATTCAATCAATATCTGTACATCGGATGCCAGCAAATAATCTGTGAATAATAAAAAGTTTGTCCATTTTAAGATTTCATTGGGTCATAAAAATGGTGAATACGATGTAAAATTAATTAACACCATCTTTATATATTCAATAATTTAATTCTAAAGGATTCTACTATTCATTATTTGCTGATTTCATATTCAGCTATAACAGGTGTAGGCCATTACTGGGTGGTCTAGTGGTTAAGGCATTTGCAAGATAACACAAACTCCAAGAGGTAGTGGGTTTGAATCCCACCATGACCCAGAAATAAAACGCTTTGAAATCTTTCCATATATACATTGCCTTATCAGGAAGTTCCTGACACTGGTTTGAGCTCCAAACATCTTGATCAAGCTAACAAGGTTTTGAGCCAATAAGGGTATACACTTTGGTACCAAACATTCTAAATATAGATTGACCTTAAACCCAGAGTAAACCATCTTGTCCAATCGCTGACAACATCAATTATGGCCCCTGGAAACGACATGTTAATATTCGCAGAAAATCAAATAAATTATTGGCAAGGTCAGATAAGCAAACATTAGGCGAAGCAATATTCTAAGAAAAAATCTAAATGAACCAATAACAACACAAAAATATTCTGTAAGTCATGAATTGAGCATTCTGTAAGTCATGAAAATACCCATTACACTGTAAACCCAAATAAGTCTTTCTTGAGATGGTACAAGGAATTATATTATTAAGTATCTGGTTGGTGCAACGGTGTCTTTTACAAGGTGCCTATGCTGTAGCAACTTAAAATACCCATCCATGGAGTAAGTTTGGTAAACACCAAGCCTTATCATCTCATCGTTACATTTGCCTTAGTTGTTGAAAACATACACCGAATAAGCCTGAGGGCAGTAGCACATAGACTTACATGTACAGTACAACACGAGCCTCTGGAGAATTCTATTGACTACAAGTGAATATATATATATATATTATATATATATTTGCCTGATGTTCATGATTGGTGCTTTACGATTTTACAAATACCTTTTGTATTTTAAATATTAAGTCATTGTTGAAACTGATACGGCTGCAGTGTATTGTTGATAATCTAGCACTAATTATGTCAAGATGATATTGTGATACTGTACATTCATATTAAATTTAAATAGTACTTCTAAAGGCCTACACACCAAAAAAGCAAATAAACTAACTTGCATTAACTTTTCAGTTCCTGGAGTCCACAATTCTGTTTTCCAGGTCAGATCTTCACATTTTCCAGTGAATTTATTCCTGATTTTCTTCCATTTTCCTATTCCAGACGAGCATTCTCTGCTGCAACAGTCCACGACATGTTCAACTGGCTGACGGTGATTACTCTGCTCCCCGTGGAGGTCGCCACTGGTTATTTGGAACACTTGACGTCAGCCATTGTTAAGACTGCCAACTTAGGAGCAGGCGGCGAGCAGCCGGAATTTCTATCAGTTCTGACTAAACCATTCACTAATCTCATTGTTTAGGTTAGTCTGACATATCAATCAATCATACAATTAATCAATCAGTCAATCAATCAATCAGCACTTGAATGAATGAATGAATGAATGAATAAGTGAATGAATGCACATTTTTCAGTCTCATTTGTTAGTAGAACTTCTCGGAGTGGGGTCCTGGGTCGACTTTCATCCTTCATCTCATTTTCATGTGGTCCCTGCCTGTCCTAATTAGCTCATCAGGTGCAGAAATACAGGACGTAGGGTCCTAATCCACCCGCCAAACAGTACTAGTTAGTTAATCTGTCCCAATACTGAACTTACTTCATTTACACATTCCAAATATAGACCTTAGTTTCATTGGAACACCAAGCTTTTCCTTTTATCTCCATTCATTCTTTCCTCCACAGACTCAAACTAATGGTTTCATTAAAAAAGACAAATTAAAGATCACACAGCCAAACACACAGGAACTATTTATAGGCCATCAGCAATTTTACAGGTTTTTTGCTTTAATGTTCTGCAATTGAATCCATCAACTTACAAAGATCTTGTTAATGGACTTTTTCCGTACATGATAGACAATCGTCTAGTAGTGGTTTAAGTGACACACGAGCAACTCACCGCAACAACTGCAATTCTGTCCTCCGCCCCCAGATGGCAGTTGAGGATGGAAGCACTAGAAAAGCCCTCTGGTGTCAGTGCTTACAATTAGGACTACTGCCTCCAACGGCTTATAAATGAGGATACATGAATAAGACCATATCCTCCTTTATAAGCCATTGGAGGCAGTGGTTCTAATTGTAAGCAATTTATTCTCACATGGTATATATACATTATAAGCACAAATACCTACACACTTCACTCCTGTTAGAATCACCCTTGTTTCAAAACAGGTCAATAAATGTATCATTGGAATTTGGAACCAGTGTTGGCTCTGCTAGCATGTAACTTGGAGGCAGTATAAAGTTATTTTACAGTGTTTGAATTGAAGTCAAATTGTAAATCTGATTCAAAGTTGGTTCAACGAAATTAGTAAGGAAGAAATATAGAAATTTTCTCATATTTATTACACAGCATTGGAATTCTGTACGTTCAAAGGCTTACTTCACATTAGAATCTTTTCAAGCCTCACAAAGGAATGCTTTAGCCTACTTTACACCTAGAAAACTCTTCCATTTGTCTTTTACAGGTTGACAAAAGTGTCCTTGAAAAAATAGCTGAAGGAGACCCAGACGCTGACTCAATGAGTCTTCTCAAATATTAGTGTGACTTTGAAATCATCGCAGTCACTCAAGAACCAGGTAACTTAACAATTTGATTGGTCATTGTTAAATACATCCAGAAAAGTATGCATACATACTGTGTGGACTGTCATTTTCATGAAAGGACTTATTTTATTACAGGGTATCACCTCACGACAGTGTCGCCAACAAAATTTGTTGGAATCACACCATGTAAGTTCATTAAATTGTTATAAATATATTTTGAGGTCATTAATTGTACAAGGTCACATCATTGACCTCACTTATAGAGCTCAAAATACATTATTGTTAAGGACAGTTTATTAAGGTCACCAATTGTTCAGGCTCATAACAATGACCACACTTAAAGAACCATCTATATGTTGATTATATCTTTAATATCTTTGCTCTTTCTCTCTTGAAGGTCGTTACATGTTCCATGGCACATCGATGAGTGAACAAGCAGTGGGAGGCTTGGTATTGATGATCGCTCTGTTCATGTTATTGACTTGCCTTATCATCATGGTAAAAATACTCAAGTCACTTCTGCAAGGTTCAATGGCAAACGTCATCCAGAAGACTATCAACGCAAACTTTCCAGGCCTTGCAGCTTGCTTAACGGGATATGTCGCAATTTTAGTCGGCGCAATTGTGACTACGCTCGTTCAGAGTTCTTCCGTTGTAGCATCAGCTTTAACTCCTCTTGTTGGACTCGGCGTCGTCACGGTTGAACGAGTTTACCCCATGATGCTCGGAGCAAATATCGGAACCACATCCACAGCTATTTTGGCTTCGTTCGCGGCATCAGCAGCTAAAATCGAAGCATCATTTCAAATCGCACTGTGTCATCTGTTTTTCAATCTGACTGGTATAATCATCTGGTATCCGTTGCCATTCATGAGGAGGATACCAATTAACTTAGCCAAATTCCTCGGCAAGACCACCACAAGGTATCGCTGGTTCGCATTTGTGTACCTGTTCACGATGTTCTTCCTGTTACCACTCTTAATTTTCGCTCTGTCAATTCCTGGCTGGTACGTTTTAGCTGCGTTTGGCATTCCTGTTATTCTGTTACTCATCACAATTGGGGTCGTTAACCTTATACAGAAGCACAAACCAACATGGCTGCCGGAGCGGTTCCGCACATGGGAATTTCTTCCTCTCTGGATGAGGTCATTAGAACCTCTAGACTCGCAAGTCAATAAGTTAATCCATGCTTGTTCTTGTTGCAAATGCTGCAGAAAATTAGACACTGCCAACTTTTCTATTGAAGCAGATGAATCAGCCCAACCAGACAGTGAGGAAGAACTTAATTCGCTTCACAGCAATAACACATCAATTAATTTTGATCATACAGACAAAAATGGTCATGCAAACAAATGCAAAAACTCACTCGCAGCATCTAAACATTCATTAGCAAACCTGAATTTCGAAACCAATGTGTAGATAAGTTTACATAGTTGCAGCTCAAAGCTTTTCATATCTATAGATCAGAAACATTACATCTAAATCATCCTGTGTACTTCATATTATTTATTAAATGTAATTAAGTAATCCTTGGCATACATTTCTTGTCACTTATTTCCAATGTTATCATGTTCTGAAAAAGTATCCCCAAAGGAATTGTCAATGTCTCAATGCTGCAGGATCACCTTTGCCAACTTATATGACCAGCTGCCAGATGCAGATGTAATGATGAGATGGCTTAAGAGTCCACACCATGCTACACATTTTCCCATGGTGAGACTAGCCTCAGCATAAATACAATGCACCTCCAATTTCTTATGTGATGGACATCCAGCTGGGGTGAATGCCTTAACTATAAGGTTGCCCAGCCGCAATTAACTGGCAGCAAGAGACATTTTGGAATTGATCAACTACACATTCTGGCAAGCATATAATTAAGAAATAAAAATACAAAATAGATAGGTATCCGATATGTTGACAATTAGATTTCCAGTTTCTAACAAGAGAAATTATGTGTCCAGTGATTTCCAGTGTTCTACCACAAAGAGACCAAAACAAACTGACGGCCCAACACCATAGAACCAGATTAGGTCTATGATTGAACCCCATTGGCAACTTACAGCACAAAGCAATGCACATGCCAGTTTTTCCCAAAATATGACACTATCAATTCAGCGAAGAAATGAGACAACTCAATGAAATTCTCATCCTATAGGGAGAAAAAGTAACAGAGCCTACAGGGGGCACTACAACTGTAGCAAATAAAAAAAGATGACGTCACAATAAATATGATGTCATCAAACAACCTCTTGTGGTACCTTTTCTCTGCATTGGTTACAGCATTTTCTGCCAAGGGCAGGTGGCACAATGTTTCAGAACCACAACTTTGGGAGTGAAGTACACAATATATTATTAAAAGTTTAAATGAAATCATTCTTTTGTTATTTTGGATGAGATTCACATGCTTCCAACTTAGCATTTTCAAACGTTTGCATCAACAATTAGGATTGATGCTTGGTTTATTCCAACTTGAATAGACCCTGCTCGTACCACAGGAAACCAGAGACTGAAATGTTAATATTGAATCTCTGAACAAATAAAACATTTAAATGATATAATTTATTATTATCTTTATTGCACCATTCTAGGTCTATATACACACATACCAGACGTTCTGCAGCAACTCTTTTTTTACAATCGAAGAAATAGTGTTGACATCTTTCATTCGTTTGCTATCATCTAAAGCTTGAAGTTCACCCATCGCCTACTATGTAGGCATTCACACATTATCTCCACACAATTGTAAAACTACAATACAATGAAAACAAATCTGTAGTGTGTTATAAACATCAGAATTTACACATCTATTTCGTTCATACAAACGACAGTGAAAATCCATCCACGTGACGTTAAAATATTTAATAAATAGTGCTGTATTAAATTTGTAGTATATGCATTTCACCACCAATTTGCTGCCGTGAACAACATATAATTTAAATATTATATAACATGGAATATGCAGTTTTTTGTATGTATACAGCTTCGATTCAAGAAGTTAGGTCAGTGTACAAACTTTAATTAAAATAAAGCGGATACTGCTGATTTATCTAATTGCAATATATTTCAATAAAACAAGGCCTTATGAATAATGCAGGGTTGTTAGACAGCCGCAAATCCTCTATAAAATTTAACTCGATCTGCATTTTACGGCACGCACATTTACCACACAACATCTAGATATGGATAACATCATTTACACCATCTTTGATTCTTTCGATCACAGAAACATTTATAACGAATCAGATGTTCTTGATTTTAATCATTTTCAACAATAAAGGAGCCATGAAAACTTTCTTTACTTGACAATCAGACATTACTGACAAAAATTCTGCAGTTACGGATTTCATTTACAATAATAACAGTAAATACGTTAAATAGTTATATTGCATTTTGAAGCATGCAATGTTTAAGTTTCGTATCATTAATTACGTACTGTTGACAGTCATATACATTGCAAGAAAAGGCAGTTTTGTAGAAACATGTATTGATTAAATAATTACGATCCCTGTAAATTATTATGATCCCTGTATTCAATTGCAGTTACATTATTTAACAACAGATCTATTCTAGTTCAAATAAAGATCTCATACAATGCTTACAATTTTTCACTTTAAACCCTTTACCATGCCATATTTTGCACACAGATTAAAATCGGCCGCAATAGCTGTCACCTTAATAAAAGGTGGTCATATAAAAGGGGTTGGCCATTTAACAGGTTAAGGTGATTATTTATGCTGTTTTTAGAATGACATCTGATTTGAGGGTTTTGTTTTTCCTTCACAAGTTATAAGAAAACTTATTCGCGTGTCATGATGCTTCAGGCATTTACTGGAGGTATATTTCAGAATTTACTGTGAATAAGGTCATAAATGAACCAAAACGATTAAGTGCATATTAAAATTAGACAGTTTCCTTTCACCTATACAACACTGAGGAAATAAAAGCCGTACAATAATATATTTTGTACCAGCTGAATATTATAATTACCTAAAAGACATAAAATTACCTCCACTTAACCAAATAGCATAACTAATACTAAAATAAATAACTAAAAGGATATAATATACAGTAATTGAATAATACATAATATACCTCAGGATTTTTAATAAGGTAATTCAACAATTTTCGATCAGGAAAATGGTAAGAATTTCTACATTCTTTTTTACACTCCAATGGAATGCTAGTTTTATCACCATCTAAATCTCCTGTTGTAGTTAAATGTTAAATGACTAGTCGCAGAAGGAGTCTTAATTTATCAGTTTCTAAAGCAATCATGAGACATTACATTAAATACACAATCATATATATGTTGATTAGTACCATTCATATATTGCAAATTTTCAAAATGGATAGATAACAGCATTTCATAAAATTTCGTAACTTTCAACTTTCCGAAATTATTTTAGATTTGTAGATTTAAATAACATGACATTTCCGTGTAACATAAATTAATTATAACATTCAATTAAATAACAATATTTTAAATATATAAACTGTTATTGCATTAATTTATAAATATCCAATTTAAACGTCATGCATTGGTGATTAATAAATTAATTGCTATTACCATAAACCATGCAAAATATGAATATACATGCAATTATTGGTTAAATGCTGAACTTATCATTCCACAACTAATGAAAATTAGAATCTATAGATATTGACAGTAAATTTATACTTAAGATGAGTATCAAAGATAAGATAAGACAAAGCTAAAAGTAAATAGTATATGAATAAATATTTCTTAGTTTTTAACTGTACAACATTCAGATAATTTTCATTCATATTTCAAGTAATTGGTAAAACATACTGATGCTATGGCAAGGTGATAGAAATAAAATCTTTTGATAAACATGGGATATCAAATACAGGCATTTACGTGAAAAAGTCATATATTTGCTGCTTTATGTATAATTGTCTTGGCTGTATTTGCTTAATTAGAAGCCTAGAGTCTTAATACTTTTAAAACTCACATACTTTAATTATTGTAACTTATTTTTGATACAGCCCGTCCTGCTAATATGACAGGAAACCACTAAGGTCATAATAATAATTTTTATCAGCACAGGTTTAAGGATAAGGTGACAAGTATATTCCTTGCTATGGGACAAGGACGGAGTTGTGGCTCGAACCAATGCTCCCAGAGTCACAGCACTAGAAGTCCCACCATCTTGGCCGTTGACCCATCCTATCGTTCACCTTTTTTTCATCTACACTTCTCTCTGTCAGAATGTTTTAGATCTGCCCCTGGATGGGTGGATATGGAAAGTGCAACCCTCTATAAAAAGCTCTTGCTGCTATCTAGGGTTGATTGATGACATGAGAGAGAGTAGGAGTCCCCCCATGTTACATATTTACCCCGAAGATGGGGTCTTTCATATGCCTCAGCTAAGACACTGAGTACAAGGAACTGCTGCCTCATCCAAACTACATCCAGCTGACTGAGATGATGCTCATGAAAGATGTCTGGGACTGGGATTGAACCCGGTTCCTTCAGAGGAGCAGGCAATTTTCTTTCCACTAGACCACCCAGCTGCACCCTGGACGTCACTAAGTAACCCCGACAACTATACTGACGGGTATTGTATAAATCAGCCAGGCTCCTAATCAACCAAATACAATATGGATTTATCATATAACTGATGTAGCTGCGGTTTTTGTAAATTCTAATATTTCAGACAATCTTTGAGACCTGAGAAAATAAAGTACACTTCTCATGCTGACAGAGTCAATGCTCATGGCATTTTGCATCACATATGCAATCACTGGGACCTTGTGATTCAGAGCAGAATTAGCAAATCGTAACATTCTTTGCATAAACATGTGTCTGGCACATGACATTCTTGTGAGGCATGCTACTATCACAGTGAGTCATATATGGTAATTTCCATATCTGCCGTAACGCTTTTTTCCACACAACGCAAAGTTTTTCGATACTTTTTAAAGTGCTGTAATAATGCACCATAGAATGATGAGCAATATTTGATGAAAAGCTCTGATTGAATTTCTGGAGACAAATTTCCAAATTTGCAACGGAAGCCATTAAATTTTCTGTAAAACTTGGTAGTAATTCAATCAATATCTGTACATCGGATGCCAGCAAATAATCTGTGAATAATAAAAAGTTTGTCCATTTTAAGATTTCATTGGGTCATAAAAATGGTGAATACGATGTAAAATTAATTAACACCATCTTTATATATTCAATAATTTAATTCTAAAGGATTCTACTATTCATTATTTGCTGATTTCATATTCAGCTATAACAGGTGTAGGCCATTACTGGGTGGTCTAGTGGTTAAGGCATTTGCAAGATAACACAAACTCCAAGAGGTAGTGGGTTTGAATCCCACCATGACCCAGAAATAAAACGCTTTGAAATCTTTCCATATATACATTGCCTTATCAGGAAGTTCCTGACACTGGTTTGAGCTCCAAACATCTTGATCAAGCTAACAAGGTTTTGAGCCAATAAGGGTATACACTTTGGTACCAAACATTCTAAATATAGATTGACCTTAAACCCAGAGTAAACCATCTTGTCCAATCGCTGACAACATCAATTATGGCCCCTGGAAACGACATGTTAATATTCGCAGAAAATCAAATAAATTATTGGCAAGGTCAGATAAGCAAACATTAGGCGAAGCAATATTCTAAGAAAAAATCTAAATGAACCAATAACAACACAAAAATATTCTGTAAGTCATGAATTGAGCATTCTGTAAGTCATGAAAATACCCATTACACTGTAAACCCAAATAAGTCTTTCTTGAGATGGTACAAGGAATTATATTATTAAGTATCTGGTTGGTGCAACGGTGTCTTTTACAAGGTGCCTATGCTGTAGCAACTTAAAATACCCATCCATGGAGTAAGTTTGGTAAACACCAAGCCTTATCATCTCATCGTTACATTTGCCTTAGTTGTTGAAAACATACACCGAATAAGCCTGAGGGCAGTAGCACATAGACTTACATGTACAGTACAACACGAGCCTCTGGAGAATTCTATTGACTACAAGTGAATATATATATATATATTATATATATATTTGCCTGATGTTCATGATTGGTGCTTTACGATTTTACAAATACCTTTTGTATTTTAAATATTAAGTCATTGTTGAAACTGATACGGCTGCAGTGTATTGTTGATAATCTAGCACTAATTATGTCAAGATGATATTGTGATACTGTACATTCATATTAAATTTAAATAGTACTTCTAAAGGCCTACACACCAAAAAAGCAAATAAACTAACTTGCATTAACTTTTCAGTTCCTGGAGTCCACAATTCTGTTTTCCAGGTCAGATCTTCACATTTTCCAGTGAATTTATTCCTGATTTTCTTCCATTTTCCTATTCCAGACGAGCATTCTCTGCTGCAACAGTCCACGACATGTTCAACTGGCTGACGGTGATTACTCTGCTCCCCGTGGAGGTCGCCACTGGTTATTTGGAACACTTGACGTCAGCCATTGTTAAGACTGCCAACTTAGGAGCAGGCGGCGAGCAGCCGGAATTTCTATCAGTTCTGACTAAACCATTCACTAATCTCATTGTTTAGGTTAGTCTGACATATCAATCAATCATACAATTAATCAATCAGTCAATCAATCAATCAGCACTTGAATGAATGAATGAATGAATGAATAAGTGAATGAATGCACATTTTTCAGTCTCATTTGTTAGTAGAACTTCTCGGAGTGGGGTCCTGGGTCGACTTTCATCCTTCATCTCATTTTCATGTGGTCCCTGCCTGTCCTAATTAGCTCATCAGGTGCAGAAATACAGGACGTAGGGTCCTAATCCACCCGCCAAACAGTACTAGTTAGTTAATCTGTCCCAATACTGAACTTACTTCATTTACACATTCCAAATATAGACCTTAGTTTCATTGGAACACCAAGCTTTTCCTTTTATCTCCATTCATTCTTTCCTCCACAGACTCAAACTAATGGTTTCATTAAAAAAGACAAATTAAAGATCACACAGCCAAACACACAGGAACTATTTATAGGCCATCAGCAATTTTACAGGTTTTTTGCTTTAATGTTCTGCAATTGAATCCATCAACTTACAAAGATCTTGTTAATGGACTTTTTCCGTACATGATAGACAATCGTCTAGTAGTGGTTTAAGTGACACACGAGCAACTCACCGCAACAACTGCAATTCTGTCCTCCGCCCCCAGATGGCAGTTGAGGATGGAAGCACTAGAAAAGCCCTCTGGTGTCAGTGCTTACAATTAGGACTACTGCCTCCAACGGCTTATAAATGAGGATACATGAATAAGACCATATCCTCCTTTATAAGCCATTGGAGGCAGTGGTTCTAATTGTAAGCAATTTATTCTCACATGGTATATATACATTATAAGCACAAATACCTACACACTTCACTCCTGTTAGAATCACCCTTGTTTCAAAACAGGTCAATAAATGTATCATTGGAATTTGGAACCAGTGTTGGCTCTGCTAGCATGTAACTTGGAGGCAGTATAAAGTTATTTTACAGTGTTTGAATTGAAGTCAAATTGTAAATCTGATTCAAAGTTGGTTCAACGAAATTAGTAAGGAAGAAATATAGAAATTTTCTCATATTTATTACACAGCATTGGAATTCTGTACGTTCAAAGGCTTACTTCACATTAGAATCTTTTCAAGCCTCACAAAGGAATGCTTTAGCCTACTTTACACCTAGAAAACTCTTCCATTTGTCTTTTACAGGTTGACAAAAGTGTCCTTGAAAAAATAGCTGAAGGAGACCCAGACGCTGACTCAATGAGTCTTCTCAAATATTAGTGTGACTTTGAAATCATCGCAGTCACTCAAGAACCAGGTAACTTAACAATTTGATTGGTCATTGTTAAATACATCCAGAAAAGTATGCATACATACTGTGTGGACTGTCATTTTCATGAAAGGACTTATTTTATTACAGGGTATCACCTCACGACAGTGTCGCCAACAAAATTTGTTGGAATCACACCATGTAAGTTCATTAAATTGTTATAAATATATTTTGAGGTCATTAATTGTACAAGGTCACATCATTGACCTCACTTATAGAGCTCAAAATACATTATTGTTAAGGACAGTTTATTAAGGTCACCAATTGTTCAGGCTCATAACAATGACCACACTTAAAGAACCATCTATATGTTGATTATATCTTTAATATCTTTGCTCTTTCTCTCTTGAAGGTCGTTACATGTTCCATGGCACATCGATGAGTGAACAAGCAGTGGGAGGCTTGGTATTGATGATCGCTCTGTTCATGTTATTGACTTGCCTTATCATCATGGTAAAAATACTCAAGTCACTTCTGCAAGGTTCAATGGCAAACGTCATCCAGAAGACTATCAACGCAAACTTTCCAGGCCTTGCAGCTTGCTTAACGGGATATGTCGCAATTTTAGTCGGCGCAATTGTGACTACGCTCGTTCAGAGTTCTTCCGTTGTAGCATCAGCTTTAACTCCTCTTGTTTGACTCGGCGTCGTCACGGTTGAACGAGTTTACCCCATGATGCTCGGAGCAAATATCGGAACCACATCCACAGCTATTTTGGCTTCGTTCGCGGCATCAGCAGCTAAAATCGAAGCATCATTTCAAATCGCACTGTGTCATCTGTTTTTCAATCTGACTGGTATAATCATCTGGTATCCGTTGCCATTCATGAGGAGGATACCAATTAACTTAGCCAAATTCCTCGGCAAGACCACCACAAGGTATCGCTGGTTCGCATTTGTGTACCTGTTCACGATGTTCTTCCTGTTACCACTCTTAATTTTCGCTCTGTCAATTCCTGGCTGGTACGTTTTAGCTGCGTTTGGCATTCCTGTTATTCTGTTACTCATCACAATTGGGGTCGTTAACCTTATACAGAAGCACAAACCAACATGGCTGCCGGAGCGGTTCCGCACATGGGAATTTCTTCCTCTCTGGATGAGGTCATTAGAACCTCTAGACTCGCAAGTCAATAAGTTAATCCATGCTTGTTCTTGTTGCAAATGCTGCAGAAAATTAGACACTGCCAACTTTTCTATTGAAGCAGATGAATCAGCCCAACCAGACAGTGAGGAAGAACTTAATTCGCTTCACAGCAATAACACATCAATTAATTTTGATCATACAGACAAAAATGGTCATGCAAACAAATGCAAAAACTCACTCGCAGCATCTAAACATTCATTAGCAAACCTGAATTTCGAAACCAATGTGTAGATAAGTTTACATAGTTGCAGCTCAAAGCTTTTCATATCTATAGATCAGAAACATTACATCTAAATCATCCTGTGTACTTCATATTATTTATTAAATGTAATTAAGTAATCCTTGGCATACATTTCTTGTCACTTATTTCCAATGTTATCATGTTCTGAAAAAGTATCCCCAAAGGAATTGTCAATGTCTCAATGCTGCAGGATCACCTTTGCCAACTTATATGACCAGCTGCCAGATGCAGATGTAATGATGAGATGGCTTAAGAGTCCACACCATGCTACACATTTTCCCATGGTGAGACTAGCCTCAGCATAAATACAATGCACCTCCAATTTCTTATGTGATGGACATCCAGCTGGGGTGAATGCCTTAACTATAAGGTTGCCCAGCCGCAATTAACTGGCAGCAAGAGACATTTTGGAATTGATCAACTACACATTCTGGCAAGCATATAATTAAGAAATAAAAATACAAAATAGATAGGTATCCGATATGTTGACAATTAGATTTCCAGTTTCTAACAAGAGAAATTATGTGTCCAGTGATTTCCAGTGTTCTACCACAAAGAGACCAAAACAAACTGACGGCCCAACACCATAGAACCAGATTAGGTCTATGATTGAACCCCATTGGCAACTTACAGCACAAAGCAATGCACATGCCAGTTTTTCCCAAAATATGACACTATCAATTCAGCGAAGAAATGAGACAACTCAATGAAATTCTCATCCTATAGGGAGAAAAAGTAACAGAGCCTACAGGGGGCACTACAACTGTAGCAAATAAAAAAAGATGACGTCACAATAAATATGATGTCATCAAACAACCTCTTGTGGTACCTTTTCTCTGCATTGGTTACAGCATTTTCTGCCAAGGGCAGGTGGCACAATGTTTCAGAACCACAACTTTGGGAGTGAAGTACACAATATATTATTAAAAGTTTAAATGAAATCATTCTTTTGTTATTTTGGATGAGATTCACATGCTTCCAACTTAGCATTTTCAAACGTTTGCATCAACAATTAGGATTGATGCTTGGTTTATTCCAACTTGAATAGACCCTGCTCGTACCACAGGAAACCAGAGACTGAAATGTTAATATTGAATCTCTGAACAAATAAAACATTTAAATGATATAATTTATTATTATCTTTATTGCACCATTCTAGGTCTATATACACACATACCAGACGTTCTGCAGCAACTCTTTTTTTACAATCGAAGAAATAGTGTTGACATCTTTCATTCGTTTGCTATCATCTAAAGCTTGAAGTTCACCCATCGCCTACTATGTAGGCATTCACACATTATCTCCACACAATTGTAAAACTACAATACAATGAAAACAAATCTGTAGTGTGTTATAAACATCAGAATTTACACATCTATTTCGTTCATACAAACGACAGTGAAAATCCATCCACGTGACGTTAAAATATTTAATAAATAGTGCTGTATTAAATTTGTAGTATATGCATTTCACCACCAATTTGCTGCCGTGAACAACATATAATTTAAATATTATATAACATGGAATATGCAGTTTTTTGTATGTATACAGCTTCGATTCAAGAAGTTAGGTCAGTGTACAAACTTTAATTAAAATAAAGCGGATACTGCTGATTTATCTAATTGCAATATATTTCAATAAAACAAGGCCTTATGAATAATGCAGGGTTGTTAGACAGCCGCAAATCCTCTATAAAATTTAACTCGATCTGCATTTTACGGCACGCACATTTACCACACAACATCTAGATATGGATAACATCATTTACACCATCTTTGATTCTTTCGATCACAGAAACATTTATAACGAATCAGATGTTCTTGATTTTAATCATTTTCAACAATAAAGGAGCCATGAAAACTTTCTTTACTTGACAATCAGACATTACTGACAAAAATTCTGCAGTTACGGATTTCATTTACAATAATAACAGTAAATACGTTAAATAGTTATATTGCATTTTGAAGCATGCAATGTTTAAGTTTCGTATCATTAATTACGTACTGTTGACAGTCATATACATTGCAAGAAAAGGCAGTTTTGTAGAAACATGTATTGATTAAATAATTACGATCCCTGTAAATTATTATGATCCCTGTATTCAATTGCAGTTACATTATTTAACAACAGATCTATTCTAGTTCAAATAAAGATCTCATACAATGCTTACAATTTTTCACTTTAAACCCTTTACCATGCCATATTTTGCACACAGATTAAAATCGGCCGCAATAGCTGTCACCTTAATAAAAGGTGGTCATATAAAAGGGGTTGGCCATTTAACAGGTTAAGGTGATTATTTATGCTGTTTTTAGAATGACATCTGATTTGAGGGTTTTGTTTTTCCTTCACAAGTTATAAGAAAACTTATTCGCGTGTCATGATGCTTCAGGCATTTACTGGAGGTATATTTCAGAATTTACTGTGAATAAGGTCATAAATGAACCAAAACGATTAAGTGCATATTAAAATTAGACAGTTTCCTTTCACCTATACAACACTGAGGAAATAAAAGCCGTACAATAATATATTTTGTACCAGCTGAATATTATAATTACCTAAAAGACATAAAATTACCTCCACTTAACCAAATAGCATAACTAATACTAAAATAAATAACTAAAAGGATATAATATACAGTAATTGAATAATACATAATATACCTTAGGATTTTTAATAAGGTAATTCAACAATTTTCGATCAGGAAAATGGTAAGAATTTCTACATTCTTTTTTACACTCCAATGGAATGCTAGTTTTATCACCATCTAAATCTCCTGTTGTAGTTAAATGTTAAATGACTAGTCGCAGAAGGAGTCTTAATTTATCAGTTTCTAAAGCAATCATGAGACATTACATTAAATACACAATCATATATATGTTGATTAGTACCATTCATATATTGCAAATTTTCAAAATGGATAGATAACAGCATTTCATAAAATTTCGTAACTTTCAACTTTCCGAAATTATTTTAGATTTGTAGATTTAAATAACATGACATTTCCGTGTAACATAAATTAATTATAACATTCAATTAAATAACAATATTTTAAATATATAAACTGTTATTGCATTAATTTATAAATATCCAATTTAAACGTCATGCATTGGTGATTAATAAATTAATTGCTATTACCATAAACCATGCAAAATTTGAATATACATGCAATTATTTTCAATGTATGATATTGTGAAATTGGTTAAATGCTGAACTTATCATTCCACAACTAATGAAAATTAGAATCTATAGATATTGACAGTAAATTTATACTTAAGATGAGTATCAAAGATAAGATAAGACAAAGCTAAAAGTAAATAGTATATGAATAAATATTTCTTAGTTTTTAACTGTACAACATTCAGATAATTTTCATTCATATTTCAAGTAATTGGTAAAACATACTGATGCTATGGCAAGGTGATAGAAATAAAATCTTTTGATAAACATGGGATATCAAATACAGGCATTTACGTGAAAAAGTCATATATTTGCTGCTTTATGTATAATTGTCTTGGCTGTATTTGCTTAATTAGAAGCCTAGAGTCTTAATACTTTTTAAACTCACATACTTTAATTATTGTAACTTATTTTTGATACAGCCCGTCCTGCTAATATGACAGGAAACCACTAAGGTCATAATAATAATTTTTATCAGCACAGGTTTAAGGATAAGGTGACAAGTATATTCCTTGCTATGGGACAAGGACAGAGTTGTGGCTCGAACCAATGCTCCCAGAGTCACAGCACTAGAAGTCCCACCATCTTGGCCGTTGACCCATCCTATCGTTCACCTTTTTTTCATCTACACTTCTCTCTGTCAGAATGTTTTAGATCTGCCCCTGGATGGGTGGATATGGAAAGTGCAACCCTCTATAAAAAGCTCTTGCTGCTATCTAGGGTTGATTGATGACATGAGAGAGAGTAGGAGTCCCCCCATGTTACATATTTACCCCAAAGATGTGGTCTTTCATATGCCTCAGCTAAGACACTGAGTACAAGGAACTGCTGCCTCATCCAAACTACATCCAGCTGACTGAGATGATGCTCATGAAAGATGTCTGGGACTGGGATTGAACCCAGTTCCTTCAGAGGAGCAGGCAATTTTCTTTCCACTAGACCACCCAGCTGCACCCTGGACGTCACTAAGTAACCCCGACAACTATACTGACGGGTATTGTATAAATCAGCCAGGCTCCTAATCAACCAAATACAATATGGATTTATCATATAACTGATGTAGCTGCGGTTTTTGTAAATTCTAATATTTCAGACAATCTTTGAGACCTGAGAAAATAAAGTACACTTCTCATGCTGACAGAGTCAATGCTCATGGCATTTTGCATCACATATGCAATCACTGGGACCTTGTGATTCAGAGCAGAATTAGCAAATCGTAACATTCTTTGCATAAACATGTGTCTGGCACATGACATTCTTGTGAGGCATGCTACTATCACAGTGAGTCATATATGGTAATTTCCATATCTGCCGTAACGCTTTTTTCCACACAACGCAAAGTTTTTCGATACTTTTTAAAGTGCTGTAATAATGCACCATAGAATGATGAGCAATATTTGATGAAAAGCTCTGATTGAATTTCTGGAGACAAATTTCCAAATTTGCAACGGAAGCCATTAAATTTTCTGTAAAACTTGGTAGTAATTCAATCAATATCTGTACATCGGATGCCAGCAAATAATCTGTGAATAATAAAAAGTTTGTCCATTTTAAGATTTCATTGGGTCATAAAAATGGTGAATACGATGTAAAATTAATTAACACCATCTTTATATATTCAATAATTTAATTCTAAAGGATTCTACTATTCATTATTTGCTGATTTCATATTCAGCTATAACAGGTGTAGGCCATTACTGGGTGGTCTAGTGGTTAAGGCATTTGCAAGATAACACAAACTCCAAGAGGTAGTGGGTTTGAATCCCACCATGACCCAGAAATAAAACGCTTTGAAATCTTTCCATATATACATTGCCTTATCAGGAAGTTCCTGACACTGGTTTGAGCTCTAAACATCTTGATCAAGCTAACAAGGTTTTGAGCCAATAAGGGTATACACTTTGGTACCAAACATTCTAAATATAGATTGACCTTAAACCCAGAGTAAACCATCTTGTCCAATCGCTGACAACATCAATTATGGCCCCTGGAAACGACATGTTAATATTCGCAGAAAATCAAATAAATTATTGGCAAGGTCAGATAAGCAAACATTAGGCGAAGCAATATTCTAAGAAAAAATCTAAATGAACCAATAACAACACAAAAATATTCTGTAAGTCATGAATTGAGCATTCTGTAAGTCATGAAAATACCCATTACACTGTAAACCCAAATAAGTCTTTCTTGAGATGGTACAAGGAATTATATTATTAAGTATCTGGTTGGTGCAACGGTGTCTTTTACAAGGTGCCTATGCTGTAGCAACTTAAAATACCCATCCATGGAGTAAGTTTGGTAAACACCAAGCCTTATCATCTCATCGTTACATTTGCCTTAGTTTTTGAAAACATACACCGAATAAGCCTGAGGGCAGTAGCACATAGACTTACATGTACAGTACAACACGAGCCTCTGGAGAATTCTATTGACTACAAGTGAATATATATATATATATATTATATATATATTTGCCTGATGTTCATGATTGGTGCTTTACGATTTTACAAATACCTTTTGTATTTTAAATATTAAGTCATTGTTGAAACTGATACTGCTGCAGTGTATTGTTGATAATCTAGCACTAATTATGTCAAGATGATATTGTGATACTGTACATTCATATTAAATTTAAATAGTACTTCTAAAGGCCTACACACCAAAAAAGCAAATAAACTAACTTGCATTAACTTTTCAGTTCCCGGAGTCCACAATTCTGTTTTCCAGGTTAGATCTTCACATTTTCCAGTGAATTTATTCCTAATTTTCTTCCATTTTCCTATTCCAGACGAGCATTCTCTGCTGCAACAGTCCACGACATGTTCAACTGGCTGACGGTGATTACTCTGCTCCCCGTGGAGGTCGCCACTGGTTATTTGGAACACTTGACGTCAGCCATTGTTAAGACTGCCAACTTAGGAGCAGGCGGCGAGCAGCCGGAATTTCTATCAGTTCTGACTAAACCATTCACTAATCTCATTGTTCAGGTTAGTCTGACATATCAATCAATCATACAATTAATCAATCAGTCAATCAATCAATCAGCACTTGAATGAATGAATGAATGAATGAATGAATAAGTGAATGAATGCACATTTTTCAGTCTCATTTGTTAGTAGAACTTCTCGGAGTGGGGTCCTGGGTCGACTTTCATCCTTCATCTCATTTCCATGTGGTCCCTGCCTGTCCTAATTAGCTCATCAGGTGCAGAAATACAGGACGTAGGGTCCTAATCCACCCGCCAAACAGTACTAGTTAGTTAATCCGTCCCAATACTGAACTTACTTCATTTACACATTCCAAATATAGACCTTAGTTTCATTGGAACACCAAGCTTTTCCTTTTATCTCCATTCATTCTTTCCTCCACAGACTCAAACTAATGGTTTCATTAAAAAAGACAAATTAAAGATCACACAGCCAAACACACAGGAACTATTTATAGGCCATCAGCAATTTTACAGGTTTTTTGCTTTAATGTTCTGCAATTGAATCCATCAACTTACAAAGATCTTGTTAATGGACTTTTTCCGTACATGATAGACAATCGTCTAGTAGTGGTTTAAGTGACACACGAGCAACTCACCGCAACAACTGCAATTCTGTCTTCCTCCCCCAGATGGCAGTTGAGGATGGAAGCACTAGAAAAGCCCTCTGGTGTCAGTGCTTACAATTAGGACTACTGCCTCCAACGGCTTATAAATGAGGATACATGTATAAGACCATATCTTCCTTTATAAGCCATTGGAGGCAGTGGTCCTAATTGTAAGCAATTTATTCTCACATGGTATATATACATTATAAGCACAAATACCTACACACTTCACTCCTGTTAGAATCACCCTTGTTTCAAAACAGGTCAATAAATGTATAATTGGAATTTGGAACCAGTGTTGGCTCTGCTAGCATGTAACTTGGAGGCAGTATAAAGTTATTTTACAGTGTTTGAATTGAAGTCAAATTGTAAATCTGATTCAAAGTTGGTTCAACGAAATTAGTAAGGAAGCAATATAGAAATTTTCTCATATTTATTACACAGCATAGGAATTCTGTACTTTCAAAGGCTTACTTCACATTAGAATCTTTTCAAGCCTCACAAAGGAATGCTTTAGCCTACTTTACACCTAGAAAACTCTTCCCTTTGTCTTTTACAGGTTGACAAAAGTGTCCTTGAAAAAATAGCTGAAGGAGACCCAGACGCTGACTCAATGAGTCTTCTCAAATATTGGTGTGACTTTGAAATCATCGCAGTCACTCAAGAACCAGGTAACTTAACAATTTGATTGGTCATTGTTAAATACATCCAGAAAAGTATGCATACATGTATACTGTGTGGACTGTCATTTTCATGAAAGGACTTATTTTATTACAGGGTATCACCTCACGACAGTGTCGCCAACAAAATTTGTTGGAATCACACCATGTAAGTTCATTAAATTGTTATAAATATATTTTGAGGTCATTAATTGTACAAGGTCACATCATTGACCTCACTTATAGAGCTCAAAATACATTATTGTTAAGGACAGTTTATTAAGGTCACCAATTGTTCAGGCTCATAACAATGACCACACTTAAAGAACCATCTATATGTTGATTATATCTTTAATATCTTTGCTCTTTCTCTCTTGAAGGTCGTTACATGTTCCATGGCACATCGATGAGTGAACAAGCAGTGGGAGGCTTGGTATTGATGATCGCTCTGTTCATGTTATTGACTTGCCTTATCATCATGGTAAAAATACTCAAGTCACTTCTGCAAGGTTCAATGGCAAACGTCATCCAGAAGACTATCAACGCAAACTTTCCAGGCCGTGCAGCTTGCTTAACGGGATATGTCGCAATTTTAGTCGGCGCAATTGTGACTACGCTCGTTCAGAGTTCTTCCGTTGTAGCATCAGCTTTAACTCCTCTTGTTGGACTCGGCGTCGTCACGGTTGAACGAGTTTACCCCATGATGCTCGGAGCAAATATCGGAACCACATCCACAGCTATTTTGGCTTCGTTCGCGGCATCAGCAGCTAAAATTGAAGCATCATTTCAAATCGCACTGTGTCATCTGTTTTTCAATCTGACTGGTATAATCATCTGGTATCCGTTGCCATTCATGAGGAGGATACCAATTAACTTAGCCAAATTCCTCGGCAAGACCACCACAAGGTATCGCTGGTTCGCATTTGTGTACCTGTTCACGATGTTCTTCCTGTTACCACTCTTAATTTTCGCTCTGTCAATTCCTGGCTGGTACGTTTTAGCTGCGTTTGGCATTCCTGTTATTTTGTTACTCATCACAATTGGGGTCGTTAACCTTATACAGAAGCACAAACCAACATGGCTGCCGGAGCGGTTCCGCACATGGGAATTTCTTCCTCTCTGGATGAGGTCATTAGAACCTCTAGACTCGCAAGTCAATAAGTTAATCCATGCTTGTTCTTGTTGCAAATGCTGCAGAAAATTAGACACTGCCAACTTTTCTATCGAAGCAGATGAATCAGCCCAACCAGACAGTGAGGAAGAACTTAATTCGCTTCACAGCAATAACACATCAATTAATTTTGATCATACAGACAAAAATGGTCATGCAAACAAATGCAAAAACTCACTCGCAGCATCTAAACATTCATTAGCAAACCTGAATTTCGAAACCAATGTGTAGATAAGTTTACATAGTTGCAGCTCAAAGCTTTTCATATCTATAGATCAGAAACATTACATCTAAATCATCCTGTGTACTTCATATTATTTATTAAATGTAATTAAGTAATCCTTGGCATACATTTCTTGTCACTTATTTCCAATGTTATCATGTTCTGAAAAAGTATCCCCAAAGGAATTGTCAATGTCTCAATGCTGCAGGATCACCTTTGCCAACTTATATGACCAGCTGCCAGATGCAGATGTAATGATGAGATGGCTTAAGAGTCCACACCATGCTACACATTTTCCCATGGTGAGACTAGCCTCAGCATAAATACAATGCACCTCCAATTTCTTATGTGATGGACATCCAGCTGGGGTGAATGCCTTAACTATAAGGTTGCCCAGCCGCAATTAACTGGCAGCAAGAGACATTTTGGAATTGATCAACTACACATTCTGGCAAGCATATAATTAAGAAATAAAAATACAAAATAGATAGGTATCCGATATGTTGACAATTAGATTTCCAGTTTCTAACAAGAGAAATTATGTGTCCAGTGATCTACCACAAAGAGACCAAAACAAACTGACGGCCCAACACCATAGAACCAGATTAGGTCTATGATTGAACTCCATTGGCAACTGACAGCACAAAGCAATGCACATGCCAGTTTTTCCCAAAATATGACACTATCAATTCAGCGAAGAAATGAGACAACTCAATGAAATTCTCATCCTATAGGGAGAAAAAGTAACAGAGCCTACAGGGGGCACTACAACCGTAGCAAATAAAAAAAGATGACGTCACAATAAATATGATGTCATCAAACAACCTCTTGTGGTACCTTTTCTCTGCATTGGTTACAGCATTTTCTGCCAAGGGCAGGTGGCACAATGTTTCAGAACCACAACTTTGGGAGTGAAGTACACGATATATTATTAAAAGTTTAAATGAAATCATTCTTTTGTTATTTTGGATGAGATTCACATGCTTCCAACTTAGCATTTTCAAACGTTTGCATCAACAATTAGGATTGATGCTTGGTTTATTCCAACTTGAATAGACCCTGCTCGTACCACAGGAAACCAGAGACTGAAATGTTAATATTGAATCTCTGAACAAATAAAACATTTAAATGATATAATTTATTATTATCTTTATTGCACCATTCTAGGTCTATATACACACATACCAGACGTTCTGCAGCAACTTTTTTTTACAATCGAAGAAATAGTGTTGACATCTTTCATTCGTTTGCTATCATCTAAAGCTTGAAGTTCACCCATCGCCTACTATGTAGGCATTCACACATTATCTCCACACAATTGTAAAACTACAATACAATGAAAACAAATCTGTAGTGTGTTATAAACATCAGAATTTACACATCTATTTCGTTCATACAAACGACAGTGAAAATCCATCCACGTGACGTTAAAATATTTAATAAATAGTGCTGTATTAAATTTGTAGTATATGCATTTCACCACCAATTTGCTGCCGTGAACAACATATAATTTAAATATTATATAACATGGAATATGCAGTTTTTTGTATGTATACAGCTTCGATTCAAGAAGTTAGGTCAGTGTACAAACTTTAAGTAAAATAAAGCGGATACTGCTGATTTATCTAATTGCAATATATTTCAATAAAACAAGGCCTTATGAATAATGCAGGGTTGTTAGACAGCCGCAAATCCTCTATAAAATTTAACTCGATCTGCATTTTACGGCACGCACATTTACCACACAACATCTAGATATGGATAACATCATTTACACCATCTTTGATTCTTTCGATCACAGAAACATTTATAACGAATCAGATGTTCTTGATTTTAATCATTTTCAACAATAAAGGAGCCATGAAAACTTTCTTTACTTGACAATCAGACGTTACTGACAAAAATTCTGCAGTTACGGATTTCATTTACAATAATAACAGT
This sequence comes from Alitta virens, assembly GCA_932294295.1. Lineage (NCBI taxonomy): Eukaryota > Metazoa > Annelida > Polychaeta > Phyllodocida > Nereididae > Alitta > Alitta virens. The sequence goes on from OW028582.1 coordinate 36,923,514, forward strand.
AAATACGTTAAATAGTTATATTGCATTTTGAAGCATGCAATGTTTAAGTTTCGTATCATTAATTACGTACTGTTGACAGTCATATACATTGCAAGAAAAGGCAGTTTTGTAGAAACATGTATTGATTAAATAATTACGATCCCTGTAAATTATTATGATCCCTGTATTCAATTGCAGTTACATTATTTAACAACAGATCTATTCTAGTTCAAATAAAGATCTCATACAATGCTTACAATTTTTCACTTTAAACTCTTCACCATGCCATATTTTGCACACAGATTAAAATCGGCCGCAATAGCTGTCACCTTAATAAAAGGTGGTCATATAAAAGGGGTTGGCCATTTAACAGGTTAAGGTGATTATTTATGCTGTTTTTAGAATGACATCTGATTTGAGGGTTTTGTTTTTCCTTCACAAGTTATAAGAAAACTTATTCGCGTGTCATGATGCTTCAGGCATTTACTGGAGGTATATTTCAGAATTTACTGTGAATAAGGTCATAAATGAACCAAAACGATTAAGTGCATATTAAAATTAGACAGTTTCCTTTCACCTATACAACACTGAGGAAATAAAAGCCGTACAATAATATATTTTGTACGAGCTGAATATTATAATTACCTAAAAGACATAAAATTACCTCCACGTAACCAAATAGCATAACTAATACTAAAATAAATAACTAAAAGGTTATAATATACAGTAATTGAATAATACATAATATACCTTAGGATTTTTAATAAGGTAATTCAACAATTTTCGATCAGGAAAATGGTAAGAATTTCTACATTCTTTTTTACACTCCAATGGAATGCTAGTTTTATCACCATCTAAATCTCCTGTTGTAGTTAAATGTTAAATGACTAGTCGCAGAAGGAGTCTTAATTTATCAGTTTCTATAGCAATCATGAGACATTACATTAAATACACAATCATATATATGTTGATTAGTACCATTCATATATTGCAAATTTTCAAAATGGATAGATAACAGCATTTCATAAAATTTCGTAACTTTCAACTTTCCGAAATTATTTTAGATTTGTAGATTTAAATAACATGACATTTCCGTGTAATATAAATTAATTATAACATTCAATTAAATAACAATATTTTAAATATATAAACTGTTATTGCATTAATTTATAAATATCCAATTTAAACGTCATGCATTGGTGATTAATAAATTAATTGCTATTACCATAAACCATGCAAAATTTGAATATACATGCAATTATTTTCAATGTATGATATTGTGAAATTGGTTAAATGCTGAACTTATCATTCCACAACTAATGAAAATTAGAATCTACAGATATTGACAGTAAATTTATACTTAAGATGAGTATCAAAGATAAGATAAGACAAAGCTAAAAGTAAATAGTATATGAATAAATATTTCTTTGTTTTTAACTGTACAACATTCAGATAATTTTCATTCATATTTCAAGTAATTGGTAAAACATACTGATGCTATGGCAAGGTGATAGAAATAAAATCTTTTGATAAACATGGGATATCAAATACAGGCATTTACGTGAAAAAGTCATATATTTGCTGCTTTATGTATAATTGTCTTGGCTGTATTTGCTTAATTAGAAGCCTAGTGTCTTAATACTTTTTAAACTCACATACTTTAATTATTGTAACTTATTTTTGATACAGCCCGTCCTGCTAATATGACAGGAAACCACTAAGGTCATAATAATAATTTTTATCAGCACAGGTTTAAGGATAAGGTGACAAGTATATTCCTTGCTATGGGACAAGGACGGAGTTGTGGCTCGAACCAATGCTCCCAGAGTCACAGCACTAGAAGTCCCACCATCTTGGCCGTTGACCCATCCTATCGTTCACCTTTTTTTCATCTACACTTCTCTCTGTCAGAATGTTTTAGATCTGCCCCTGGATGGGTGGATATGGAAAGTGCAACCCTCTATAAAAAGCTCTTGCTGCTATCTAGGGTTGATTGATGACATGAGAGAGAGTAGGAGTCCCCCCATGTTACATATTTACCCCAAAGATGGGGTCTTTCATATGCCTCAGCTAAGACACTGAGTACAAGGAACTGCTGCCTCATCCAAACTACATCCAGCTGACTGAGATGATGCTCATGAAAGATGTCTGGGACTGGGATTGAACCCGGTTCCTTCAGAGGAGCAGGCAATTTTCTTTCCACTAGACCACCCAGCTGCACCCTGGACGTCATTAAGTAACCCCGACAACTATACTGACGGGTATTGTATAAATCAGCCAGGCTCCTAATCAACCAAATACAATATGGATTTATCATATAACTGATGTAGCTGCGGTTTTTGTAAATTCTAATATTTCAGACAATCTTTGAGACCTGAGAAAATAAAGTACACTTCTCATGCTGACAGTCAAGATTTTGTAAAATTTAAAATAAACTAAAATCTGTAAAAGGTCACACGAGTATATCTTGCTCGTCTTCTAAATAATCCTTAATAGCTTTGTGACACTCCGCTGTCGACCATCTTTCACTTAACATCCGGCATTCCGACTCGTTCGTAAATTCCAGTTTGGGTTTTTGATGGCTTCTGATCAGCATTTTGCTTTGTTCCAAAGCCTGCAAAAAGATAAATGGATAATATTTAGCATTGTACTAAACACACAATAATACTGTAAAGTAATTTAATAGAAATACTATGTTTTGTTTCAGACATCCTCAGACCACTGTGTTTATTTATGAAATACAGTGAACTTAATAACACTAAGTCAGACTCAAAAGGAACACAGGATTTCACTTGAACTAGGCAAGGTTCGGACTCATAAATGTGAAATATTTATAAATTAGCAATTAAAACTTAAACATTTTGCGGCCTTTGGTTCAAAAAGGTTCGACTTAGGCAAAGTTTACTGAACTACATTGATGATTATTCCATAAGTTATTAGAAATGTAACAGATAATTATACAATTGGTTGGAACACAATATCATTCCTTTACAGGGATGATTATTCCTGGCGAGTAAAGCTGCAATTTAATAGGGAACTCTTTCAACATATTTTCCTATTAAATGAATAATTGTATCCTTACCTTAGCAGAGTACATGACAAGATTCTGAACCCTCGGCATAACTTGTTGCATCATACTGGTCGGCCAAAACACTTGGGAGACAATTCCAATTTGGTAAGCTTCAATGGCCGTTAGTTTTCTGCCGCCTAATAACATTTCGTTGGCCTAAACAAAAATATAAGACAACCATAAGGTTAATGAGATCAATATTTGCTAATTATTTAGGACATTCCTTGTAGCGTTATAATTTTACTGAAGTTTAAATGTGACGCAGAGCGAGCTGCTGACCAAACATAATGATTTCAAACAAATATTGGTAAAACTATAGTTGGAATTTTAATCTAAAATGATAGCGATTAACCTATTCCTAAATTTCTGTGACTGAACCATGATTTACATGTATAAATTGAGGAAAGATCTTTGTAATATATAACTTTAAGATTAGAATGTACAGGAACACATGATAACATATCAGGACACTAAACTTAAAAAGCTATGGTATATTTTGAATAATGATTAACACAACAGCAAAATATTCCACTAAGAACACACGACACATTCTTTGCCGAAAAAATACGCATCTTTTTATCAAATTAACTTTGAAGTCCAGAAATACAGTATCAATAGAACTCACCATAGCATTTCCCATAATAGAGGAGAAAGTGTAAGAAGCGCATGCCTCAGGCGTCTGGGCCAGTCGTGCATAGGGGCAGTAGAAAGAGGCTTTGTCACTGGCGTAAATGATATCAAACAAAGGCAAGATTGATACCCCGAGACCAATCGCTGGACCGTTGACTGCTGCTACAATTAGTTTTGGAAAAGATATGACTGCACTCATGAATTCCCTGAAACAAAAAAATTCCAAATTTAGAAATCTTTATTGTACTGCAGACAAATCATTTACCCGTCATACTGAAATATTACACCTATTTAACTACATCACATAAAATTACTCTTACCATTTATTCAGTAACTTTATTGAATTTTTACTTAATTAAGAATGACTGGGATTTCTGGTCAAACTGAGATTGACCTTTGACCTAATTAACATAATCTTGACCTAAACCTACTTAAGGACAACATTGAAATTTGAGAAAATCAAGAATGATGTTAAAGGGGTACTAAAGGATAATTGTATGTTGATTTTAAAAGTTTAATTACATGTAAAATAGTATATTGCTGTGAAAGGAAATGTCTTAAAGTCGGGTTTGGTATAGTTTTATGACAATTTAAAGTACAATTTGCGCCATCCCCCACATGGGTGGGGGCCGCCATTATTGCACACGGCACGCAATCTGGTGACGTCACTTATGTACTAAGTACTGAATGCAATCCTTCAAAATCAAGTTAATTATGATTTTAAGCCAGTTAAAAGTGCATTTTTCAACATCCCCTGAAACGCTGGAGGCCGCCATTTTTGCTCACGGCACACATATTATTGCAGTTCTTATTACCACTAGTACATGATAACACCATGTAATTATAATTTATATAATAAGTTTACATTTAGTATCACTATCAGCTGGGCACATGTATATGTTCCTAATACACTGTATTGAGTTTTCTAGATTTTATTAAAAGGATGTTCCTTCAGTAATCTTCACAAGATTATCATAATGAAGAAATATTAAATGGCCATCCAAAATGATAGGTTTATAAATATTGAATCCCGATATTTTCTGGTAGGCCAAAAAGTTATATTCACCATCAGTGTCACAATTACATTGACTTAAAAGCAAATCAGCCTGACACCTTGTCATCTAGGTGCTAAGTGCAATTATATATGTTCCTATTAATTTTACTTAACCAGTCATGTTCATTGCAATTATACTGACGGCTAGTGAACCAAATCCTTCATTGCACAACTAAACTGTGAGGCATAAACAGGTAGAAAGACGGTATTGACACCAATAAAAAATAAATTTGCGGCTCTAAAAGCTGTGAAAAAATAAGTTATCTGTGATATGAGTTTTAATAATGAGGGAAATTAGGCATACAAAATGGCAAATCTAGAAAATTTAGCCTATCATAGATTTATTTGAAACTCACATGTGACAATACACCCAAAGAATTAGTAATGGATTATTGTTAGCAATTTCGACTCAATTCATTTAATTTTATGTGTAAATAACACATTTAGGCCTATATAATTGCATTGCTTAACATATTTCAATGGCAATTTACTTGACACTTGGTAAGAACCGTGAAATTATCTTAGTATAACAAAGGTTTAAGTGCAATTAACCTGTTTCTGAAACTTGGACTAAAATGCAGGGTCTCTAGAACTCTAGGCTGAGACCTAAGACAACAGTGACGTATTTCCGGCGAGTGCCAGACGCCCGGTAAAGTCAAAATGGCGGCCTCCAGTGTTCACAAGACAGTGCTAATAAATGCCGGATATTACATTACCAGTGAGCATATACAAGTTATGTATAGCGTGGATGTGATCCAATGGACCAAAGCTAACATCTGAGAGGTAAAGTGCTCAAGGTGTTAGTTCCCCTTTAAGTACTCTGAACCTAACTAAGATTAACCTTGGACTCAATTACTTGACCTTGACCCACCTGATAGCTTCAGCCATGTTATCCGCTGCCTGTTTTCTGTTTCCATTTTGTAAATAATGAAGGTCGACCCCAGAACAGAAGATGCTGCCTGATCCGCTAATCATCACTAATCGGCTGTCGTCATATTTGGCATTTTGGAGGACTTGCCTCAACTCCGAAAGAACCTGAAATAATAAACAACGATGAATTACAAAAGGGTCTCAAAAAAAAATTGAACAAATTACTATAAGATATTTTCATTTGGTCAGTTCATGTGTTACGACTTCCCAGAAGTAAAAGCATGATGTCACCAATACTCAATATCAGATGGCGACATCAATAATTCAGCTGTAGTGACGTCATGCATTCTACAATTATTCCGGGGTCCTAGGTCACGTAAACTGACCATCCTCTTACAAAAACCACTTACAGCAGGATTCAAACAGTTCTTGATTTTGGTCTGCGTGAAGAGCCACACTTGTGTATAACCCTGGCATTTTCTGACAACGATTTCTTTGTATCGGAATGTGCATTCTGACTGCCTGACGCTAATTCTTCTTTCTGCACCCTCCTCACTGTCTTCCTCGTCTGAGCTTTCTCCTGCATGATTGGCATACAATTTCTGTGTAAAAAGAAATAGGTTCTATTAAAATATTACAATAAAATCCTACGACTTTTACTCTGGAAAAGTGGGTTAAGTTTGGTTTGGCAAGACAAAATTTATGGATTATTTTATAGAATTTCTGATAATTTTTTTGAAAGGAAATGGCTTCAACATATATGTCTGTAATCTATTCAATTACACAAGGACAATACTTCGACCACTTCTAACATCCTGTGATTTGATTGCACTTTGGATTAAATGCTACAGAGTATGGAACAATAACTAGCCCAATTATTAAAAATAATTCCCTACTTTTTCCTGACCAAAATTGGCAAACACAGATTTTTTTTCTACTCAACAAAAACATCCATAACTTTGATCTACTAGATTGATTTTAATGGAACTCCCGTAAAATGATGCTAAATATGTCTGCAATTATATTTTAATGTGCTCCAGAGTGAGTGCTGTTTACATTTGCCTCATTTTGGACTGTCTAATAAGCATCATTAGATGTCATTTTCGAAACAGACATAATAAATATAATTTTCTAGGCTACAAAATAAAATCCCCGTTCTTTTCCAGACCTAAAAATGACTTTTCACATTCCCTACTTTTTCCAGGTTTCTCAGTACCGTGGAAACCCTGAGTCATGTTATGCTGTTGTGTTTCGGATCAATACTACTTAAAATCAAATGTACATTAACATACCTGCGTGTCGGGAGGATACGACTTTGCTAAGACCTTCTTATATGATGCTGCAGAAGGTGAGCTTGGAATAACGGGAATTACAGGCACTGTGGGTAGATCGCTCAGGAAGAAATCCTTTCCTTGGGGTGCTTCTCTTCCGTGAGCGGGTAGACTCGCTGCCAGATGATGAGTTGCAGGGCTGATGGATGAGGGTGAGGAGGGGGGAGTTTTGTAAGGAGAGACTGGAACCTCGTTCAGGAAGATTGGCGAGCGTACTCGCGATGGGCTGACTGGCATTCTTGGCACTGGCTTGACAATTTTAGTCTTTGTCTTCATGCTGTCTTTCAACAAGATCTTCTTATTCGGAGAGACGACTTTTTGGAAAGAGATATCCGGGTCCGAGATATCACTCAATACCGTCTTTTGTCGTTTCTTTTTTTTTGGAAAACTGACGGCATCTTCGTTAATTGAGTACAAAATATCATCGTCATCATCAGTTGATGCATCTGAAGGGGTATCCATCACAGATGGCTTTTTACGTTTGACGCTCTTGCCGTTCTTTTTCGTCTGCTGCTGCTGCTTTTTAGAACTTTGTTCGGATGCACCAGACTTCTGCGCCTTAGCAGTACTCTTTCCTTTTTGAGTCTTCACAGACTTTTTGGGTTTAATGATTTCAGTAGAAGCAATGCTATCAGGATTAGTAACGTCTTTATCTTCACTTAAAACGGAATTAGTTCCAGCATTTTTAGGCACCTTTGATTTCGTTTTAGACCCAGCCGCTTTTGTTTTCTTGACTGTCCCTTGCTTAGCGTTTGCTTTACTCACAGCTGCTTTGCTAGCGTTACTGTTTTTAACAGCTTTAGTTGAAACTAATTTTGCCTTACCAGTCTTTTGATTTACTTTAGCAGAAGCTGCCTTTGTTTGTTTCTTGCTGCCTTTTGGCACAGATTTTGTAGTAGGTTTAGCCGTCGACTTTTCAACTTTAATAGAGTCCGATTCTTCCACTTCAGACTCTTTCTCCTCCTTAACGGGTGTCCCTGAAGTGGAAGCTTCTCCTTTCGTTTTAGCTGCTTTCACAGCCGATTTCTTTTTCTTTGGCGATTTGGTCTTGGTAACATCAGGCGTTTTATTTACTGCTACAACTTCAGCTGTAGCGGCCTGACTTTTCGGTGACCTGTTTGGCGACTTGTTTGTCTTTGCGTTCTGTTTTTTCGCTGGCGGACTGGTAGTTCCTTCTGCTGCTTTACTTCCTGGTCCAGCCGTACCACCAGCTGCTCGTTTAACGCCAGATGGAGATGTTTTAGGCTTAATTCCCATTATTTGATCAAGTGCTATTCTGTCGTTAAACTCCTCTACAATGTCCATAGCATCTCCCAGGTTTGCTACTGGCTCCCAGGTGTCCCAGCTACTATCGTAGGTTTTCCATCTGATCAAATACTCAATCCCGCGCCGGGTTTTCCTTTTGCCTATGATGTGCTCCACCTGAAAACAAAGAATTTAACACTTAATACAAAGTAATACAAAGTAATACAGAGTAATACAAAGTACAAGAAATATATAAGGCCGCCTTATGACCAGTTTGAAACTACACAATCCTCCTTGGCTACCTAATATCTAAAATAATTTACTTGCATTCAGAATTCATAACTAAAGCCAACAATGACAAAAAAAAAAAAGCTTTTAGCTAGCAGTGTGATAAGTCATTATATCTCCTGGACCATATTCTGTACACCTGAACAATACTGAACCTAAGGACTATGGTCTATCTGCATTCATAACTAAAGCAACCGAACACAATGTACATAACACTTTCTGAAATTCAGAAACTATCTATAAAAGGACACTCCTGGTTGGCTTTGTCACTAATTACCCCCACTGTTGATGTAATTAGTCTTGTTTCTGAATGTCATGAATTTGATGGGTAAGGTAAATTGACACCGACGGCAATTATTATCTCAGTTTATGCTGTCTCAAATTTGTTACTGGTCTGAAGCCGATGTAATATGATCAGCTGCCGCATGAGATAGTAAGGCTTGAATTTAACGGACTTCACACTATGTTACACATTTTACTAGCCCAGCATAGACACAAGAGACCGCCTGACTCACCGCCAATTTAGCGTCTCATGGGACCGACATCCAGCTGAGATGCAGCGGCAGCTCATGCTCATGAAGACAAAGTGTGCCCAGACTGGAATCCAGACCTGGGACTTGACCACTGACCACTGAGCTCTAAAGCTAGGGCAATGACTCAAAATTCTTTTTCAGTACGACAAATTACATGACAGTTTTAGGTTAGTTCTAGTACACTGCGTAGTTCAATGATTAAAATTACCATCTGACATTTCCAGTCATATAGCTATGTCAACGGCTTTAATATTAACAGATTAATACTTCCTCGTTTTTCATAACATTTGACTTACTAACTAAATCGTGATACTTGATGTCTATGATGATATGATTTCCTGAAACATGAAATTTTGATATTCTATAATCAATTCCAAAATTAGCTTTATTCGGGATATAACTTCTAAAGTGATATACATACAGTGAAACCCAACCTCAACATAACCTCGATATAAAATACATTGTAATTTCTTACACCATAGTTATAAGTTATTAAGTCCTTGGCTTACTATATGAATTTAGAATAACTATATACATGATACAGGCTGATGATCATGAGAAAAACTAGAAACACATAGTTTAAATGGATTTAAGAAATATGGGAAAAATAGCATTGTAGCATCTTATTCCGCAGACTGAAGTATTGAAAATTGCTGTATATGTACTATTGTTCATCCTACTGCTTCTTCATAATACTTTTCAACAATATATTCTTTAACTTGAGATGAGTAACGTAGATAAAACTACTACTGATGAGAGTAATTTCCATATTGTGTTTGTTTTAATGTTCACTGTGTAATATTAATGGATCTCTCCAGGTGGCCTCATGCTTATTAATGGATCTCTCCAGGTGGCCTCATGCTTATTAATGGATCTCTCCAGGTGGCCTCATTCTAGCGATAAAATATATTTATCTTTGTGAGGTCTCCTTGCGAAACAAAATGTTTATAAATGAAAATATGAAAATAAATTGTAAATATATTTTGGCAAAATAAAAAAGAATCTGAATCTGATTCTTATGATTTACGCATTACGCCATTATCTCAATGTTTGAACCAATTAATATAACGAGAGTTAATAACCAATTCCAATTGAACATTCTCTGAATTTCTCTAAATAGTAACCATGACAGAATATGGCCTCAATTCATTTTTTCCAGAAAATACATAAAACAGAATAGAACGAAAGAAGCACACACAATCAGACACCCACATCCATGCATCAAAATTCTTAGGTAAAAAGTGACCTAAAAAGGGCTTATATCTATTTCTGAGCTACGTAACTAATTTGTAACCCAATGTCATTGACAAAAATGGGAACAAACAGTGTTAAAGTATTTAAAGAATTCTTTGAATAAGGAATTCATGAAGGCATAGACGCGATAGGATTTGATGCCAATAAAAAACATCGCCAATAAAAAACATCGTCATGAAAAGATGATCTTTGAGTCATCATGTAAACATTTCCAGTTGGTAGCCGTATTAATACAATTATACTCTTTTGAGTCTTTTCAAACAACAGCCATTCGTTTTACATTTGACCTCTGTTTATGATGGCTTGCAATTTACTCCCCAACATGCTGGTGTTAACTAAGAATTAATTGGTCACACCCAGGATATAATTTTGCATTATCATTATGACATTGAAGAACACCAAAGGTACAGATGGTAATTGTTAAGTGCCTTTGTTATCCAAAATAGATTTCCAATCATCAAGGTCATAAAATTGGTATTTTTTTTTATATATTGGTGAATTAAGTCATGCAACAGACATTTGTGATTTTTTCAGACGCACCAAAAAAAGGTAGTACGAACTACAGATATCATAGATTAGACGGGTTTAGTGCAGTATAGCGGACCCAAATCTATGCCCATATTTGGCATCCATTGAAAAATTTAATTTGTATCTAATATTTCACAAGTTTGAAGTTCTAGTACAATTAAGATAACATTTGGTGTAAAGTAGCGGGGGTTTGGGGGCGGTAGCCCCCTAGAAAAGCAAAATCAACTCTTGTCTTTACCATGAATATGAAAACCGCCGTCATAACTAAATTATTTTGTGACGTCATAAATTGATATCAAGCACTTTTACGTCATGGGCCAGGCAAAGAGGCTCGTTAAATATGGTCATAAATCTGGGTCCGCTATACTGCACTTTTTCCGATTAGACGAGTAGAAAACCCGTTTAATAAGGGTAATAAACCCATTAAGTAAACTTATCATCCAAAACCACAATTGCTTTAACATGTTAGCACTAACAACTTATATACTAGTGTGCTCTGATCATCTGATATTTATGACAAAATAGCTTTTAAAATTATTTCTCTTGAAACACCAAGTTTTCACTTCTAAACAGTTCAAACAACGGTTACATTCAAAGGTTCTAACATATCTCACAGTGGATCAGACAAAAGTAACAGTCAATTTTGTAACGTAACCAAAAACAGAACAATATAGAATATATAAATAGACTAATTCAAAGGCACACCAAACCAGCCAAAAGTGGGTTTCCATATGTAAAGGTTTATCCCTTTTTTAGATTTTGTTACGTTTTAGTTTCACGCATCACACCACGTATAAATTTAAAAGGAACTACTTTCACAAGCTCATGACAGGAGGCTACATTGCTCAGTTGCACGTAGCCTGTTCTCGGTAAAAGTAGGCACTGCACTTCAAAACATTACTGTAAATGTGGTGTAAATGGCCTATAAGGTCCACATTGGCCACCACAATTGCCAGTGGAAGCAGTTTCTAACATTTATTTTGTCTTGATGCTAATCTACTCGAGTTTGTCATGTCAAGGACAAGCCCTTCAAGCCAAGTTCAAGGGTAATAACGACTCTCAGATGTCATATGGAAAACCACCCAAATAAATACGGAACCACAACAATTTCATTTACCGTTGACATGAATTTACCAATCCCAGTCGATCGAAAACTATGAAAGCTGTGTGAAAAAAAATTTGGAGAAAATTTGAATTTGATGAAATTAGAAAGTATGTAAAACCGTAAATTATTTTTTTTTATACAACAGCAGTATTTAAATGGTAATTAGGACTGAAACCAGTAAAGCATTTACAAGCTATAATTCGGGTGACAGTGCTAGGACTTCGAATTACAAAGTCATCCTTTGTTGACAGTCTGTTGCCTGGTAACAGATTGCAATTACCAGAATATCAATGAATGTATAAGCCCATGTAGATTAATTAGCACTAATTGACATCTACGGATATGGAGGTAATTGTATCTGAGGTAATTATAACTAAATACTTCAGTATATCTGAGGTAATTGGATAAATGCTACAGGCGACTAGATGTCACAGACTCACTAGAAAGTATATTAAAAAGCCCAAGTAATGACGTATGCATCTTTTCTTATCAATTAAGTTAATTGAGAAAATTCTGCTTTTATGTTCTTATGCTTACACCTAGGAATATCTTACACCAGTGACACCACAGCTTGCTTACATCATCAATGGTGCACTGCATCAATTAATCCTCAAACAGGGCGCTGCACCAAGTTACCCCAATATGGCAAAAACCCAGTCGCCCACTGACACTGTATGTATACATGTATTGTTCTGTTCAAGAAGTGCGGGAAAAAAATTTCTTAAGAAAACCTGGTGATATTCGATTACTTTCTCGTATTGTGTTAAAACTGTTATCCAAATATCTGATTGCATTTCGAGCAAAACCATATGTAAACACAGCAAGCCCACAAGAACCAGCACCCCCTTATAATCATGGCTTAGATTGCAGGGGAAAAAAAATCAATGAAAGCTAGAAGGCACACAGTTATTTTGTTGTCTTGGCCTGGCGGCCACTGGGAACTTTCACTGCATATCGGCCAACAAACACTCAATCGACAATAAAAACCGTCCACAAACTCGCACACAATACTCATCTTATAATTTACACCATAGAGACATGTTTTCAAAGCTTATTTTACGTCTGAAATACCATTTTCTGTCCTACCTCATAGATCTCCTCCGAGGCCGCCATTTTGTCCATGGCGTCACTGCGCATGCGCAGACAATCAAAGAGAAAAGATGGCCAAGTTGCTCAGGAGAGTTGCTGTTGAAGGTTTTTCTGTTTTTAGGGGCATTTATGCAAGGTAAATTTAATAATTCTTGGGGAAATTAAGCCAAAAGGTTCTATAGTATACATGGCACAAATTTAGACAATTGTCATCGTCTTAAATCAAATATTGCAACTGTAAAGTTGATCCACGTTTTGGATCACCATTGTGGCATTGATTGATCAAAGTCAAGACTCGAGGGATCAAATGACAGGTGTCAATGCCATGTGAATTTGTCTATTTTGTGTCACTGAACTGTAAATTATCCTTCCCCAAGGCTATGGCCTCAAGGAATAGATATACTGATGCACGTTATATATCTAAATTAAGTGAAATTATTGGTTTTCTTTTTAATGTAGTGTTCAGACAACATCTTGAACATGGTAAATATCAGATGGTAATTGACTACTTCCTTTAAAAATAGATAATACAAAAATAAGAAGAAAAAGTGTGCCCTTTGTATGGGTTAATTGTATTATATGTTGTATAATGGAGTTAAATTTTAATGTTTAACCTTTAGAGCTATAGTTTTCTCAATTTATTTGTTAACCTAATATGTATATAATATTTAGTCCTACACTGAGGCTACACAGCTTTTTCTTTGCTCTATTCAGACCTGTTTTAAGCAGAAACATTCACACTTCCTACGCTGCCATGGGGGCTCACGACGAACAATTTGCCGAAGCTCAAAAGCAAGTTACAACTTTAACGGACAGACCAGACAATAATGTTATGCTTCAGCTCTATGCTCTTTTCAAACAGGTCTGCTATAGCTTTTCAATTTTAGGGTGTATGTAGTATAGCAAAGTGAACCCTAATTTATGACCATATTTGGCGTTCTTAAAAATAATAAATATATATTATTAATTTGACTAACGCCCACCAAGTTTTGAAGCTCTATTGCGACTACAATAATAATTAAAATCGCCGCTGTTTGTTTGTGACGTCATTCATTGAATTCAGGCATTTGACGTCATAATATGGTAACGAGGCTCCCTAAATATGGTCATAAATTTGGATCCGCCACACTGCACTTTTTCCCATTTTCAGTTTGTGTATCATTATATGTTCATGTGGATTAAACAATTAAATGCATTCAATTTGGAATCTCCATGTTAGGTGTTAGGTTACAAAAATAAGTATTTTTAAAAATGTAGGCAAAATAATTGGAAAGTCTGAACTTTTATGGTGTTGTTTATTGGCCATGTGCTCTTGATTAGAGCCATGTGAACAGCATTGAAATTGTTATTTTTTGTGTGAATATTTTGCGCATATCATGGTCGTACTTTGGCATCGATGACATATGTTACATTACCAAAATATTTGAATGTATCTATGCTTATAAAGAAGTGCAGACCCGAGACAGATGAAGTTCCTGTCATTTAAATTTATCGGTACATCACTGAGTTTGTGCAGAACTTGGTCAAATATAGTATATATACAGTTATCTAATCTGTTATCTTGTTTATCTTTCAAATGATGGCACTGATATCTTGGAGGAAAGGCCGTAATATCAATACATTGTCTCTTGTTTTAGGCTTCAACAGGCAAGTGCAATACTTCTAAACCCGGAGCTTTTGATTTTGTGGGAAAAGCCAAGTGGTCTGCTTGGAGTGAACTCGGAGAAATGTCGCAGGTATTATTATTATAAATCATAATTGTAAATTGTCACATCATTGAGCACATGACTGTTAAGCGCCACTTCCAACTCGAACAGCCCTTAGTCTGTTTATGGTACTACTAAGGTGCCGAAAGTTACAAATTATTGCCACACTGTAATATTGATTACCCACTTGAAGTATTGACCTGTACAGTATGAACTCTCATTTTTATATTCATGTATGTATATGTAAACAAAACTGGAACCGACTTGCGTTTATCAAGTAAATATTTAGAAATACTAGTAGATTATAGATTGTATATATAGTAGATGTAGACACTAGACTTGTTTTTGTTATGTTGTATATTTGTTTGTTTTGTAATGTTGTATGACACATGTATCAATTCCTGATATCAGGCTTGTCAATAAAACGATATATATATTGAAAAAGAAAAACGTAATGTCACAAATATTTTAAAATCTTAAATGATTGTATTGATCCAGGACGATGCTCAGAAGAAATACATTGGTCTTGTGAATAACTTAGTCGCAGCAGATCAAGGCAGCTCTCCTTCAATGCAGCAGTCCTCAGGAAAATATGAGAATCTTGTCATCACAAACGCCAATAGGGTGTTCACTATCATGATCAACAGACCACAGAAGAAGAATGCTTTGACTGTGGAGGTAAGTTAGAAATTTTTGTAATATAATTACATTTTTTGTTGAAGCTATTAATTCAATAATGTGTACGGTAGGCTGGCTTGGCTACCCAGATCAAAGTCCCCTGATATATATCATTTATTTGTACATAAATTTGTACGCTTGTGAAATTTTGAATTAAATTATATATAGTATGCAGGAAGGATTGTTGAATGTGTACACTAAATGTAGAAAGAGGACCATTCCATAACTAATTTCATGTTATAAAAATACTTGAATATAATTTTTGGCATATGAGATATTAGTGTATATGTTGGTAAGATGGCCCCGTTGGCATCTCAAAACTTACTCAGGGAGACAGTACAACCAATGTTTGATGATGTCATCAAAGTGATGTCATTAACCATGTTAACTGATTGTGTGATGATGTCATTAAACAATCGTTGGACCGTCTTGCGGGTGGCTCCCTCTATTAGTTACGAGACGCCCATTGGATGACTAATTGAGTCTGGCAGTATGAACATGTGTCAAAATGCTTAATTAAAAATTTAACATTTAATAATTTAAAATTATTGGGTTTAGTGCAGTATAGCGGACCCAAATTTATGCCCATATTTGGCTTCCATTAAATCTTAAAATAGTCAGTATTTTTTGACCAAATGTTGGTGTGGCAAACAATAAGAATAACATATGTGTAGATTAGCGGGGGTTTGGGGGCAGTTCCCAAGAAACAGCAAAAATAAACAATAATAAACTGCTTCTTGCCTTGAAAATGGTCACAGCCGCCGTATGTTTGTGACGTCACTTATTAAATTCAAGCATTTGATGTCATAGGCCTGGCAACGTCGCTTGTAAATATGGACATAAATTTGGGTCCGCTATACTGCACTTTTTCCAAATTATTAATTGATAATTAATAATAATGTTATATCATACAGACATACAACGAAATAGTGGCTGCCTTAAAAGAAGCAGAAAAAGATGATTCAGCATCAGTAGCAGTTTTAACAGGTGAGTTATTTTATGAGCTTTTTCACATTAAATATTCCAATCCTTGTGCAATCATTGCCAATGCCACTTTTGGACCCAACATAATATTAGTCCCAGATGTGACCAGATGCTAGCAGAGCTGCATCAAAGCACATCAGAGACACATTTGGGGTTAACATGATATATAATATTTGTTTGTTTCTTTCATTTCATGTTTATCACCATTTTCAATATTAAAAGTTACATGTTTATAATAATGTTTAATGATGTGTAGATGTAGTACTTGTAGTTCAGTTTTGTCAATAAAAGAAATTCATTAATATGTTTTTAATAACAATTGCACTTTTATTTCAAATACTTCATGGCCGAAGATAAAGCCTAGGCGTATCTGACAGCAGTGAATTTTTACCGATTAAATTGAAAATTATACGAATTAATCTTGTTCAAATTCATTATTGTCTTGTAGGTGCTGGTGACTTCTATTCTAGTGGAAATGACTTGAGTAACTTCATGCGTAACTTGGACCCTGCCGCTCTTCCCAAAATGGCGAAAGATGGCCGAGATTTGCTATTGTAAGTCGAAAATTGAATTTATTATTAAAGAAAAGATGACAAAGACCAAAGGATTATAATATCTATCTTTCTATCTCTTAAGGCTAGTTTGGTGTTTACATGATTGGGTTATGTTAAGGTAAATTTAACTCTGGATTTATAGTCTGTTATCATTCAACAGACTTTATAATTATACCCTTTTCTAGCTCAATAATTACACCCTTGGCAGGCCTGTTCAAGCATGAGCCTTAACTCCCTGGGGACTATACAGCTCATCACACATTAATATGATTAATTACCTGCAGGGTGCTAAGCACTCCACAATTTCCATCACTGTCCAATATCCATTATTCAAGTACCCATTAATTTTATGAGGTACTTTAAGGAGGATCTGCTCGAGGTCATCGAGGTCATCTATGCCATGGCCAGGGGTTGAACCCAGAACCCTCTTATGAGATATGAATGAGCTGGAACAAATATCTTTCATATGTCATGAAAGTTTATAACGCCTGTCAGTCCTGACAAAAATATTAAATGTTCTTGTAATTTTGAAGATACATACATACATACATACATACATACATATGGGAAGTGCAGCCCTCTAAGGCAAGTTCTTGCCACTATTGAGGGTTGATTGATGAGGCGAGAGAGAGGAGTCCACCCATGTTACACATTTACCCCATGGGTGGGATCTTTTTTACTTGCCTCAGCATAGACATTGAGTGCAAGAGACCGCCAATTTAACGTCTTATCCGAAACAAAATCCAGCTGGGATGATGCTCATGAAAGGTTGCCAGGTCTGGGATTGAACCCGCGTCCTTCAGAGGAGCAGGCGAGCATCTTATTATTAGTCTAGACCACCCAGCTGCAGGTTTTCTGTATTAAAGACGGTTCAAATTCACTTAATTGTATTTTACCTTTGATATCCAATAATTATGTGGTATTTGCAGAGGGTTTGTAGGAGCAATGATAGATTTTCCAAAGCCTCTTATAGCGGCAGTTAATGGACCAGCCGTCGGTATTGCTTGTACATCATTGGGATTGTGTGATGCCGTTTATGCAACAGACAGAGTAAGTATGGAAGTAACTGCAATATTTGCAGTTGTGCTAGTCATCTGATGGCATATGATACTTAGTCTGAAAGTTAGTCATCTTGTGTGACCATGTAGCCACAGGGGCAGATGTAATGATGAGATAAGACTTGCAACTAGTACACATTTACTCATGGGTTGATCACAATGATCAGTGGTCATATATCTGACTATCTAGGAAAAGACACGCACAAATTAACATAGTCACATATGCATGCATGCGAGTTACTTGTAGATGAGATAAGTTCATAGAGATAATATCTAGCTTGGGGATTGAACCTAGTTAGGATGGTTAATTAGTAGAACTGACAAAGTCTTTAACCACTAGGCCAGTAGTAAATATCACACTGTCAATTAAATGAATAATTCAGTAAAAATGTATGATATTTTTCTGTGTAGATATGTAATAGTTTCAAGGTATTTATCGCCTGTTGGATCATTTTATTTCAGGCGACATTCCAAACTCCCATGGTAGCTCTTGGACAGTCCGCTGAGGGAGTTTCATCATATTTGTTTCCCAAAATCATGGGACAGACTCGTGTAAGTTGAGTTCATATTGTGTCATTTATCAATTTTCCATAATTTTTCCGTGCTATACCATCTGTAGTTGTAGACTTGTTACAATCTGTGTGAACTTTTTAAGGTATGAGCTATGTCATTTTGGCGCCAGTCCACCATAATTATTACTTTTGGTTGAATGTTAACTTCAATGGACTCTGCAGTGGTACAATATAAACGTTAAATATAGAAACCATGATTTCATTTGGTGTGTGACGGTGTGCTGGTATGTTGAGTTTCTGACTTATGACTTGTAAGAGGAACCATTAATAAAAGTAGAGCAAACACATTTCCTTCCTTATATTATTATCCATATCTTGTATTTTGCTCTCTGTATTACAGGCCAATGACATGCTACTGTACGGCAGAAAAATCACCGCCACGCAAGCCTACAATTGGGGTTTTGTGACTGAGGTATTTCCAGACGCTGAATTCCAGACTGAAGTAAAGAAACGCATCGAGGCTTATGCTCAACTGCCAAAACATGTAAGTGGCTCACAGCATGTAATGATAGACAATAAAACCTCCATGAAGCTCATTTCATTAAATATTCATCTATCATCATTTTCCCGCTGGCAAGGGTCAGTGGAGCTGGTACCGCGACTTTTGTTCCACTCGAAGTGACAGAAATAAAAGTGCACCTTGAAGATGACCTATCATTAAAATATATTCACCAATCTAGAAATGTCACAGAATATTTGCTGTATTTATTGACGCATTTGACTAAAGACATAAGACATTTGTAACATATAACTATCTCATTGATTTTTTCATCATCTTGATCATAGTCATAGGAGGTGTTTAGGGAGAGGGTTAACTGGATAATTAGGCCTAACACAGTAGAGTGCTGAATTTCAAATTGCTGGGATTTATACACAGTAAATACTGTATATTTGCGAATGTGCTTAATATACTTAACTTGTAAACCACCAGCCACAGGCCTGTTGTACAGTTTGTACATTATACTAATCAAGATTGAACCTGTTATTGAGCCTTCAGCTCGTTGGTAAAATAACATAAAATGTGTTTTAACCAAAAAATACACTGCACCTTTTAACATAACATAATGTAATATTTTTTTGTTTTAGGCACTCAGACACTCCAAGCAACTGATAAGAAGCTCAGACAAGGACGTTATGCATAAAGTGAACATGGCAGAATGCGACCTTCTTGAGAAATTGTGGGTGTCCCCTGAATGTGCGCAAGCAATTATGGAGTTCTTCCAAAAGAAATCTAAGCTATAAAATTAGACTTTAATTAAAATGAATGTTAATATAAATTCAAGGAGTGCTTGACATGAACATATGTAATAACAAAACAATGCAATTCTTTGTGAGAACTTTACCAATAACGGCTTGCCTGAATTTTTATTTTTTTTTGGTATTGTACCGACCAATCAATGCAATTTCAACTATTTATTTTTGTATGGAAAATCCAATTATGAATATTTAATAAACTATATGAATGAGTACAATTTGTCTTGAAATTTTTTGTGTCATTCTGCAATGCAACTGTGTCCCTAACATTTGCATCTGATATGTTTCATCTTGTGCCAGAGGCAGATGTTATGATAAGATGATGAGGCAAATGTTCGCAAGTTACCTTCATACCCAGTGCTGGGGTCGCTGGATTTGCTCCATAATTGTATTGTGCCGTAAAACTAGGCACTTCGGTTTATCGACTTATATTGGCTGGTAAAGTATGGTGAAGTCAGGAACTAAACTCAGGGCCAATGCTTGAAACAATATCATCAAGGGCTTCAGGGAATTTTCCCAAACTGGGCCTTCTTTACCTCGATATAGATACCAAAGTTAAAGCCTTGCCAGTTGCCATACATCATCTTGCCAAGTTGGAGCATGAGCATTGAGCAATAATGAGAACTCGCAAAGAGTTGCCAGATTAGGATTTGAACCCAAGACAATCAACTAATATCACATAGACCACTAGACCACCCAATAACTGTGTGATTTATCCCAGTTTTCAAAAATTAGTGATGAAAAGATACAGGAGATAATGCTAGTGAAATTTATTAAAAAATTACAAAGAAAAGAGGTTCTACACATCACATCATTATCATTTAGGATGCCAGTAATATATTTCAATGTTCACTAAGTACATTTTATAATACTATATGGTATAGCATGGCACGATATATTATTGGAAAGATAAAAATGTCCATTTTATAGTCAATCTTTTATATTAAAGACACAATTTATTCACTTCATGCCACAAAATATTCTTGAGCTATTGAACCTCACAGGCTATTTTGATTAATAATAAATTAGCAATAAATCTCAAAGGCTATTTTTAATAATAAGTTAGCAATAAATAAATCAATATTTAGTGGAATAACAGCGACAAAAATAATAGAAAAATATATAATATTGAATACGACAATAATTAGTCATTTTTGCCGAGTTGTTGTAGTAATTCTGTGGCTTCCGCAAGAGCCTGTGAAAAAGAGCAAAGACATATATGGTAGTGACACTTTTTTTTTATTAAACCATTGATGTTATGACATCAAGATTTAAGATGCATCAACAACACATACACAAAATATAAATAAATGATACAACGTAAACAAATATTTGACTACCTTTATAAAAATGCAGGCAAATATATATGTAAGGGTTTAATTATCCCACAGAGCTCATTAAAATCTGATATATTGATTAAGATAACTGCTGTACCTTTTAGAAAAGATAATAACTAGAATATGTGATATTTAATTAACAACATTTGGAAGGTGAAAACATTTTTGTACCTGTTTGTCATCTGGTGTTTTAACCGAGAATTTCTTGACTTTACGAAGGTACTTGACGGCAGCTTCTTTGTCATTCAATCGTAAATATGTTTTTCCCAACATTAACGTGTTCATGCTGTAAAAGTCTGGTTCAACTGAAATGCAATGAATTTATTATGATGGTTGCATGGAGTTTTTGACAGAGGGAACAATTAAGATTTGCACAAGACATATAAAAAAGAGGGTGGGTGGACAGGATTTTGAAAAGCCGGGAAGGTGAGGTTCTCCAAAAAAGAAAAAGAGGGGAAGGGGGGGGGGGGGGGCTAGGACCAGTATTTTCTTAAAGGGGGGAGGGGTTTCTGTCAAAAAACAAAAAGTGGGGGTGAGGGCGGGTCTGAAGACTTTCCTGTCCACACCCCCCACCCCTCTTTTTTAATTGGAACAGTCCTTATGCAATTTAGAGCAGGGATATTGCCAATTAATGTCGAAATTGGAAGATTTAGAAATGTCCCATTGGAAGACAAAGTTTGTAAACTATGTAATTCTGTTACAAATAATATAGAAGATGAATTTCATGTACTATGTGTATGAAATGCCTATAATGATATAAGAACTGAAAAATTTGTGTTTATTAATAACGAATATCAGGAACAATTGGCTAACTTTTTGCTGAAAGCTATGGAAATAAGAAAACAGTTACTTTTTGTTATTTAGACGTCACATATTTAAGCACTAAAATGGAGTGACATATAAGCCCTTATGGGGCTGGGTGGTTTATGTTTCCACGTCTGATGTTTGTATTGTTGTAATGTAAAACCACATGTCAATAAAGATAAATAAAAAAATAAATATGCAATAGTGCAATAGGCTGCATGGTCAGTGATGTTAAAACAAATTCCATGTCTTTCGTGTGGCAGTAAAACGTTACATTATCACTATGTCATGTCATCATCTTTTATGTTATATTAATGTAAGAAAAAGTAAAACTCACTTTGTTCAGCCATAGTGAAATACTTCAGAGCCTAAAGATGATTTAAACAAAAAATTATGAATTATAAACATTAGATGATATATGCAAATGCAATATATACTTTTTTTATTTTTTTTTAAATATCACAGTTACCTCCTCATAAGTTGACTCTGGCGGCGATGCAAAAATCACGGAAGCAACTTTTCTCTGGTACCAAGGGAGATCGGCAAATAAGTAACACCTGGATAAGAAAGGAAATTAACTCCCAATTCATCATTGTTCATAAGCAAAGACCTGGGGTTGAACTGTTGTATAGTATAAATAAGAACCAGGGCAGCAGCAGCAATAACCCCATCTCCTTGCGCTTGTCTAGGAGGGATATCATTTCTGGGACAATTAGTAGAGGTGCAGCTAGGGTGTGCTGCTCATGAAAGAACACCATACTACTTGCTTCTACAGAATCCATGTCCAGCATTGCAGTCCAAAAACTCCAAATATATTCTAGATGGTCTTAATTAATAGCAAGCTAGTCTTGACATTGAAGCAGCCTTAAAACAGGTGTTCCACTGTATTTGAAATAGATATTTACCAGAATCCCAAGGAGTAAACTGAGGTAGCATCCTTAGGGTTGAGTTCTATGGCTTTCTGAAACGAAAAATAACCATTTGATAATGAAAATGAAATTCATGAAGTATGACTAGTAGTAGTAAAATTTTATTTGAAGTCGTTTCAAATTACGGTGTCACATTCAATGTATAATACAAAATATATGACCGAAGCCAAAGCTTCTGTACGACCTAAATATATTGGCATAATTATAATTTTAACCTTTAATGTTAGATTAATTCATGCGCCCTCAGCTTAGTTAATAATAATTAGTTATATGGAATCGAAGAGCCACATCTTAATAATAACCATTTCAGAAAAATTATGTTGTGGCTACTCACCAGAAAATGTTCCTTAACTTTAAATGCATTTGAGATCCTTTGTTTTGTTCCTTCATACTCTCCAGTGTAATCAAGCAAAATTGCATACCACTGAAAAAATAAAGAAAACATCACTGTCCTTAAACGTATTCACAAATCCATGTCAAAATATCTTCTATTTTTGTGTGCCTTCCTAAAAGACCTTCAAAAACCTCAAACAAAATCGGCATGGTGTTCAGGTATAATCCATAATTTTCTCTGATGGAAATTTTTACCTTATGAACAGCAAAATTTTGGTCATCCATAACCAAAGCCTGGTTGATGTATTCAAATGCTTCATAGATGCAGTTCTTGCGAGTTGGTTCTCTGCCAGCGACCTTGCCTCTTTCACACGCAACCCTAGCCAGTCGCCACAAGACTTCTGCATTGCTGGAGTCCCTTCTGTCAAACAAGAGCTGAAAGAAATGGTATCTATTGACCAAACTGACAATGCAATAGACAACTAAATTAAACACTGGTTCCTGACCAAAGTGATCTTAATTGTGAAGTCACTCTATTATGGGGTGATAGACATGATACACAATTTTGGAAATCATATGCAGATTGA
The DNA here is from genome assembly GCA_932294295.1 of Alitta virens. Taxonomy (NCBI): domain Eukaryota; kingdom Metazoa; phylum Annelida; class Polychaeta; order Phyllodocida; family Nereididae; genus Alitta; species Alitta virens. The sequence continues at coordinate 36,947,286 of OW028582.1, forward strand.
TTTTTTTTTTCCTTTAAATTTGAATTTGGAATTAACTTAATGAATGAGCAGATGAGATGGCCTTCGAGCCAGCCAGGTTCTTATTTGATGTGCTGCATTAAGATAATGATCACTTACTTTGTAAGTAATCAATGGGGAGAAAAAAAAACAGAGCCTACTGGTGGCACTACGACCATAGCACATAAAAAGACAAGATGACTTCACTAATAATTATTACATGGATGACATCACAAAATTGATGACGTCATCAAATAATACTTATCTGCTATGGCGTCAGTAACCTCGTGGTACTTTTTCTCCCCATCAATATAATAATATATTCTTTCATGAGCAGCTTTACCCTGCATCTCTAACTGATCGGCCACAAAGGATATCCCTCCTAGCAAAGTGCTAGGAGGTGGGGTTATTGCTGCTGCCCAGATTCTTGTTTATACTATATGAACCCCCACGACCTCTTGCGATTTGACTCACACCACAAGTCAAACTTCGAACAAGATCTAATTATAAACCTAGCCAAGTGCTAGGAGATGCCCAGGTTATTGCTGCAGCCTTGGTTCTTGTTTATACTATACGACAATACCTGATATAATTCCTCAATCTTGTTCTCTTTATATAGCTCATCACACTTCTTTATGAAGTTTGCATCGAGGGTTGCTTGATCTGAAATGTAAAGATTGGTATTAATTTATAATTAACATTTTAAACAAAAATTCGAATCATGCAGTTTAAAGATATTTAGGACATCGTAAGGTACGGAGATACGAACCAGGAACTTGCTCCTTCTTGGATCCCCAGAAACAGTAAGCCGTCGGAACAAAGGGTACAGCCAGCAACGCCTGCACTGCCCTCCTGCCTGGAATTACTGCAGCCTGTAACCAAAAATACACTTATTAATGGTAAAAATAAAAATGAAAACTACTGAGACTTAAGAATGTTTATGAATTAGTATGGGGATAAGAGCATGGACTCGAGGGGGCGGGGGCAGAGACAAAATATTTATCAAAAATACCCTTTTATTATCATATATAATAAGATACAAGCTATGGAAGTCAAAATTTATAATTCATTCACTTTTTTTTTTTATGGACAATGATCCTACTAAACTAAAAGCAATATAGGTTATCAGCTAGTTAAAATTAATTAAGTGTAAGTATATGAAAAATTTTCAAAGTGGGGGGGGGGGGGGTTGAAAATTTATTGTGGGGAACAATTAAAAGGACTAGGCCAACTAAGGAGGGGGCGTGGTTAAACCCCTTAACTCCCCCCCCCCCTCGCCACTAAATCCGCTACTGGTAACTGATCTCTACTGACAACTCACCCATTGACATATTGTCCCTTGTTTCTGCGCAAATTGCACTCGTTGTCGGCGAAATGCACTGAAGACAACATTTCTCAACAATGCAAAATTCTTGGCAGAAGACATTTTGTCTCAGAAGTCCACAGAAAACTTCAGAGCGAGAGATAAAAGAGGATAATCTTTGATCTCTCGGCGTCTTGTTTGTTGTGATAATGAGAGCACTTCTCGTATGACTGCGCTCATGAAATGACATGCCCCTAGATGGCGCTGCAACTTAGTCGATCAATGCGCCGCCTACAGTATTATCCAATATGACTTGCTAGATTGCAATTGAAGCAAGATGCCGCAACAAATATCTGGATCCATAGATAACAAAAGCCACTTTTTGATAAACATAAAATAATGCTGGCTGTTAAAACAATTTTTTTTTCTTTACCATACCCCTGGGATTCACTACAGAGCATGTCAGCGTTTGTAAAATACAGAAATGCAAAATGGCAAAAAATGCAATCATCACCAATGATCACAGAGAGTATCACGTATACAGAGTTTCAACATTAACAAACAGTGCCAAATTTCTTCTTGGTATGAAATGGAAGCTGGTTGCCTATCACAGATTAGGTGGGCTGTCATGAAAGAAAGAAATGTATCAAATTAACCATTTGCTATTGTTCCATGTTATGAAAACAATATTATATGTAAAATCCAACACAATTCTGGAAATAAATCTGTTTTTATACCTATGACAACGAGATGTCTCATATATACATATATATATATATGATAGACATCGGACTGCGGACTTTGGTCTTAACTTCAACTGGTTTCAGAATACCCTGAAGCTCTTCAGCGATCACACAAACAAGATCCAGTATTTCAAATTCCTTCTTTTGGTCCACTTCATTGAGGAAAGGGACCGCAAGGTATTTGTGCAGGATCGCTTGAACATCAGCATCAAAGTCAAATCCACCATTCCTGGAATCGGTGTAGCAGTCAGCGTTCTCAGTGAAAGCAGTTTAATTGGATCTCTTCGACAATATCAGTAATTTTTTCATTCAAGGCAAACTCCTGCATCGCTGATATTCCTTTGATGGGACAATCCACAAGATACTTCGCAAGGACCTCTTGAGCAGCTTTCGCGACATCTGCTTCCTGAACAACAGAGTTGACAGAAGCTTTGCTCTGCTTAGTGGACTCGATGCTGGTATCGAGCGTGATGTCCAGTTTGGCAATTTGACCAGTTCCAGGTCATTCTGCTGTACCTCTGACAGAAGTTCTGAGTCAACAGCAGAACAGTGTCTGTCGCTGGCACCTAAAAATATTCAGGTGGATATAATAAGTAAATGTATTATGTAGGAAATATTTTGCAAAGTTACTGTTAAAGAATTAATTATGTTGAATTATTATGTGAAAAATACCACCAACATTACAATAGCTAACATTGGAGGGCCTAATATCATCTTCACATTGTCAAGGTGTTTATTACTGTCGCTCAAGCGGAGCGTGCCAGCTCCACAGAGACATTTGCCAGCAGGAAAATGGCCCAATATATAATTTAGCATTTTTATATAATAGTTACAATATTTGTACACACCTTAAGAGCATCTTCATCAATCAGATCAAGATCATCAAGTTCCTCATCAGTGAGGAGATTATGATCGGCATCATTGTAGTCGCGATCACTGGCAAAGATCTGAAAATGAGTGAGCAATAAAATAGACGTTAATTTCATTGATTAAAATGAACCCGGGCATCAAGAAAACAATTGTATATATTATTCTGGAAAAAGTGCAGTATAGCGGACCCAGATTTATGACCATATTTAACAAGCCTCATTGCCAGGTCTATGACGTAAAAAACTTGAAATGTCATTATGACGTCACAAAAATTAATGTAGTTATGACGGCGGTTTCATCTTCACGGTAAAGACAGTGTTTATTTTTACTTTTTCTTGGGGGCTCCTGCCCCAAACCCCTGCTTATCTACACCAAATGTTATTTTAATTGTGCTAGAACTTAAAACTTGTGAAATATTTGATAAAATTTAATTTTTAATGGCCGCCAAATATGGACATAAATTTGGGTACGCTATATATAGTGCACTAAACCCATTATTCTCTTTAAATATACATACCTCTTGATGGTTTTTAGCTGAATCGTGGGCGTTGAGCGCATTCTTCTAAGCAATCGCTTTCCATTTCTTTGTCTCATCCTCTTGTTCATTTCAAGAGAGGCTTAAGGAGACATAGGTTTCGGTCGGCTAACCAATTGTACTTGTACTTCAAGAAGAAAACTTCCTTCTGAAGCACAGTACGTGGTTCCAACAGCAAATATTCCTGTAAAGGAAAATTATATTGTTATATTATTTGCTAAATCTTCATGATTTAAATATCATGTTATATTAAATGTCAACGGGAAAATATATCCTTTTTCAGTGATGCAGTGAAAAATTATAGAATATATAGTTTTTGTAATAAGGAATTAAGGAAATTCATGTTCTTTGAAATATTGTTAACAGCATACTCCACCTGACCACCCATTCTTTGTTTAATATTTTAAATAATTGTACAAGTAAAAATAAATAAATAATATGTTGTGTGTATGAATGTTTGTCTTTATTTCTCTCTGTATATGTGTATAATTAGCTCAAATAAACTACCAAACTTGACTAACTTGACTATATCAAGAGTTAAAACCAAGATAGCTGAATATGCCAAGAAAGTGATCTCAAAGACTGAATATAAGGTTGACCGCAGTACCCTCTATTGGCAAAACACGAAAATGTTGGTTAATCATAAAAATGGTAGGCAATGATTTAATGCGACGTTTTAGGCTTCACAGAGGCAAATAATAGAATAATATATGACACAGCCAGGTCGCTAGAAGTGCGACGAACAGAAACGGTTGCCTTAGCTTATATACAAAAGGAAGTGTAAGCAACAAACAGACGAGGCTAAATATGGAGAGGAATACTCACACCTACTGGATAACAAGGGATTTTAGAACTGGTTGAGAGTGGTCATTCAGTAGCCCGGATATTGGGGATTCCCACAAATAGAATAGATAATAAACCAATAAAGTATCTGCTTTACTCAACCTATCTTAATCTTCCTATATTAAGGTACTATTAATAACTAAAATAAGACCCAAAATATATTGGCCACAAAAACGAAACGGATTTCTGCAGAGGGGAGCTTCCCTCGAGCAGACCGCTGGACGGCAGTATATTCCTAAATCTTCTGGTAAGTCTAAGATTCTTTCATTTTGATTGAGAATTCTCACTTTTTGCAAAGCAAAAATAGTCGAAATGGCACAAAACTATCCGTCGCACGTCCGATCGACTCTCACAAGCGCAAAAATCAGACTTTGCTCAAAAAATTATTAACCCTGACACAACCACACTTAAGTTAGTAGCAATTTTGTTTGCTAAAGAAATATGAAAACTTTAGTGATAATAAGCAATTTACTGAAAGATAGCAATAGGATCAAAACGATGCACAGGAAAATTGTACCATAGTGATGACGTCACGTGCCTGCCAACCAGCATATTGATGACGCTGTGATCTTTACAGCATTGTAATTGATATTTTAATGTTTCCATAAAAATCTCCATGCTGCAAGCATAGAGCAGACCCAACTTTTAAATAACAATAACCTGCTTTAGTTCTTCCAGTTCTTGTCAATGCATGGCCATGGCCAGACACACAACAGAAATTTCATGGGAAAACGTTGTGAAAAAAATACTTGTAACAGCAAATAAAAAATAAATTATATTATAGAGCTGATTATCTGAAAGTAGGGGTGTCACTCATTGCCAGCATGGAAATTGACATTAATCAATCAATACAAAAAAAAAAAAAAATATATATATATATACGTCTGACATATAGATCACTAGGCCTGTAGCATTTAGTAGAACCTTCAACATATTGAACAATTTATACTACAATTAACACTAGAAATTTAACCCCTCCCACAATTCTGGAGATAGGCCTACTAGTTGAATTTGATAGCTACAGCCTACATTATAGAAGTAGATAATTCCTACTGGTGGCAAATGGAATGACAGTTGAAGTTAAACAACATGGATATTTAAATTTATAGATTAATAATGAACTTCATATGTCAGTAAATCAAATCAGTGAATACATTATAACAGCAAATTTATTCATTTACATTGCATGGTCATTAATATTTCATGCAGTAGATATCTACCCCTCTTCGTTCCGAAGTGGATACGCCCCAGAACAACATATGTTCATACTTGTGTTCAACCATTCATTCAGTGTACATAGGCCTACGTGTATGCATATGTGCATGGCTTAAATCACAGTTAGTGTTCCACTTGATTGGTCACAGTTGCCCAGCGACACCAAAATGACAACAAAAATATAAACAACTAAAATGGCGTCTTCAATTACTTTAAAATACATATAGGAACGATTTTACCAAAAATGGAGAGAACGCCACGGGCACTTTCGAGACAGAATTCGTCTGGATTAACAGAAAACCAAAACAAAAGTTTTCCCGCCACAACGCTGAAGTCAAAATCTCGTCTGTCTGCACTTGTTCCAGGGGAAAACATTAAAGAAAAACAGGTATTGTGTTTCAACAAATTATGCATGTTTACTTGGTTGAATTAATAAATTTCGCTTTTATCATGTTTTGGCCAGTGGCTCCATGGATGTTAAATCTGAATTAATTAACTATGATTTAGTCTCAATGATATGGCTTATTTCCAATATGAAATTTATTTATATCTGACTATATATTCTACAAATAGGTATAATATATACTTATGGCAGCAAAAGCAGTCTGTGACCAAGTTCAATGGCCAAGAGTGTTGAATAGAACAACCAATTAATGAGCTGATTAATGTGCTGCATATAATAATAGGATCACACACACCTTTGGTATCTCATACCCCGGGTCTCATACATCTTTTTATTGTCTCAATTGTCTCAATGCTGCTGGGTCTGAAGCTTAGTCAGTTATATGACCAGCTACCAGAGGCAGATATAAAGATGAGATGATAAGGCTGCTTGGAGTCCACACCATGTTACAGCATAGACACCGGGTACAATTAAGGCATCTCCAATTTAACGTCTCATGTGATCGACATCCAGCTTATTAAGAGTTCACAGGCCAGGGACTTAACCCGGGACCTTCAGCAAAGCTGGCCAATGTAGAATTAGTGGATGTCTTAACCATTAGGCCATCCAGCTGCTGCTATACATACTAAATAGTCTACGTTAAGCTTAAGCACACGCTGTTCAATATTTTTCTTAGATAATTAATTGCATATACAGTACACATGTTCGAAGTGCCATATTTTTAAGTTTAGCTGTCTGCAGCCAGCCAGGGTGGGCCACATAGACAGGCATAACTGCTGGATTGTGCACTGAGTCCTTCATTACATTGCGGCCACCCTTACTTTGCCATGAGGAGGGCAGGCCTTTCAAGGGCTGCTACAGCTATAGCCTTGCCCATACACAAAAACATCATTTGTGAAAAAAAAACCAAAAAAAAAAAAACATTGCGATCAGACAAAGCCCAGAGTAAAAAAAAAAAACACAAAAAAACAAAACAAAACAAAAAATCAGAAAAAGTAGCATCACAGTTTTTTTTTTCCTCCTTATCAAAAGGTAAATGAAAAGATATAGAAACTTATTGCAACAAGCATGTCTCACTGTCCCATGGTCATACAACTTTGTATTGACTAATTGACTCAGTATGTACATTCTCCAAAGATTAATTGACTTCATTGTGACTAAAAGTAACCGTATGTATACCTTATTTTGTCACAAAAAAACCGTACAACATGTACTGGGGGTCTGTAGGGTTGTCATTGATATCAATTTTTCATTCGATATCGATATCAGTAATTCAGAATTCCACATTGCAAATCGCGCAAATTTTGTATTATCAGCATTCGCAGTTAGAAATGGAACCATTAGTCATAGGAGTATATTTCCCCAAGTCATTGTGAAACCATTTACCTCTGATGTGATAATCACAAAGCCAATCTGCAAGGCAATTGGTTTGCAATTTGAGGTGGAGGTTGTGTTGTCAAGTGCTCATCATGGCACAAATTTACAATTATAGAAGATAAACAAAGAATCGAAACATGAATTCTTTCGATTTTTCTACAGTGCAACCTGTGTTAAGTGGTCAGCCAATTGAAGGAGTTAAAGTGGCTGCTAAAACCAGGTGGCTGCTGAAGTCCGGTCCAGGTTAAGATGATAGTAAGGGTCTTGCAGCAATGGTGTTTCAAATTACAAACCCGTTTTTGTTTGAATATTGACATTTAATTTTATGTATTTGTTGATGAATATTTGCTCCAATTCAAACGGTTGCACTACTGGAATAAATACTTTACTGTGAAACTTTTGTTTTTTAAGTATACACTGCCAGCTGCCCTCATAATAGATATATTCTAAGATTAGCACTATGTGGTCAAAAGATATAATACCCATATAATGATAAAAGAACTAGACAACATAATAAGGGGTAAAAGATACGAAAAGTGATAGAGTTTGTATCTTTTGTTTCACCCCATATGCTGATGCAATGTTACATAACAGCAGACTACATGGCTCCACTGATCTGTTACAATAGGGGCAACTGACCACTAAGTACAAGTCAGCATGAGGGTTTGGGGTGAAATCTACTGACCGCTGGCCACAGAGTGGAGGTGGCTGCTAAATCCAGGTGTATTTCTATATCGATATCAATATTTTTCCGATTCATCGATATCGATGACAACCCTAGGAGTCTGACAGAAAATTACTAATAGAGTGCTTGGAGAGGAAAAAGAAGGTTAGTGGAGTAACTTCAGCGAAGTTTTTTTCTCCATCTTTTTGACTCTCCGTTTCACTCCGAATGTTTGTTACATTGTTATTGCCAAGTCCTTTCCCAACATGTTCATTAGTTCCTGCGGCCATTCTCCGAACTCGCTCCACATCAAACAAACACGACGCGAAACATGAAATTAGTCCGTTCTTGGCAGCAGCGAGTCGATCGCATAAAAATCAATAGTAACACAGATACCATTGTCATCAGCTCTATTGACTTGTGTAGAACTATTGATTTGGTACCCTTGGGTTTGGTTCAACACGAACTGAGCTTAAAGAACTCTTGTCCCAGGAGATTTTATGGCTAGGATGGTGCTGATCTTCTTATCACGTGGGAGAACATCAACACTCACCAGTCGCAGATCATGATGTAGGCTATCATGTGGCAGTCATTACATACTGGAGACTGTCCTATTGCAACATGGAAACTGATTGTTATATTACATCGGTTAAAAATGTTGTTTTTCACTGGAAGGGGTCATCTTTTAACTTATAATTATCAATGGATTCAACAAAAATCAAATTAATTTATTCATAAAATTTAGAATTCAATTCTTGATGGATTTTCACTGATTACAGACTATATATAATTACGGTTAATGTGGATTTTGATTAACTTTTAAATACTAATCAAGTTTATATATCACATTCAAGCAAGCTGACAAGCAACAAACCAAACAAACAATATAAGATTTCTAGCCAGTCACCAGCCAGCTATAGCCACGAGTAGCCAGCTAGCCAGCTAGCCAGCCACAGGTATCCAGCCACCTGGACAAAATTCTTTTGACTGCCATTTTTATGCCATGGCTGTTTGACACCAGAATGCTCTCGTTTTAAGGAGATGGATTTTTTCTGATGGATTTATTGGCTTCTTCTTTCTTTCCTTTTGCACTTGATGTTTATAACAACCATTGATGTCCTGTCAAAGGTTAGGTGGCATGGCCTCTTAAATATTAATCCAAAAATAGGAAAATTAAAGTGGAAAAAACCTTTATATTTATTGACAGTGGCTTGCTGGTGTTATCAGACTGTTTATTGACATTACTGATTAGACTGGGAGGTGTGATAAATCAATGCAGCACTTATTCATTGTTTGTCACACCTCGACATTTGATGCAAGATGCTGAAGAGACAGTCATCAGCTGCCAAAGTCAGCATAAAACCCTTGGCTAGTCTGGATGCAAAAGTAACAAATATAGCACCAGCAAACGCAGTGAGTATTTGTCATTTTCGTATTTTCAAATAAGCTGTAAGTTTTGTGAAGCTATGCTGCTAAGTAGTCTATTAGTAAGATCTAATTCAGTAATTATAATAACTAACATCATTGAAAGTTTGTCACATTATAATGGAAGTAAGTATTTAGTTAGTCATGTACAATTGAGATTGTGGGACACAAAAATCATACACATTATAGGTTTGTTCAACCAAGAGGTAATCGCCTGCTTTCCAAAGTTAATTTTGATAAAATGGCACTTTCAAAGAGTTGATGTATGACAGTAATATGACTAATATCAGTGTTGCCTGGCATTAATCTTAGTCCTCTGATACAGTGAAGTGAAAGACGAGCAGTTGGCCAACTTGTAGGGAGCATGCGTGGCAAACTATCTATACTAGGATCATAATAAAGATCCACCTGTTGTTTGGCCATATTTTGCCACCAATGGCATGGAAGGCGCAAAATGGACAGAAATCCTCTCATCAATTCAAATCCCAACTTACCAGCTGTTAGAACAGTTCTGGGAACCAAACAGCCAGAATTTTGCTATACCCTTCATTGTAATTTCTGCTGCTTCTTTGCAACCATAACACATGGCTATAATATGGCAAAATATTATCATTGAAAAGATGGGGAACTTGGAAGTTAATTTGTACAAAGAAGCATTTGTATGGGTCAGAAAGTTGGGCTTCGACCTTTTGGTAACTCTTATATATCTATTTTGTGCTTCTCAATGACATGTATGTAAAAATAAGACCAAAAGCAAGTGGACATTTACTTGACTTATATACACTACACTATCATACTGGTATTAATTTCACAAAGAATCTGAACACATATTTTATTCCAAGACGCCATGTTGTTATTATCGATAAGGAAATTTCCCTTATAACCAGAATGCTGTGGATACAAGCTCTAGCCATTTGTAATTTGTACAGTGCAGGTAACCTTGTTTCATGGGGTACAGTTGAGATAGACTCAAGCTTGGTGGGTTCGTAGTCATTTAGTAAGTGAGAGTTGGTAAAGGTTGTCAAAATCAAATGGACACAATCTACCTATCACGCCTTCTACGGAATATTACATTGTGAAAAATTGCGAATGGAATGTCCATGTTATGTCACAAACTTTTTTTTAACATTACTGAAATCATTAAGGTCAAGCTTCACAAGCCATATATATATGCAATAGTTTGTTCAGTTCTTTTGTTCTGACATAAAAATCTGGAAAAGTCAGCTGAACGGTTTCGAAGTACTTGTTATCAACAAAGCTACATATCCAAACAGTGTTGATTCCACTGAACAATATTGTTTTCATGTTGCAATTACCAAGACTTCGTAGAGTATTAGCTAAATTTGCGGCTTAAGTATAATAAATCCAATTATACTCCAAGATACTCTCTTATTCTGAGAGGGATAGAACTAGCCAGAACCCACCTACATTGCATTAGATGTCCTGTGTTAGGCAACTCCCTGCTGAGTGCTAACTGAACTTTTCTTGCCAAACAAGGGCATTAAAACCAAACAAATAATCAGACAAATTAGTAAATATGCCTAATTGAGTATATAAGTTTGTCATATCCCTTATAGACGGGAGTTAACAAACAATTTTGTTGGTTATATATTATTTCGCACTCTTGAATTCAAGATTCCAAAAACAGTTTGAAAGTAAACTCCAGTATTTCTCCAGCACTCCATGTTCACTATTCACTTCAAACTTTCCCATGTATAACGACTCCCCAGGACAGTGGCCCAGATATGTAAGTCATTTGAATAATTGATGCACCTTATGTTTTGTTGGTAACACCACTCTATAGAATATAGCATTACTTGCACAAGATATGGCCACTCAGGATGTACCTAAAGAATTGGACGTAGCTCAAAATATACGTGTTCAAAGTACACCTGTTCCAATCCTACCTAAGGTAAGTGTGTGGAAAATATTCAATGATTTAATTCTAAACTGTCATTGTATGCATGCTCAAAGCATTTTTGTGGACACTCATGTCACTGTGTAGAGTGACAAATTGATTAGTCGTTGCTAGCTTGACAACTGGAGCTGCAGAAATGTATAGAATTTATTGCATTGGATTGGATCCCATACATTTTCTCAATGCTGCTAATTTGCATGGAGCCCTAGCTACACGATTAGCTACCAGGCAGACGTAATGATGAGATGTTTGGGGTGGGATTCCACTTCATTTTAGATATAGACTCGAGACACTTTTATTTGCTGCTCAATGCACAATACATGTTTAATTTATAATTCATTTTTCAACAAACATACTGATCTATTATATAAACAAATATTCAGAAATGTACATATTATGTGTGGGCAGATCAGAGGAGAGCACTCTAAGAAAGATATAGGCCTAAATTAGATATGTATTGGATGGTGTCTTTCACTTGTCTCGGCATAGACAATAAAGACCAAAGACACTAGCAACTGTTGCCTATATATTATGGTACATGACTTCTAGCTGACATGTGCCTCTCTCAGTAATTTGGTCCTAGCAACTACATGTACGTTGAGCAAGCAAATACAAAATGTACCCTAGCTCCTAAGCTGTTAATGTAGACTGATCATACATACAAAATTGTTTTCAACTTCATGTTCTTAGACATGGAAAACAGAGCTAACCTATTGAATTGAATACATGTAGGCACTGATGGATCGGTCTACTTGTACACATTGGCTATTTTAAAAATCAGCTGTACATTGCATAAATTAAAATATTACTGATTAGAATTGCATAAACAAAACCATAATAGACAAACAAAGAGATGTTGATAAAATTTTCAATTATGCATGTTTATCCATGTCATTTGGACTATTTATTGTTCATATTACATTTAATATTTAATTAACATAATGTACAAATGACTTTTTTGTCTAATAAGTAGTAGATCATTTGTAGTAGATATTGTGTCAATAAAAACCTTTACTTTTACTTTTCACTGTACCTCCACCACCCTAACAGTCATTTAAATTCAGAATCTGACTGTCTATCAATTTAAATTTTTGCAATTAATTCACATAAATTAAGGTCAAAAGTTACACAGCCAGGTGGCAGACAAAAAGAAGTTAATTGTAACTTGTAGCCCTCTGGCGTTGATATTTCCAACAATAGCAACCATTAGTGTTCTATTATCGTTCTCTGGTTACTAAGGACGCTGGTTAAGGCCAGTGAATTGTGCACTTTCACGCTCATTTTCGATCGATCAAGTTTCAGCTCCATTGGGCAGATCAATTTCATTGTTTCAGGGGAGCTTAGATTATACAAAGACCCATTGTATTGTATTGTATTGTATTGTATCAGATTTAGTAATTACTGGGGTTTATGTTTCTGATCTGAAGTTTAGCCCTACTTGCAATAACAACAGCTGCGACAGGCAGAAGCAATGATGAGATGATAATATTTGGACTACACGTGTATATGTCTAGTAGGCCTATAGGATATCGTGCTAGTGGAGTGCATGGGTACATGTAAAATCTAACAACCCCAAGAGATTGACCTGACCAAATCAATAATGGGTTTAATACTATAGGCCTACAACTAACCACTTGACATAGGCCTATATATATGGAAGATGTAGCCCTAGCCAATGTGTTTGCCTGCACGAAAGCATGCAGCAGGTCCTACATCAAATAAATTACTTCAATTAACTCGGTATGGCTAATGCTAGTTCCAAATTAGTTACAGGAGTCTGATAATTGTGGCATGAAACGTCGATAAGTTTTAATACTACTTAATTTAATTACAATTCATTTATCAATCCTTACAGATGTAGACCTGCACTCATATATCAGGTTGCACTAATTTGCATAAATATCACCCCCCCCCCCCCCATACGTCATTTGTTTACCCTGTTAAGGAACAGGGTTCAGGTACTCAGTGTCACCCCTTCAAAATTGTCAATCATTGTACAGTAAACATTCCTTTGGTCGTATGGCGCGAACCAGATTATCGTCTGCTTACGAACATTAGGGTTATTAATAGCAGCTTAAATGCTTATCTTTCACACCATTGAATGATCGAGCGATTTTCTGGATAAGCCAATTAAGGGGATCGATAATCTCCTTAAATCTTGAACACGAAGTGGCTTTAATCATGGAAGCTGGCAAGAAAAGGTTAATCGGAGCAGACGATTAGGCTTTCATTATTAACGACACTTTCTAGTGTGATTAGGGGCAATTTGATGGAAATAAAAGGAGAAAACGGGTACATCCCTTGAAGTGTGCACAGTGTTCTTCAGTCTGGATAACTTCTCTTCAACATTTTGCTGGGATGTTCGATAGATTGACATTTACGTCTGCTTTTATGCATTCTTCAGTCAAACATTTTGCTTGAAATAGGCCAATAAGATAGGCATTGCGTCTGCTATTCTGCAGTTTTTCTAGATAACTGGGAATCAATTTGTATGAAAATTTCGTCTGCTTTTCTGAAATCTTCATCACGTTGGAAAATCCGTTCTCAAAAACACTTCAGTGTGGATACATTTTCTTGAAAATCCTTTCTTTCTTTTTTATTTTATTTTGTTTCATTAAAAGTCGTCTGCTTTCCATCAGTCTTCACCATTTGCATGAGTAAGAGACATTGCATTGGAAGAATGTGACATCTTGGCGATAAAATAGATTAAAGTGCACACATTGCCAACGTTGGCCTTTGCTGGCCATTGTTTGGGAACAATAATCACACTGCAAGACGGCCTATTGTCTTCTAAGAACGTCTGGGGAAGAAATCTCTCAGGAGTCGTCTGCTTTCAGATCAAATTCCCTCCAGATACTTCACCACGAAAACCTCAGGATGATTTTGAGTTGAAACCTAGACAGAACACTATAAAGATTGTTCCAACATTTTTGCTGCAACTGAAAACATTTGAAACACAACAGGAAAAACTGGAATCTGGATACAGCATCTTGCTAATAACTGTGGACGAACTCAATTTGCCACAATGATAACTTCAGGGTGAATTCAATTTTTCATCTGGAATGTGTACAATCTTCAAGCTCTCTTTACGGGCGAATTCCGTTTACAAACATGAGTAAACCAGGCTCTGCGGAAATATGGAAAAGAGCTATTACATCAGTAAGCCAGTCCAGAATTAAATCAGGGACAAAAAGACCTCCAGCTCAGCAGCCAGAAGCACGAAAAAGATCAGCGGCAACTCAGAGAAAAGTCTTCGATGCTGGTCGCTCTCTTACTGTAAGTTTACAATATTGTACAAGCAAAATACTCGACAAGAAAAATCCATCAAGCCAACGCATAATTCTGTATAATTCAATGAAATAGATCTATGCAAAGATCACAATTAAGACAATCAGGTGCACAATTAATGGTGGATTTTCACGGAAGGTTCTCTGTATTTCCACTAGGCGGCTAAAACAGAAACTGCAATTCTATTGGCTGAAAAAGTTCCCGCTCTTGATTGTGATTGGCTAAAGCAAAGTGCCTCCTAGCAGCAGTATTTTCAGTGTATTTTAATGTATATTTGACACTTTATCATTTAGTTGATGTTTGTTATTTTTCTGAGAAAGTTATATTTATTGAATCTGAGGGTTATGGTTTTCTATGTCTGAAAAGCAAAATGAGTAATAAGAAGAGACTTATGTTTTTCTGAATTCAGGGCTACTCAGTGAGAAGACTCTATTGTTGGTTGCAATATAACATTGAGTTATAATGCGAAATTACTGTAAATGACTAAATGTGAGGTATCATAAAATATTACGAGTGTACTTGAGATGAAAAAACAAATTAGTGCTGCTAGCAAAGTGGTCTATATACTATTGGTTAAGGAACCTGACCAACTCCTCTGAAGTTCCAGGGCTCAAATTCCCACCTGGGCACTATTTTGGAGCTAAATATCAGCTAGGTGTTCAAATCCTGAAAATGAGAACACACAAATGTTTTGCTGGATTAAGAGCACTACCACTAATCCTGAGGTTGTTATGGTTGTGAAGTAATCCTTAACATTGAGACAACAGTTATGTGGGTGGATTAGGGCTTTATGTCCTGTATTTCTGCACCTGATGGGCTAATTAGGAAAGGAATCATGGCAATGAGATGATGGATGAAACAGCCATCCAACTTAGGGGTGACCGGGAAGTGAACCCAGGACCCAGTGGTTGGCAGCCCAGCCCCTGCTCCAATAGCTGAAAGTAAACTAATGTACATTCACCATTTCCAATGCATAATTTCATTGTGTGACCCATATCCCATAGAATATTGATATTGCAATTACCATTTTCCATTGTTCACTGTTTTCAATACCTCGTTAGAGAGTACTCGATGCCAGTTAATTGCTACACTATCACATGTCACACTACTTATATTGTTGGGTACCTGATACTGAATATTAATTAGTTCACAATGTAAGTAGAGCATTAGACATATTGAAACCACTGTCCACTAAGGTTGGATCATTTCATTCTTAGTGCCACACTGGATATTGAAATTACATTCAAATATTGTCTACAATTACACCTCGGTTAAATTAGAGCTATTTTCACCAGGATTACAGATATTTCAAAAATGGATAAATGTTTTGCAAAAACTGTTGTAGTGTTTGGCTATGCTCTGCCTACTGTTATGAGGTCAAGGATTCGAATCTGATCTAGCCATATGTGGAAATTTGGATTTATCTAATTTTATCCAAGCTGATGTTAGTTAGGTGAAATCTATTGGCAAAAAAGGCTCCAAGTTAACTGTCATTGAGAGTAGCCTCATTTATGAGGTACACATTTCAAGAATATCATTATTATTTAATGAATAAATATGGGACCAAAAAGAGTATTGCACCCGCAATCTATAATGGAAAGAAGGAAATTACTTTGGCCTTTGAGAGCCACAGGTTGGTCAAAAAGACTGAAAGCCCACGGAGGTCGCTTCTTCAAGGTTGTGGTGAGTAGATTACAGTTAGTTTCATAAAATATGGTCGACTCTAGACAGCTGTAGCGACCTATTCCTGGCTGTAACTATAACTTGCTAAAGCCAGCTGCTTCTGTCTACTGCTAGCTTATAGTCGGCTTACACCTACCAACACTGAAAAAAAAGACATAAACCTAGGTAAATGTAAGAAATGTATCTAATATATCATGAATATGTATTTGCAATAGGTCATGCATCTTTTTAAGAAATGACAAATATTAGTAACTCTTGGCCAGAAAGTTCCGTTTAGCAGAAGGTAGCAACGTATAGCAGAAGTTGTTTAGCTTAGTCTAGGTTCAATTTGACGGGCCGTTTTAATGAAACTAACTATATATGTTTCATATTGATATCAAGTAGCTTTGTTGTTATGGCTACGACAGCTCATGTAAGGTTCCTGAGTTCAAATGACAGTTGAAAGTTATTTGCTGTAGATCCATAGGATAGTTGGTGTCCATCCATCTTGTGCTAAGTCTATCATGCATGTGTAGTAAACAACACAGTTCGGATATTTTCTGACACTTCCTGATGGTAATCTTTGCCAGTTCCAAATGAAACTTTTAATCTTTTGACCCTTTGTGATATTTATGTTATTTCCACGACTACGTGGCCAAATGTGCCACGTGCGTTTTCCATGAGAAGGATATGGAAAATGCATGGTTTTTAACTAATTATAATGAGGCAAAAACCATGCTTTTACCCAAACGCATGGAAAACGCACGGGGCACAATTGGCCATGTAGGAAGTAGTGATATTATTTCTGAAGCATTAAATATAATTCCATCCATAAATCCCACCAGAATAGACTAATGAATAGTATGAAATTGCAAGGCAGACAGGCAAAATCGAACGAACATAGACATGAATTCTATGTGAATACTTGTTACTATATGTCATGTTATCTCATCATTACGTCAGCCTGTACCAGATAATCAGGCTCGAAGAGTTGGCCAAGCTTGACATTAGAGCAATGTAACACACAACAAAGCCACAAGACAGTGCAATACAGTACAACACAATACAATACAATACAATACAATACAATACACTAATTAAGCCCCCCCCCCCACCTTTAATGACTCTATCCGCCCCTGACAGGACTACCTGGCATTCCATTTGTCTAATTGCATTGTGTTTGCCAATTTCACCCCTAACAACTTCCCTGGCAGACCCTCTTGATTAAGTCTGAATTATTCAATGCTTAATGATTTCCACCTGGCTTAGGTTTTTAGTGGACTTCAATGGAAACCTCTCCACTTGATGAATTGGACATCCAACTTTCCAATGTGTACAATAAATCAGATTTTTTTTTTATGTCCAAAATGGAAATTGAAAATTTGAAGTCCAGTAACCAACAACATCCGATGTCAAAATGAAATTTAGTTGATGCAGAGATTCATGGAGCCTGCCTCTCATAAAAGAAAACCATTGGTTTCAGACCAATTTAACAAGGTTATTATAATATGATTCTCAGTTGAGTTTTTGCTCCTGAGGGATTACAATGCAATTATCATAAAATGATTTTTTGGGCTATATATGACAACACTTAAATTCAGTGCTTGCTTTCGAAACTTTTAGATTATTAAAATTAAATAGTCTACAGTTAGTTTCATAAAATATGGTTGACTCTGGACAGCTGAACTACCTATTCCTGGCTGTAACTTTAACTGCTAAAGCCAGCTGCTTCTGTCTACTCCTAGCTTATAGTTGGCTTACACCTATTACCACTGAAAAAATATAAACCTTCATAAATGTAAGAAATATATCCAATATATAGTAAATATATATGTGCAATAGACATGCATTTTTTCAACAAGAAGTGACAAGTTTGCTTAACTCTCAAATTATGCACCAAATGGTGCTGCATGTACTTTTAGATCGAGCTTTGAGTAGCCAGCTATAGCCAGACAGTTCCATTTAGTAGCAGGTGGCATTGTATAGCAGAGGTTATCTAGCTTTGTCTAGGTTCAATTTGACAGGCCGTTTTTATTAAACTAACTGTATAGACGTAGCCTCATCATCCATAGTCAAGATTTGAACTTACAATTAGGTGAGATTCAAATCACTCTAACTAGTACAAACATGACATATATGTACTGGAAATGTTTTACTTTGTGGGTACTTTATAACTTAAGGTGGCTTAGAGGCAAAGTTGTTGTGCACCAAGTTTATGTTGTAGATGTTTCGTAAATGGAATTTTTGCATTTATGACATGTATGACCTTACAGCAGCTTGGTGGCCTAATGGTTAAGGCATCTGTCAATTCCATATTAGCCAGCTCTGCTGAAGGTCCTGGGTTCAATCCCGGGCCTGGACACTCTTCAGGAACTACATCCCAGATGGATGTTGATCGCATAAGACATTAAGTCAGAGGTGCCTTTTACTCATTGTCAATGCTGAGGCAAGTAAAAAAAATCCCCACCAGTGGGTAAATGTGCAGCACGGCGTGAACTCCAAGATTTATCATCTAATCCTTACATCTGCCTCTGGCAGCTGGTCATATAAGCTGACTAAACTTCAGACCCAGTAGCATTGAGACATAGACATAGACCTAAAACTTCTGTATAGTAAACATTGTGAACTGCCATTAATGAGGGACTGCCAGTCCAGGCAATGTGTTGGTCCCTAACAATTGGTGCTACAAACAAGCCTTGACTTAAACCCAAAATAGCCCTAGCAATAGTCTGGGATCATATCTCACGAACTTAGTCCTTGTTTTAACAAAAACCTCACCCAGGTTAAGGCACACTACTGTATAATCTAACCCACAAAAGGTCATAATAATGAGCTCTGTTCTATTAACATTTCATTTTCATTTCTTTTCATTATTGTCATTATAGCAGAAAATTACATGGTAACATAACATCTTTAATCATAAAGACAAGATAACAATAACTCTTAACATCTGACGATTATTCCTAAATGTCATAAAAACGACATGGCAATAACTCTTAGCATCTGAGAAGTATTCTTTAAGGTCATTAATACGACATGATAAAGTGCTGACTAATGTGGACTGCATGTCCAGGAAATGTGATGGTTCCAGACATGATCTTCTCACCATACAGTGTACACTCATCAACTTATCTACTCTTCTCTTGTTGCAAATGACTGATGTTTCAAATTTAATACTGACCTCGAAGGGCCGACCGCATTACCCTTGTCTGTTTTCAAAGCATAGCAACTACAGTGCGAGAAACACTCTAGAGACAGCAAGCATGAAGAACACTTTCTATATAAAGAAAACCATTAAATAATTTAAGTGCTCCATGCCTGCTCCCAGTAGCATCTGGTTTGATAGTGAATCTAATTAGATTGTGTTTTACATTGGAAACACTGGTCAGGGCGCTTGTATAGTCAATGTCACACGGGGAAGGATTGTTGAAGTTCTTGAAATGACACCATGATCAAAACAACTAAGGTATTTGAATGATAATAATCAGCTACATGTATATATTAATATATTGTGTTGTTCTAAAAATATATATGTTTCAGCAGAAAGATAAATTAACATTCTGGACATAGTCGAATGAAAATTTCTTGGTATTAGAAAGATAGATGGTTTGGTAGACGGAGAAACTGTCAATATTTGGGGTAGTTATACTGACAGGTAAGCAAGAATGACATCATTAGTAGCTAAGGGTAAGTATGGCGGAAACTGTTGGTGCACACTGCACAGATTTAACAGTGCAGCTCAACGCAAGTCCTTCCTCATTGGGTAGGAAGTACTCATCATCACTATTCAAACCCTACAGATTTCCCGATTAACCAAAAACCCAGCCTTATTTCTTTACCATGCATCTATATCTATACAAATTGAATATCTTTTCTTTTTCCAGCAAAAACTCAAAGAAGAAAGGGAAGCGAAAAGGGCCCAACTTTCCGAAAGGCATTTCTACTGTTTACATACAGTTGCGGATGCTGCAGGACTCGACCCAACCGAAGTCGAAGATGCCGTTTTGGAGGGAAATCAGGTGAATTCTATGGCATTTTAAGCATTTCAATAATTAACAGTAAAAGTGATCTTATTGCTGAGCCAGTCTCATGAGATATCAACAAATGGTAACTTTATAGATTAGGAAAACATTTGTTATTTATTAACAACAAATAAAACTTTCATTTTGACTTTCAGATTGAGCGAATGGACCAGTTTTTCACTGGGCAAGCTGGGAAAGTTTTGACGTTTTTCTATCAAGAACCAGAGCAAGATGGAGGTAAGACAGACAAAGAGAAAGTCAAAAGATAGACAGACGATTCAGTTAGGATGCAGGAAACATAAGAATGACAGCCAGCCCAGCAGACGCTTTGAACATATTGCTTGAGAGACAGCACCATTACGTAACAGACAGTTGCCAATGACATTGTCTGCCTCACTAATATAGCCTACCTGTCTAGTAGTCTGGCTGACATTCACTAACTGACAGACGAACAGACATTGTAAAATATAGAAATGAAATATCTGGGATTAAAACTTGTCCAAACTAGTACTACCGTAGTAATACATGTGTATCAGATAACACATTTATGTCAAAAGTACTCTTATATATTATAATATATAACTAGCAGCCAGTTAAAGATACAGCATGCCTTGTTTGCATTTGTATTCCCTCAAATTTATTTAAGAGAGAGTAATATGCATTTTCTTGGTATTTCAGCTGAAACAGTAAAAATTGCCCAAGGTGCTACAAACAAGGCCGCAAAGCCATGCAAACAGAAAGTGTTCGTAACGGACGGGAAGGAGAGTTCCCTCCGGGGTCTCTGTCTGACCTTCACTCGAATCAACCCCGAGAAACAGATCACAGACCACAATCCATCACAGGTGAGTTGCACGTTAAGACAGAATAGAATGTTTCATAATTATACAAATCTATCATATATCATATTCAATAAAATGTATGTAAATACATAATGTATACCGAATCCTTCAAAATTTACATTCCAACTGAGGCTGAGGAAACACTACGTTTCTATAAAAACTAATATAAATTTTGTTTGACAAATTTTTAGATTTACATGCAAACACCAGAACCATTAGCATAATGCTCTGATGATTTTCTACCACACCAAAACTATAACTTTTCAATTATCATTTAACTTGAGACCCAAACATGTTACTACTGTACCAATCTGTACTGTAACTTCACTTCAAAATAATGAAGTATTGTGACTTTATTTTATTATTACAGGAGCTTCTGTTCATGTCGATGGATGCAAACTGTCCGAACGGCCACAAAGGTCAAGGCTTACTCCAAGGAGTCGAGAAGATTCTGTCGGCAGTGTTTGTTCCTGCCCTTCGCAAAGCCTTCAACGGATGGGGAGATTTGGACAACAAAGACAGCAAGAAGATCAGGGATGACTTCCTTAATATGCTGGATTCATTTGTAACAGTTTTAGTCAGTAAGTAACAAAAAATAATTAATAAGTGTGTGTATCATTGGCATCGTTGCGATATATGCAATGAGAAAAAGTACAAGAGGTCACTGACACAGTAGCAGATAAGTATTGTTTGATAACGTCATGTATAGATCGGATAGTCTCACCAATAGGCCTACTCGTAAGCTAAGTCATCTAATGACCCGCTGCCAGAGGCAGATGTAATAATGAGATGACAAGGCTTGAAGTCCATATCATGTTCACTGGGAACTCGACACTATTTTGTGAAACGGAGACACACTTAACCCTCAATCATCCAGCGGCATATATTTTGCCATTGAGAGAGAAATTTGTATCATTATACAATATTAGATACCAAACCTATACAACACCTAGTATATTTATAATTATGCATGCAATAGATATCTAGTTGACCCACACTAGGGTGTGATGACATAATTATAATACCAATACATTTATTGCTTGTTCATTTTGCTTGTTGGATGTAACCCTATGTGTAAATAAACTTAAGTTTCTTGTATCTTCTTGTATCTTGTATTCTTCTCAATTAACTCCTGTTTGACATTAATCTAAATCTTACCCCAGGTGCCCAGGAAAGCCTGCATGAAACAGTGGTATTGCGTCCTTGCGAAACAGTTGACGTGTCGGGATGGAAGACACCATCTCATTACCAGCAAGCGGCAAACAACACAGAGTCGCTTCAAGCTGTTGAGGATTGCATGCAAGTCTGGATCAAGCAAATTGAGCAGGTAAAAGAACAATGTTAAAAATCATTATGTAGTGCTTTAAATATGTACAGACATAATATAGCCATACATTTAGCGGGAGGAAAAGGAGTAACGGGGACTCAATGGCAATGAATGTTGCTGATGAGGAACTCTCTTTTAGAATTTATTACTTTTGCTGTTCTTGCATAGAATGTAGTGCTGGTCCTGTGAACTATTATTTAATTAGGATTTAAGTAGGACTAGTGGTAAAGTAAAATGGTATATATTGATTACATTAGAGCCCAACTTAATAAATTTGCTGCAACAGTAAAGTAAAATGGTATATTATTGATTGCATTACACTCTAGCTTAATAAATTTGCTGCCACTATACTAAATGAATTAATTTTTGCCGGTGGAGAAGACTAAACCTATTCTCATCAGCGCAGACTGTTCATAATTCTTTATATACACTGTACTTCTTCTGTTCAAAAACTGAAAATTGAAAATGTCCCGACTGTTACCAGGTTCTGGCAGAGAGTGAACAAATGCGGCGCGAGGCAGATGACATTGGACCAAGAGCGGAACTTGACCATTGGAAGAAACGGATGTCCAAGTTCAACTTCCTGCTTGAGCAGATTAAGAGTCATGATGTCAAGGCCGTGTTGGGAGTGCTGCACATCGCTAAAAGCAAAACCATGAAGGTACACAGAAAATCTAAACAATTATTGTAGCACGCATTATACTGTTTTATCCAATCATGGACATTTATAAGTTACTTCCCAGTAACCAAGTTAATATTACAGGCAGGTTATGAAAATATTACAAGATCAGTTATGGTAATATTACATGGCAAAATGGATCAGATTACTTTTTTTTTTACAGAAAATGTTACTTTAATATTACAAAATAACATTCAGTTAAGAAAACCTGATTTTAATATGACTAGGTTACAGGTAAATTATCATTTATATGTATAACCAGATTTGTATCCTGAATTTTATTTAGAATCATTAGGCATTTTTATTATCAGAAATCTTTTGCTCTCCTGTATGAAAGTTGTCCAAACGTTATCAGCAGAGCTTTCTTTGGCTACAACTCCACAACACTGCCTGATCTTAATTGCTCCCAAGGACAACTGGTATAATATAAACCAAACCTTCATAGAACTAACTTGAATTACACATTATCTCTCTCAGACATGGCAAGAACTGGACAGACGAATCACAGATTACGCCAACGAGGCTAAGGACAACGTCAAGTTTCTCTACACACTGGAAAAGTTTTGCGATCCTCTGTACAATAGCGATCCAGTAGGAATGTTGGAGAGTATCCCGGGACTGATTAATGCAATACGAATGATCCACTCCATATCCAGATATTACAACACATCTGAGAGGATGACTTCTCTCTTTGTAAAGGTACTCTAACAGTAAAATTTGTTTTTGTCATTGATCTTAGAGTAGATGATAAGTAACGTGCACCCGACAGTTCGTTCCTCAATTATGTGAAATTTGTGAAATTCATAACTACGAAAAATCTGCAGTGATGACTTTTTACGCTAAATTGTACCCACCATTTGTTTCTGTACCAGTTCTAGTTGCTGAGAAATTTAATCTCACAACTGTTAGCATGCTGGTCAGGGCATGGTCATATTAATTGTTCTAAATGGTGAAAGCTAGAACTTTTTGTTCATTCATAACATTGGTGAACATATAACATACGAAGAGTTACAGCTATCTGAAGAGGAACAGAACTTTTAGAATGACAATGCCGTACTTGCCAAAGTAACAAACATCGAGGACGCAGCAATTTTTAGAAATTAATTAAAGTCTTTACCACAGGTAAAAAAGGAATACTTAACATATAGTATCAAGAAAGTATCATGAGTCTTTTCAAATATTTTTATTTAGATCACAAACCAGATGATCACCGCCTGCAAAGCGTACGTTACGGAACATGGAATGGAGACGATCTGGACGTTGCCAACGGAAACGGTCATAAAGAGGCTGAATGACTGCATCAACCTCAACAAAGAATACCAGAGAGCCTTCCATAAGACAAAAGAGAGACTAGAAACTATGCCTAATGAAAGGAAATTTGAGTTTTCCGAAATGTATATTTTCGGCAAATTTGACACTTTCACGAGACGCCTGAAGAAGATTATTGACATTTTTGAAACTATTGATAAATACTCTCATCTTGATGATTCTAAGATTGAAGGTAATTGACAGATGCATTAAGTAGATACATAAATATTCATCTATTTATCTATCACTTTTTTTCTGTCTTTTACACTCTTTCCTACGTACAGCCAAGACGCGTTATAACGAACACCTGGTTTTCTAACACTTTTGTTGGTTATAACGAACCTTTCAGCAGATAACTGAATCAGAATAGTTTGATAACTCAACCTCGGATATATTATAACAATTATAATTAGTCCTATTTTGATATTTCTAACTCCTAATTGTATATACAGATTTGTAGAAATATATCTTTAGCAGGAAAAAAAAGTACAAATCAACAGTTTCAATGAGGTATTACCCATAATTCTAGTTAAAATACATCTGGAAAATTTGGCTGTCTGACCGTAATTGAAAATATAGAAGTGTGTAATTGAATCATTCATGGGCACATGTGTCAGAAAAATATGTGTTACTTAATCAACATTTAAATAATCTCCATAATTTTTTACTACTACTATTTTTGGGCTGAAAATGACATATCAGTTTCAGCCAATGAAATAAAATTAATTTTAACTGAATTATTTCTCGTTTCTTAAGGTATTGATCAACTTGTGGGCAAATTCAACGGAATTGTGACAGCCATGAAAAAGAAACCTTACGACTACTTGGATCAGAGGAAGATGGAGTTCGATGCAGATTATGATGAATTCAAGAGATCAATTCAGGAATTACACGTTCGTAAATTCTTTTCTTACGTCAAAGTCGAGGGACAATTTATTTTTCATTGTCCTATTAATTTTAAGTGTGTACCTAAGCCCGATGCTCATTGTATATCTAGTAAGACTGATCCTAGGTTTTACTTTTATTTCTACAATTAGTCTTAATTAAATATTGAATGTAAATATGGCCAAATATCTTCTGCAAATTCTATAACTCCATTGTAATATTTGATAAGACAAGTCTCACCTTAATTGCTCTTGCTAGATTAATAACTGAAATATTTAAGAATTCTACTAACAGATTCCTCAAATTAATGCACTGTATTATAAAATCAATCAGTCTGATTGAGGCCTGTCTGTAAAAATCATATCATCTTCTTTTGACAGACTGGAATCAATGAGTTCATGGACACCAAATTCGAGCGAATTCTCAGCACTCAAAGTGCCATTGCCATTCTCCAGAAGTTCGAAGCTCTTGACTTGCCTCATTTGGATATTCAAGACAAATATCAGAGGTTACTGAGTCACTATGGAAGAGACATTGATACGATATCAAAGTTGTATCAGAAGAATAAGAGCGAACCTCCTATCGCTCGTGATTTGCCACCCGTAGCAGGTGAGTCGATGGTGCAACTTTCTTTTTTCCGTACAGTAGACTTATTTGTTAACATTTGGGATTGCCAGAAATTTGCAGATCTGGTTTAACAGCAACCATGTCATAACCACACTTTCATTTATGTTATAAATGGGTCTGGATATATAAACATTTAATCAACAATTTAAAAAAAAATTCTTTGTTTCAAAAAATGGTTGTAAGCCTGTAGTACAGTTGGTGCTGATACAATCTCATATGGTGGACACTTCAATTATTGCTGTAGTTAGTATTTTTACTGAAGCAAATGATTAGGTCAATATATGTGACTATCTGGGACATGGTCCAATTACTGTAATGATCTAAAAAGTCAAGACCTGGTGATTTCACCAAAAAAAAACCCATCCCTGGTCCAATGTCCACTATTTTATCGAAGCAAATCATGGCAAAATTCCAACCTGCCTGTATGTTTTCAAAAATCGTTCAATATTTTGCAGGAAAGATATCTTGGTCTCGTCAACTGTTCCGTCGCATCCAAGAACCCATGGATTGCTTCCAACAACACGTGATCATCTTGCAAGGCCAAGAGGCCAAGAAGATCATCAAGGGTTATAACAAACTAGCGAAAGTATTGCTTGAGTTCGAGATGTTGTACTACAGAGGATGGCTAAGGCAGGTCAGTATTGACACCACAGCTGGTGCAAGTTGAGTGGGTGGGTGGATTCGGGCTTTACGTCCTGTATTTCTGCACCTGATGGGCTAATTAGGACAGGCAGGGACCATGGCAATGAGATAAAGGATGAAACAGCCATCCAACTTGAGTGCGACCGGGAATCGAACCCGGGACCCAGTGGTTGGAAGCCCAGAGCGCTACCTCTGAGCTAGGCCCCTGCCCCATGTAACTGAGAGGACTGAATGGTAACACAAGCCCCACCAAAGTCCTGTGAAAAATGATTTACTGGAGTAAAACCAGATGGAATCCCCTTGTGGACAAACTGGCCGTTATCTGTTATCTCAATATGGGGAGTATTACTCAATGAGGTTCTTTGTAGGTACGGGTGGTGGCGGGTGAGTGAATTAAGGCTTTAGGTCCTGTATTTCTGCACCTGATGGGCTAATTAGGACAGGCAGGGACCATGGCAATGAGATAAAGGATGAAACAGCCATCCAACTTGAGCGCGACCGGGAATCGAACCAGGGACCCAGTGGTTGGAAGCCCAGTGCGCTACCACTGAGCTGGGCCCCCTGGTGCAAGTTGAGCAGGGTACTTATTCCAGATAATTAGCACTACAAATATATTCAAATTGTCATGTACCCCGTTACGTTTTGAATAATAAAAAGGTTGGTTAGTATTCAGAAAATTGAGAAGATATTTCTTAATTTATGCGACATCAACCACAACCATTTATTACTTTCAAGGCAATTAGAAGCCTGCATAAACAAGCTACCACAACATATTGCTGTATTTTTCAATAAAAGTCTGTGACGGGTACTGCATTGTTTATCCAATACGTTCATTATCGCAATTAATTACTGGTTACTATCTTTACAAATCCAGGTTGAAACAGTCAAGACAGGACTCCAGGCATCTTTGCTGGTCAAACACCCAGAAACCGACGAGATATTTGTGAATTTTGATCCAGACATCTTCACGCTGATAAGAGAAACGGAATGCATGATTCGTCTCGGTTTAGAAATTCCTCCGGTTGCAAAATCATTACGAGCGAAAAGAGAGCTAATTAAGGAGAACTACAACATGATTTCTGTAAGTTCTCAAAATCTTGAAATAAGAAGGCAAAAAAAATATTCTTACTTAAAAACAGGAAATTTTCCTAGAAAGTAGGTAATATTTTGTTATTGGGTAGAATGTCTTTTTTAGTAATATTTTTTATTATTAAAAAAAAATTGTTGCCAAGTTATATATTTTTGCCTTCTCTAGAAATAAATTTAAGGTATTTAAGAAAAGTTTTGTAACATTTGAATATCTTAGTTTTAGTAATCAACACTTGCACAGGAAAACTTATGAAAACGTTACATCTGTATGAAAATTTATGAAATTGTGGTTTACTTGTGATGCAGAGTGTATTAGTGTCAAATTTTAAATGCACCTTAAAGTTCACAATTTATTGTTTCAGCTTATGGTTCAAGAAAATGCAAAGGTTCGAGCAAAGATTCCTCCAGCATTTGAATCGCTGATTGGTCCTCATGTACAGAAGGTGAGGTTCTTTTACATATGTCGTAGAAACTTATTCATACAAAACTATATTTTCTAAGTTTTGAGAAGAAATAATAAAAGATGAAATTGACATGTCTTTCTAAAGTTAGCTGAATATGACGTAATGTCATTAAATAGTAATAGGGAAGTGTTAAATGCGAGAAGGACATAGAACTTTAGAACATAAAACTTTACAAACGTCAACTGAATTTTGTGGTAGTATAATAATTAAAGCATATTAGTATCATTTTATAATATCTTTACACACAGTCAAATAACCACCACCTAGTCTAAATAAACTTATGGGTCATTACCATCAATAAAAATATGCAAGTTATTTATAAATAAGTATGTAATGAGATACCTTTTTGGAGGCTTCGGTTGCAGCTTTTGTCTGTATCACACTTCTTCAACATTGATCATTATTTATAAATGTTTTAATCTTCAAAACAGGTTGACCGTGCCCTTCAGCCAGGTTTGATAAAACTGACGTGGACCTCGTTGGTCATCAAAGCTTTCATTGACCACGTAAACACAGCTCTGCATGACCTTGAACTCTTAATCGATCGAGCGAATGACCTTGTAGAGTTCAGGATTGATGCCGTCCTCCAAGAGATGACGAACATGGTCCTTTGCGAGTTGCCAGAAGAGGAGCCATGGACGACTCAGGAGTTTTTGGAAAAGACACAGGTACGGAGTAAACTATAATTGCATAGTCATTGTAAATTATAAGCATTATTATTAAAATGTAGATCAATGTCATCTTAGTTTGGAATTTCCACGTTCAACTGATTTTCTTAAAGTAATATGACACCAAATACACTTCTCATAAAAAGTAAGGTATTTTGAATATTTGACAAAAATTCTGCAGAATGTTTACAGCTCTCACAATGCTTGACCTATACAGTATAAAAAATAAAATGCATAAATGCAAAATTAAGCAATAATGGTTGGTGCCCCATCAATAAAAAAAATGATTATTTCAGTAAATTAGACTATGACACCATATCATCCTGTAAATGGACTGGTAAAACAGTATGATTTGCCGTTGTAAGTTGTGAATGACACTGTATAATTTTTTCCATCAATGATGCTCTTTCAATTCATATGACTGGTCATAATGACCAGGTGCACAATATGGAAGGTTTAATGATGACATGACAAGGCTTGTTGTCTTAAAGATCAAAACTCTGATCATTACAATTATTTTTTGTCTTTTCACAGATGCTCTGCGCTAAAGGGTCATACCAATTGCACTCGAAATCGGTTAACGTGCAAGATGCAGCGAATGAATTGATCAATATGTTGGTTGATATAGAAGAGGAGGAGGAAGAGGAGGAGGATGCGGAAGAAACTGAATTTGATGGAGGTATTTGTTACAGCGAAGTAAAACTAAGAAAAAAAATTAACATCTTTAATATTAGTTCTTGTCATAAATGTTGATAGAAGAAAAGGCTACTCGATGTAAACTGAACTAGAACCATGATATTATTAAGTCCTTTTTTCATAAATGTTCATGGAGGTCAGTAATACAGCCTGTTAAATTGAAATTGAACCTTCATAATATTATGCTCAGATTTTTGCTGGAATTGAACTCTATAGTAATGTCTATCATACAATGTTGATGGAGTTCTATGTCAGAGCTATGTTGATACAGCAATGTAAAGAGAAATCCAACCTCTACAATTATTAGGGCTTTTTATAAAATCTGTAGGCAGGTCAGCGAAAACTGTTTTTTGAGAAAGTTAGCGGATTCTCCTGCCCTCATTTTTGAAAAATGACATAAATTAAACTAATCTGGACCTCTCTGAGTCCTTTTTGGTTCGAAACTTTGACGCCTTGTGACCAAGGTTAATGGTTCAACAGGCCTTATTGTTGTAAGAAACTGAAACTGTTTGGAAATAACTATTACTACAAGTATCTAATATATATATATATATATAATTTTATTTATTTATTTCTTATATAAAGCCTCCAGTTATATTTTATATAATAGTTGATGGTCATTTAATTTGTTCCTTTTATTTAGCTGAACCTGGTCGCAAGAGTTCAGCAGGATCACGTCCAGCCACAAGCAGAGCTAGCAGAGCAGGGTCGCAGAAATCAAGACCCCAATCTAAGATGGTTGACGCTCTAACACGGAAACGGAAGGAATTGAAAGAACACATGGAACAAACTGCTTCCGAACTTCTGGCTCATTTCAACCATCGCAATTTGGATTCCCTGCTTAAAGTTATTCGAAACACCCTTGAACAACTCCGCAAGAGGATAATGTCTAGTGCTATGGTGCATTATGTGGGAGGTTAGTTTTGTTGTATCTACTTACAATAAACTTTAGTAACTAAATCCACATTTAGTAGAGACTAGATATTGTAAAGATACAAGCCATGTTAGAAGAAATACTTTTTTACAAAATCATTTGCATAATATTATTTTTGGATTTGGATTACAACTATGTGATGCTTTTTATCAACAAAATAAAAATAGCTATAAATATATAATACAAGAGTTTATGTGATTAAATTATTTTGTGAAATTATGCAGCGAGGAGAAATAAATATGAGATACCAAGAGGTAAAATTTTGTATGAAATCATGTATTAATTGCACATTTTTGTCAAATATATACAAATTTTCTTGCCGAAAGTATGTCTAAGTTTCATGTTGTATGTTAATTTTATATTATGTGTTTTAATTTTCTACATGAATATTTCTGAATAACCTCTCCATGTTTCACACTTCATTTAAAATTTTAGCAGGTCAATAATCAATCTAAGACAATGGAAAAAACATACTTTTTTTAAATTCAGTCTCACTTCCAATTTTGAAACAAAATTATTTTAACTAAGTTGGTGTACAGTTAAGTATGTTCAAACTAATGCGCATCTGCCATTTTTTTTATTATATTTGTTTCTGTGTATTACCATTCCACATGTGAGTCACAAATACACACCATATTCTATTTAGGGCTGTTTAATTTAAAAAGGGGGGGGGGGGGGGGTGGACCTGAAGATTTTTCAGATATCGGGAGGGGGGGGGTCTGGGGAAAAGTGATATCAGGGACGGGGGGGGGGGGGGGGATGGTTGAACAGTATTTTCTTAATATCTTAATGAAGAAAAAAGCAAGGATGGGGGGGGGGGGGGGAGTGGTTGGGGTCTGTCAAAAACCAGATATTTGGGGTGGGGCGGGGGTGTCTAAACATGTTCAGGTCCATCCCCCCTTCTTTTTTAAAAGGAACAGCCCTTATTAATTTACAAAAAAATCTATGGTATATATATATATATATACATTATGGAAAATTTCAATAAGGTGATATAAAGAACCACAATAAAAGGGTCTTTAACATCTGTCACTTGAAATCACACTCATTTTACTTTAAATCTAATTATAATTTTAGTGTGCCATTATTGATACTTTTCCAGCGCAGTAATTTATTAAATATGCCTGAAAAATGTGAAGATCTGTGTAAAAATGAGTCCGAAATTCTTATCGCAAACTTTCAGTTGAGCTGGGCAGTAGCAGTGACACCAAGAAGGAGCTCCAGCCGGTTTTCAGATGTGATGTGGTCCTCTCCATCCCGAACATCATCATGCAACCGACTTTGGAGGAAGTTCAGCAAACCGTCAACAGAGCAGCACAGTCCATTCTTGGGGTCACCAAGGTATAGTTCAAATGATGCAGAATGAAAATTTTCATTCAAAATATTACATAAGTATTTTTATTTCTATGTAAGTAGACATAAAGTGACAATAACTTGTTCAGCAGATGATATAAATCCTGTAATAGGCACTGTATTTCACTGATGAATGTGGTATTGAGTAAGCAATATGCATCCTCAGGCCCATAGCCAGCCGCTGGCGTTGGGTGGGTCTTTTTCATAAACATTGTGGACCTTCAATACAAATTTTTTATGCTCCTATCAATTTTATTGTATTATATTCTAGTTTTAATCTCATATTTGTTTTCTGCAAAACAGCTGTACTGATGGAATAACCCGTTAAAAGTATATTTAAATAAATAAATAATTGTGATTTAAAGAATTATGATATATCATTAATTTCAGATTACATTAATATTCTATTGATCTTTTATTGTTTTAATAAGCTTTTTGCGAAACAGCTGTCCTGGTGGAATAACCCATTAAAAGTATATCTAAATAAATTAATAATTGTGATTTAAAGATTAATGATAGACAGACCATGGTATGGAACATCAAGTTCCCGAGAATGGGGGACCAAGACAGATAAATTTGTTAAAATTTTTAATATTTATTCTAAATGCAGATATCTTATACAGTACAGCTGAATAAACCATTGAACACCATAAGTATTTCCATCACAAAGGGTACTTCAAATGAACATGATATTCATTTCTACCTCAATTCTTACTACTGGATGAGCTATATTGTTTTGAAAATTTTTTAAAAGTTCATGAAACACCAATTCATTTATATGGCCCAACAGGGTATAGCGCAGTGGAACAAGGAAAGACGCAAACCAGTGAAAATGCAGAGAGCTGGATCGGCAGTTCCAGACGGACTGGAAAGAAAGACAAGTCTGATCAGCATGGCGCCCTCTGAGACATCCATCGCAACTCGTGTCGTCAAGAATAAAGAAGAGGAGAAACAGGTCATGCACGTATGTTATGCTTAAATTTCAATTATCAAAAATAATAAAGAATAAAGATATCATATTGTCAATATTGAATAAGAAATAAAATCACATTTCGATCACACGTTATGGAGAAACTCTAGATTTCAAATTCAAGCTGCAAATGAAGTGATTCAAATAAAGATTGTAGCAGATTCTATTGCATCATGAAAAACTTATGTCCGATGCTGTTTGTGGATATATCAAGATCACAAGATATGGGATGTTAGATTTTAATAGGAGTTTTTGTTGTTGTTTGTTTCTATTTTTTAAGCATCATGTTTTATCTTACTCAGGTTGTGCACCAGCCAAAGAATTACTTCAAGAGCGTTACGGAAAACAAAGAAATTTCAAAACTTGTCTCTCTCCTGTCAACATCCATCAACTCCACTAAGAAGGTAACATGATTGTGCAAAATGTTTTCTAATATAGTAACTAATAATGATCAAATATAATTATAATATAATTCTAATATATAATGATGGTACTACACCAGAAGTAAGACACTGGTCTGCAGTTGTTTCAGGAGGAGCCCTAGTATACTATATTTATGCGTTGAAGTCTCCCATAAACTTCATAGCATATATAAAATACCTCACTGCTTGTGTAGCAATCTGTATTTATATCATTTTCTTTTAAGGATGTCACAGCAGCTCTTGGTCAATTCTCGATCTATCATGAGATATGGAGAAGAGACAGAGATGAAGAAATAGCCGCATTCATGGCTGACGATCCCACCCTACCAGAGTTCGAGTGTCACATTCTTCATTATGAGGAGTTTGAAGAACAAATCAACTCAGAGCTAGAACATTATGACATGGGACCAGTGGCACTCTATACAGGTTAGCTATTAAGCTCAGTGATGGTTTATCTTTCGAAGAAATGGATGGGTAGCGGTAGCCCGAACAGACTGCCTCGCAAGGCAGGGCTGGCGAGGCAGTCTGAAACCATCCTATTGAAAAACCTTGGGGAAGGACTTTCGCATTGATGACGTCACAATGATGCTCTCCGATGAATACATAAGCGGACATTCACCTGTTAGATTTGATGTACAACTTTTTTTGGGAAAAGCTGATACTGACAGCCAGTTATATAGCGAACAGCATTTTTTTGGTTAGCGCCCTCGTAGCTAAGAGTTTGGCAATTAATTTGAGGGGTTTTATATGGCCCGACTCCTTCGAGTTTGTTTACAATCAAAAGGTGAAGTGCGACCCCCACGGTTTGTCAATACATGTATTTGGGACTGGCTTATGCATGTAGCATAAGCCAGTCCCATGGGGCTAGGTAGCAGCATTATATTAGCAGCTTGCTTTAGCTGTAATCAGATGTTACACCTATTGAGATTTGTAGAAAATTTTACCCTTCCGAACATAACATGTATCGATAACAGACTCTTGCGTTATTAAACATAACATGTATCGATAACAGGCTGTTGGGCTGTTGGCAAAGTATTCAATATTATATTCTGGCATTTATTTCAGAACGACTGAAATTGGGACTTCTAACAGAGACCAAACAATGGCGTTTGATTTACGGCAAGTTCTGCAACAACAAGTACTGTCAGGACATGGAGATGGCCTTTGAGTTCATCGACGATTACGCTAAACGTCTGAACCGCCCTATTAAGGATTTGGATGACATTCGATTTGCAATGGCCGCCCTGAAAGAAATTAGGGAGAATGAGATTAAGATTGATATGTCCATCACTCCTGTTGAGGTAAGAATGACATTTATTAAACGAAGTACTGGCTTTAATTTATGTTCTGCTATGCTAAAGGTAAGATGTTTGCCAACTTATCTGATGATAAAACAAAATATTTCAAAAACTAATAAACAAGCTGCCAGCTGAAACTGACTTACCTGAATTTAGTGCACATAGAATTATCACCATCCACCAATTAAAAAATACACAGTGGGCAACACAGTAGAACGGACATGAATTGAATTGATTACTATTGCATAATCGTGATAATAGATTTCTGTCCAAATTAAGGGAGTACACTTATTATTATATTAAGTGTTCTTAACTGCTGATTACTCTTAATAATTAATGATAGATAGATACATAGACACACAGATAGATAGATAGATAGATAGATTGATTATTCTTTATTAACATGTACCTGTATTAGGCACCCAGCCCACAAGGGGCTTACAAGTATGTCACACGTAACATGGGTAACATAACAAGAAACAACAAAAAATAACTAATGGCACTATGATAACAAAAATCAATCTGTGTAAATAAAAGATCAATATCATCAACCACAGGTTTGTTGGAACTGACAAAATTGCCAAAGAATGAGCATAAAATTTAAGGAGCTCCAAGAGAATGTGTTCTGCCTTGGCGTCCTTGACCTAATTATCAAATGAACTAGTCTTAACGTAGGCTTACATCATATTAATTTTAATTAATTATAGGAATCCTACGCAATGCTGAACAAACATGACCTGCCAGTTCCCAAGGATGAAATGGAACGGGTGGACACCCTTCGTTATTCTTGGCAGAAGTTGCAAACGCAAGCGGCCGAGGTCTCGACGTACCTCATCCAAGTCCAACCATCGTTCAAGTCAGAGTTGATTGAGAATGTTACAACATTCCATGAGGATTGCACTGTGTTCTATGAAGATTACCACACTGTAAGTTTTTATACCTTGAATTAATCTGAGCAATTAGTTTAAAAGATGGATGGTGTTTAATTTGATAATTTTATACAATGATTACTATTTAAATGTTAAAGATAAAGTCCAGTTTCAACCACTGTATGCCATTTAGCAGTAAAGATCACAGTGATACAACGTCACAATTTAACATATATATATATATAGATTTTTATTGACACCAAAATATCAAATTGATACATGTGTCAGCATGACAAAATAATAAATGGCAAAAAAATAAATATATAATAGAAGTACATGGATCAACAGTTAGAATAATTAAATAAGTGAGGCTATATTATGACTAATACTAATCAACTAATACTAATCAACACTACATAGTCTGTCTAAGAAATTCTAAAGCACCCGGAACTAAACAAATAATAGTAATAATACTGTTTAAAAACACCAACAAATAGTTTTAGCACAACAATTCAGGTTCAATAACAATACTAAACACTAAGCATAAGATATATAGTATATATATACATGATGTACTCTTAACTGTTATCAACATCAATATGAAGTGATATACAATATGAGATGGGAATGTTGACATACAATATGAAGTGACATAAAATATGAAGTGTCATACAATATGAAGGAGCAATCTAAACTTTATAAGACATTAACTTCAGTACCGTCTTTCGCTAAGTGTCTTGGCAGGGTCATGTAAAAGATCACTTTCAGATAGCAAGTCCATAACATAATTTTTTCAAGGAGCAAAATAAGCTTTTTAATCGATGCCTTTTAAAATCGTTAATGCCAAGCTGATGAAGTGATAAACATGAATATAAATTATATCTCCACATTTTAAGTACTTTTTAATAAATTATATCTCCACATTTGAGTACTCTTTAATAAATTATATCTCCACATTTTGGGTACTCTTTAATAAATTATCTTTTTAATAAATTATATCTCCACATTTTGAGTACTCTTTAATAAATTATATCTCCACATTTTGAGTACTCTTTAATAAATTATATCTCCACATTTTGAGTACTTTTTAATAAATTATATCTCCACATTTTGAGTACTCTTTAATAAATTATATCTCCACATTTTGAGTACTCTTTAATAAATTATATCTCCACATTTTAAGTACTCTTTAATAAATTATATCTTCATATTTTGAGTACTTTTTAATAAATTATCTACACATTTGAGTACTCTTTAATAAATTATATCTCCACATTTGAGTACTCTTTAATAAATTATATCTCCACATTTTGAGTACTCTTTAATAAATTATATCTCCACATTTGAGTACTCTTTAATAAATTATATCTCCACATTTGAGTACTCTTTAATAAATTATATCTCCACATTTGAGTACTCTTTAATAAATTATATCTCCACATTTTGAGTACTCTTTAAGAAATTATATCTTCACATTTTGAGTACTTTTAAAAAAATTATATCTCCACATTTGAGTAATCTTTAATAAATTATATCTCCACATTTGAGTACTCTTTAATAAATTATGTCTCCACATTTTGAGTACTCTTTAAGAAATTATATCTTCACATTTTGAGTACTTTTTAAAAAATTATATCTCCACATTTGAGTACTCTTTAATAAATTATATATCCACATTTTGAGTACTTTTTAATAAATTATATCTCCACATTTTGAGTACTTTTTAATAAATTATATCTCCACATTTTGAGTACTTTTTAATAAATTATATCTCCACATTTTGAGACCTCTTTAATAAATTATATCTCCACATTTTGAGTACTCTATAAGAAATTATATCTCCATATTTTTAAGTACTCTTTTATGAATTATATCTCCAATGAGTAGACACAATTAAATAACACTTATCAATGAGTAATATGACTTCTACCACAGGCTGGACCAATGGCGGCAAACGTTGCACCCCGTGAAGCATCTGATCGTCTCGTCATATTCCAAAACCGTTTCGACAATCTTTATCGCAAGTTTGTCACCTACACGGGAGGAGAGGAGCTGTTTGGCTTGCCCGTCTCAGAATATCCTGAACTTCTCCAAATTAAGAAAGAAGCCGGTTTACTGCAGAAGTTGTACGGCCTTTACAATGATGTTATTGATACGGTCAATGGATATTATGACATCCTCTGGAGTGAAGTTGATATCGAGAAGATCAATTTGGAGTTGTCAGAATTCCAAAACAGGTATGACCATAAGAGTAATAATATCAATACTATTCAGTACATTTGAACCTCTTAATACAGTAAAAATTGCATCACCTGAGATTAACTCCCTTCTATTATTTCATCACTTCAGCATAGTACAGGTAATGGCAAGAACTGGCATATAAGCTAAGGGGGGGGGGGGGGGGGGGGTTCCGGAGGGATGCCCCCACGGGAAAATGTTTTAACAAATAACCAAAATAATGACATTTCAAGCTATCTGAGGGGCGACTTCTAGGTATTACAAGGCAAGACTTCTTGTGTCTGCAACCTTGAGTCACACTATACATACCCTGAAATCATGATACTTGCATGGTATAATAAGGCTCCTCCCCCCCCCCCCCCCCCAAATTAAGAAAGAAAAAAAATTTGAAATTTGCACGAATTACGAGGTTCAATTTCACATGCCAAAAGAAAAACCGGAAAAATCACATCCCTGATTTAATTTGAATGTTGATCCCCATGGTGGTCTGATCTCTTCATCATCATGTAAATCCATGCATTTCTATTCCATTTCGCAGATGTCGCAAACTACCAAGAGCCTTGAAGGAATGGCAAGCTTTTGAAGATCTGCGAAAGACAATTGATGACTTCAATGAGATGGTTCCTCTGATTGAACTAATGGCAAATAAAGCAATGAAATCCAGACATTGGAAAAGAATGCAAGATACCATTCAGTACACCCTGGATGTAGAAAGTGATAATTTCACACTGAGAAATATCTTGCAAGCACCTCTTCTGCAGCACAAAGAAGAAATTGAGGTATGTTATATATTTATTATTGTATATTAATTATCGTTATTATCCTTAGATGGCCCCTACAATTAACAGCCTATGGGTAAATTGGGTCTCCGAGCAACTGTAAAAGTGATTGTTGTAGAAAATCAAACTGCTTAACTGAAACTTATACTACTGTATACTCCAAGTAATTTTGAAATTTGCTGAGTAAACCGCTTTTCAATCAAAATTAAAAAAATTACTTAAATTGTTGAGTGACAAAACTAGTGAGTGTAAGAAGCCTAAAAGAAACAAAAGTCTTCATTTTCATCATAAGTTTCCTACTTTTCAACATGTTTTTGGGCAGATAGTGTATTTTGATGCTTCATTTAACACATTTGACTTTTACATTTCACAAATAAGTTAGGGGTCAGTAAGGCACAAACTGATCTTGTTATATTGCCCATTGACTATAGTCCTATAATCACTGATCAGGTTTACTGAACATAGTACAGCTACAGTAGTCTAACCCTTATCCTAATAGACAGCTGTAAGCATATTAAAAGGAGCAAAAAAATTATCTTTGTATCTTATGATAACAGGGTTCTCAAAAATTACAATGCGAGATTTCCTACTTTTTCCAAGGCTTTCTAAAATGAGATATTTCAAGACCACCATTTAATATGCTAGGTTTTTTAAGGTAATATTTTTTACATATTTCCTGAGACTAAAAGCAATGCCATAAACATTTGGTTAGAGCAATGGTTTTTAGGTTGCTACATAACACATTTCAAAATGAGGAGCCATGTATTCACTCTTTAATTGGTTTATCATGAACGCCAAACAAAAAGATTCCAGACTACTTTCATACTTTCCAAATTGGGTAAAGTGGTTTGAATTTCTCAATATTGTGTCGACC
The DNA here is from genome assembly GCA_932294295.1 of Alitta virens. Taxonomy (NCBI): domain Eukaryota; kingdom Metazoa; phylum Annelida; class Polychaeta; order Phyllodocida; family Nereididae; genus Alitta; species Alitta virens. Next base: position 36,986,512 of record OW028582.1, read on the forward strand.
CTGGGATAAACAAAGAAAAATAAAACATCATACAATCAATTGATTTCCTTCTTTCAGGATATCTGCATATCAGCAGTGAAGGAGAAGGAAATAGAAGCAAAACTGAAAGGAGTAATAGCGGAATGGAATGTGCGAGATTTCATCTTTGCGAACTTCAAGAATCGGGGAGAACTTCTGCTTAGAGGAGACACCACATCAGAGATTGTGTCTCAAATGGAGGACTCCTTGATGGTCTTGTCATCTCTGATGAGCAACAGGTCAGTGTAGATTCATTGTCATCATAACTTTAGTCATAAGTCTCATTACTTTATTTACGCTGTAGTGAATCAGACAGCATCGTAAATTTGAATATCGGAGAAACTGATCATATAATCTCCAATTGAACATAATAATATGCATCAGTAATGACTTCTAATTTCATTCTAATTCCAATTCTTACATTCAAATTATGTACAGCTGTAAGTCAACACAAGTGTTTATTACTATAATATTCAAGCAAATAAAATGACCCTAAGCGCCCACCAATATCTTGAAAAAAAAAGAAGGAAATGTTATGTTGTATTTCAGATATAACGCTCCATTCAAGAAGAATATCCAGACATGGGTGCAAAATCTCTCGAATGCATCTGAGGTCACAGAAAATTGGATGACAGTTCAAAATCTCTGGGTGTATTTGGAAGCTGTGTTTGTTGGAGGAGATATAGCAAAGCAATTACCTCAGGTTTGTGGTCGTTTCAGTGATAATGTGTTTTTTCCTTCAAAATTAATTATTAAATCTATCCTATGAATACATAACATCTTCAGTTTTAAATGGTTTGCACATCTTGCTAAAAACGTCCCTAATTAACACAATCAATCAATCATCTTCATATGTAAAGCACAAAAATAGTTTGATAAAACACCCTCAATTTAACACCAAAATATATGTTTGCTATTTTGTCAAAAAATATCAATATCGTAGTGATCAGGCGTTAGGTGTGATAAATGGAGTCTCATACTAAACATCAACAAAAATTTCATCTGCAAAGAACACAGAGGTCATGCAGACACTAGTGTCATATAGTAAAGACTCCTATAGCAACCACCTCGCCTACTAGCCACCCGGCTAGCGGAAAATTCCCTTTAGCTTAGTTGGTTAGAGCGTTGGTTTTTAGGTTGCTACATAACACTAGTAGCTACTTGTATTGGTAGCAGCTAAAAATAAAGCTCTGTTTTACATTTTCAGGAAGCCAAGAGGTTCTCGAACATTGATAAGTCCTGGATTAAGATAATGAACAGAGCACACGAGACACCAAATGTTGTCCAATGCTGCATTGGAGATGACACTCTGATGCAACTACTGCCACATCTTTTGGAGCAACTTGAACTCTGTCAGAAGTCACTCACTGGGTAAAGAAAAAGCCTATGTTATGGTTGTGTGGAGTAGAAAATAACACACTACCACAAGGTTATTTGATTGCAGACTGGTATTTCCCGAAGATTTTGCATTGGAATATGTAAACAAAATAATTCTAAATCACAGAAAACTACTAAATAAATTCTGGAAAACTGCTTTGTAATGCTTTTTTAAAACTGCTTTTTAAAATTAAAAAGTTGAAATAAATTTTTAGGCTACCTCACTCATACTAATTATGTCACAAATATAAAGTTTAGACATACTCCATACATGCCAACAATCGTATATATATAAGGCTTCTGAAAAACCACTGACAGAAAATATTTTACACCTAGAAGCAGGTGCCTAGGCCTAGAATCAAACCCTGGATCATAAGAGTTAGTGACTTGCACCTTAGCCACTATCCAGTAGAATATCCACACAACTGTTACCCATCATCATCTTCTACAGAATACATTGTATATTTCTCTCTTTTTTAGGTATCTGGAAAAGAAGCGGCTTCTGTTTCCGAGATTTTTCTTTGTCTCGGACCCCGCTTTGTTGGAAATTCTTGGTCAGGCATCAGACCCTCACACGATCCAGGCACATTTGCTGAGTGTGTTTGACAACATCAAAACTGTCAAGTTCCACGAAAAGCAGTATGACCTCCTAACGAGTGTGCAATCTTCTGAAGGCGAGCAAATTGATGTATGTATAATTTAATTAATTTTAATTGACATCAACAAAAATCATGAAAATATTTTTGTATCATGTATATGCAGCGTAAATTTAATTTATTTAATTTCGACCTCCAAAAGGAGAGATAAATATATGCATAAAGATCTTGATATAAAACATAATATTAGAGTTAAGTAAAATGGGGGTAAAGCTAAAACGGAGATAAAAGATTGCTGACAATAAAACGGTCATGACTACTAAACAAAGACATCTTACATTGTCCGTTATACCACACTGAGGTCTGGGCTTCATGGCACAAACAGAATGATAAGACTTATTACATAAATATTGAGCAAGAGACAGGTTGCACTTATCACAGATCTGTATGACTGAAGATACCAAGTTTTTTTTATTAGATAAACCACCTTTACTTGTTAAGCATTGATTAACAGATATTTGCAAAGTACATGTGTTCGAGAATTAGACAAAAATCCTGATTAGAAAAATATCCAGGTTAATCAACATTGATTTCTATGAACGGTTATCCTAAATACTGGAGTGTAGTTTCCAGGTCTCTCACTTCTTATGTAATGTTCATTCTCTCTATTTCTCTTATAGCTTCAAAAGGCAGTAAGAGCCGACGGCAATGTAGAAGTTTGGCTGATGCAACTTATGAAACAAGCGCACTACTCTCTCCATTGCGTCATTCGTACAGCTTCCATCCATATCCAAGACCCTGCATTTCAACTGCTTGAGTTCCTCAATCTGTTCCCAGCTCAGGTAATGCTTATTATTATAACTAAACAAAAGTATATGTAGTCTTTTTTTCATGTAGGTCCTGTTAAGATCTTACCAAAAGATTTGACTCATATTATAATACAGTCAACCCCTATTTATCTGGGCCTCACTTATCCGGTTCCCTCGCTATCCACACACAGATGGCTGGGAATAAATCTACTAAGTGCATTTATATATATTCAGTTATCTGGTTCCCTCATTTATCCGCACAGTTAACTGGGGACGAAGATGTGCGGAAAAATTAGGGTTGATTGTAGTGGAGCTGCCAATTTTAGATTTGGATGTCCTCCTAATTCTTCTGTTTAAAAAGATAACCTTAGTTATTTGGTAATGTTAACCCAACTGAAGTGTAGGGAAAGAGCTTACAAGATTCGGAAGGTGAATCATTTAAATGAGGCATAAAGATCATCGAAACATAGCCAGTGAACACCTCGGGGAGAAAGGACTCAGATGAGTCACTCTGCGAAAGCATCTGGATAATATATTGACATTAACCATATTAAATATACCTACCTTTCTAACATGTATCTTGAACTATCTTCCAGGTTGGTCTGCTAGGAATCCAGCTCATCTGGACAAGAGACGCTACCGAAGCTCTCAAAAATGCAAAATACGATCGCAAAATCATGCAACAGACAAATCAGTCATTCCTGGAAGTCTTGAATACTCTGATTGACAGGACGACCTGCGATCTCACCAAAGTAGAGAGAACAAAGTTTGAAACGCTTATCACCATACATGTTCATCAAAGGGACATCTTCGATGATTTGGTATGAAATATTATTATTTTATAATTGATGAAATAATCAACAAATTTTGCTGATGATCTTTAGTTTGCATGTGGGCCTAATCTTTGTAAATCATAACCTGGTTTAGTCTTGACATTCAGAAATGTTATTTATTTTATCACACTTATTACCCTAGTTATCACTGACCACAATCTACAATTGCCATAAGTATTAAGGGATATAACAGTCAAAGTACTGTTGAGATTGCTTGTCATAGTCCATTTCATAACATGATAGCACTGAAGTGCATTAAATTGTTCTCATTATTTCACTTGGCATGTCGCGATTACACAGTAATTATGGCAGGATTTATCAGATTTTTCTGTATTTATACAGTGCCGGATGCATGTGAAGTCGCCTACAGATTTTGAATGGTTGAAGCAGTCACGTTTCTACTTCAATGAAGACACGGACAAGTGTCTAATTTCCATCACGGATGTGGATTTTGAATATCAGAATGAATTCTTGGGCTGCACTGAGCGTCTTGTCATTACTCCTTTGACAGACAGGTAATTATATCGTAACCAACTGATCACTTTATTAGAGAGTTCTGAGTCTCATGCTTAGGTGACGTCTTTAAGAAAGTTTTATGAAGTGAAACATTTGTAAATATAGTTCATCTGAGTTTCTCAAACACTTTAAAAATAATTCTAATGTCAACCTTGTAATATCACGGTCACCTTAAGATGATAATTTATTACAAAATATTAATGCCAAGACATTATTCATGGTGAGTCTGCCTTGTAGATGATAACATAACAGGATATCTTTGAAAACAAAAGTCCATAGTAATACATCACAACAGCGATACATTATCCTGTTCTAAAATCTTGAGGTATTAGGTCATTTAACTTTTCAGATGAGGCATAACATGAAACCAATAATCTTGACTTTCGACTACCACCAACTATTATCATTAAATTTTCCAGATGCTATATAACATTAGGCCAGGCATTGGGCATGTCCATGGGAGGCGCTCCAGCTGGCCCAGCGGGTACAGGAAAGACAGAAACCGTCAAGGACATGGGTCGGTGTTTGGGGAAATATGTAGTTGTGTTTAACTGCTCTGACCAGATGGATTTTAGAGGCCTCGGCAGGATCTTCAAAGGGCTAGCTCAGTCCGGATCATGGGGTTGTTTTGATGAGTTCAATCGTATCGACCTACCCGTATTATCTGTTGCCGCCCAGCAAGTAGCAATTGTGCTGACATGCAGAAAAGAGCGCAAGAGACAGTTTATTTTCACAGATGGAGATATGGTGGATATGAATCCTGAATTTGGCATCTTTTTAACAATGGTAAGCTTTAGTAATGCTATGTTCTTCACCTTAGATCTCATATTTGAATAATTAAGCTATAGCCTCCTTATTGACTTGTTTTGTATGTATAAATTTGAGGTTATCACTTGAATACAAGCTATAGTACTTTCTACATATACAATTCAGTACCATTTTATAAACCGTTTTCATCTTGTTCACCATTTCCTTCTGCTATTTTTACGTATAATTCACACATTGAACAAATAAATACAACACTAAATTTGAAGTAAGTATTGCACATGGTGATAACATACCTATTAATTTAATTCACCATATCTTAATAACAGAACCCTGGATATGCTGGAAGACAAGAACTTCCAGAGAACCTGAAGATCAACTTCAGAACAGTTGCCATGATGGTTCCAGATCGTCAGATCATCATAAGAGTCAAAATGGCCAGTGTAGGTTTCATCGATAACGTCATCCTGGCAAGGAAATTCTTCACACTTTACAAGTTGTGTGAGGAACAGCTTACTAAACAGGTATGCATCAATTTCCAAAATTTCTATCTCATACATTAATTTAAGTCATCCTAACTTAAGAAAAGGCATGCGTCAATGAGATCAAGATGAAATGTAAAGAGTGGCTATTTCAACAAGTTTGGTCCTTGACTTTTGACATAAAGTAGATATCAAGTGATTTAATAATTTAAACTGTTTATAATTTACATTTTTTCATTATATCAAATGATTTTATAATTTGCAATTAGTATACAGTGTTAACTATTCTCCATAGTACTAAACATATGATATGCTATCAGCTTTTTTCATCAACCTTGGAATTGAATTCAGGCAGAACAAAAGACAAGACAGAATTGCAAGTAAATTAAATTGTTTGTTTTTTAGGTGCATTATGACTTTGGGCTGCGTAACATATTGTCTGTGCTCAGAACCCTTGGTTCAGTGAAACGCTCAAGCCCTGCAGACACTGAGCAAACCATTGTCATGAGAGTCTTGCGCGACATGAACCTAAGCAAACTTGTCGACCAAGACGAGCCACTGTTTCTGTCTCTTATCAACGATCTGTTCCCTGGAATCATCCTTGACAAAGCAGGATACCCAGAACTAGAGGAGGCGATTAAAGAAGAGGTGGAAAATGCTAAACTGGTCAACCACCCACCTTGGGTCCTCAAACTTATTCAGGTATTTGGATTGTACTATGATCAAGTTATGATATTAATAATGCCAGAGGCAATGAAATTGTCTTTTTATTTAGATATCTAAAATATTTACTTTATAACTGCATTGGAGTACCCAAAACATTAGGAAAGTACACGATATTGTTCTTGGCTGATGTTTTTCTAATACTGATACAATCATGATAATTTTTAATCCATTGACTGTTCTTATGGATTAGAATTAAAAACAATGAAAAGATTTCAGAAGAAACCAGAGGAAACTCGTGGATATATAGTCATCAAATCAAGTTACACTAATTGCCATTTTGATGTTGTAAACTTGTTAATAGTAAGTTCACTACTACACATTTGATTTCTTATTAATCATATTTTCATATCTTCCAGTTGTTTGAAACACAGCGTGTGCGTCACGGCATGATGGCATTGGGACCATCTGGTGCAGGAAAGACCTGTTGTATAAGCATGTTATTAAAAGCCATGACTGACTGCGGTGAACCCCACAGAGAGATTAGAATGAACCCCAAAGCCATCACAGCTCCGCAGATGTTCGGTCGGTTAGATGTGTCCACTAACGATTGGACAGATGGCATTTTCTCTACTCTGTGGAGAAGAACACTGCGTGCAAAGAAAGGTATGTAAATTTAGGACCAAACAGTGTTTGTAAACCTGAATCATATAGAATCCCAAATCAAGACCATAAATATAAAGAATTTTCAAGTTTTTGCTGGACTCGGCGAGTTGGTATTTTCCGGTTATAGACCCTTTCATACGGCATGTTGTCATTTTGCCTCATTGACCTCATTTTAATTATATTATTACTTGACCATTGTTCTTGCACTCTGTGACCTCACAATGGCAATTGCCAATTGATGATGTCACAACACTTAATAGTGCAAAGAGAGGTCAATGAGGCAAAAATGCCAACATGGCTGCTCAATGAAAAGGGTGTAAATGTAAGTAAACAGCCACAGCATATTGCTTATAATCCTAACTTACTGAATCAAAACATGCGTGCAGATGAATTTTTGGTATAAACAGTGCAATACAAAGTGACGGACACACCAGGTGTGTTTTTTCTGTCCATGCAATCTGAATAATTAGTAATTTAAAACACAAACAAAACAGGTATTGTTAATGATTTACTGGATTAATTCGATAATTTGTAGGAGAGCACATCTGGCTTGTACTAGATGGACCTGTGGATGCCATTTGGATTGAGAACCTGAATTCTGTCCTGGACGATAACAGAACTTTAACCTTAGCTAATGGAGACAGAATCCCAATGGCGCCAAACTGCAAGGTATGTATCAATCAATCTATCGATCTATATATATATATATCTATATATCTATCTATCTATAAAACACACTAATATGTTAACTTTTTATTTCAAAGGTTGTCTTTGAACCCCACAACATTGACAATGCTTCCCCTGCCACTGTGTCAAGAAATGGCATGGTCTACATGAGCAGCTCTGGATTAGACTGGAAACCTATACTCCAGGTAATAAATAGTCATTAGTGAATATTGATGGTATAACAGCACAGCAATTTATGTACATTTAGCCCTCGTGGTAAAGTTTCCTGGAATATAGCAAAGATTTCTAGCATTTTGAGTGTACTGTGCTAGGTGCCATAGATGTTCACAATAATGTTCCACTAAATTATATTCCACAACAGAACATCTACAGTCAAACCTGTGCTAAGTGGTCACACAAGGCAATTGATCTATATTGCCATTTAAGACACCTGCCCATTTATTCAGTTTGGAGGAGTTAGAAATGGCTCTTTGCTACAATGTGCAATGGTGCTGCTCAAAACTGTCTCTCTCTTCAACTGAGATTCTTACTTCAAAAAGCAAAGATGTTACAAAGTGTGTTCGCACAGTATGTACATGTGACTGCCAAACACTTGTTAATTTACATGCAGCACACACTGTACGTGAAATGTCAATGGTGAGAAATGGACTTGCAGAGTTAAACTTTACTTCCAATGAAGTTAAATCAATTATTGAGGACATGTGTCTCAATTAATTTATGCACTTTTATTACTATAGTGTAAACCATGTATTGTATTAATATCCCACACTTGGCTGTGTTCCTCATAGAAAACCTATTAGGAACAGCCCATGTGGTATTTATTGTGATCCACCATCCCTAATTATAATAAATTGTGTTCCACCATCCCTGATTTACATATTGGACGGACTACTTTAGGTTGATCAGTTTCACTTTCATTTTCACTTTCACACTAAAATCACAGTTTCGCCTATTATATAGACTACTATTCATGAACACAAACTAGGTTCGAAGTAAATTTGCTATTTAAAAGTAATTTTGAAAACTAAAAGTTATTCGTAGCGGTCATTGGTCATGTATGGACGAGACTGCAGTTCAAAGCACTTTCACTTTCAGTTTGCCCATTAAATCTGGAAAATGGCCGTATTTTCGTCAATTCTTGACCGATTTTGACCAAATAAAAATTGCCTTGAAGCTTAGTTTCTCTACTCTTCAAATCAGCAAAAAATTCCTATATAAATGGAATAGTTGATTTGTACCGGCGATTCGTTTTTTCCGACGATACAATCTGTTGATCTCAAACAGTCAGACATCCACAACATTGAAATTGCCATGGTCACAACTTCGCCAATTCTTGTCCGATTTTTACCAAATCAAGACTGGCATGAAGCTGAAGCTCTCCTCGTTCTAAATATACTAACATTATATATGTATAATTCGTTGTTTATCCGTACCGGCGATTTGTTTTTACCGACGAATCTGTTTGTTAAACTCAAACAGATAGGCATTCAGTGTTGTTGCCATGGAGACCAAATGCACAGTGGCGTCACTGACGAAATTCGTTGCAATGAACCATGATTCTGACTAAAATACTCATATTTTTCTCATTAAATGATGAAATACATATTTCTACATGAACAAAACACAGGTTTCTATAACAAACACAATCTATCAAATGCCTATTTTTCTGCTAAAAGCCTTCAAACTTTTGAATGGGATGACGTTTTGACATCTGTCTGTGTGCTAGGTTCTCTTCTGTGATTGGCTGCTAAGGAAGTTTATGAATATTAATTAGAATTGTGATCCTCACTGTTTGTGTAGGAATATTCGTGAGCTGTCTGGCTACGGAACTCACTCGTGGCTTCGCCACTCGTGAGTTCCTCCGCCAGACAGCTCACTCATGGGTTTCATTGAGCTGATCCACCACTGTGGTTGGGTTTTATTATAGTATACCAAGAGTATGAATAAAGATGCAAGTGATGATTATATGTATAATGGCCGCAAAGGCCAGTTTGATTGTACAATGTTTATCTTTTTTTAACTTAAACTTTGTTCACTCATCTCAGGGTTGGCTGAACAAAAGACCAGCAAATGAAGCCACAATCATCATGACTTTATACGAAGGGTCATTCCCGGAAGTACTGCAATATGCTGTGCAGAATTTGGTGTTCAAGATGGATGTGTTGGAGGCTTTCATTGTCAGACAGGTTTGTATATTGGCTAAAATATTGTGATTGTAAAACAACAGCATATTTTTTGGTAATTACTATACCCTATAGAAAGGCCTATACTATGGATTCTACCTTAAAACTCTTGGTAAAAATCATAATGAATCTGGGAAAGCAACTTCAGATCAAAATCAGGAACTCTGACATGTTACTCATATAGTTCATAATTGACCACCTCACTACCAAAGCTGTGTACATACAGGTTTAATCTATTGTGGAGGTAAATGCAGGTGCATGCCTTTCCAGATATACATATTTGCTGATACTATTCATAATATATATCTATATGAAAATAACTAAAAGTTGGTTATAATCCTCAGAAATCCTCCTTTTTTTTTAATCCTAGGCATGCGACCTACTAGAGGGCCTGATCCCAAGCCGCGACGAAAAGGACTCAGTCGCTCCAAGTGCTAAACATTACGAACGTCTTTACGTGTTCACCCTCATGTGGTCAATCGGGGCATTCTTGGAACTGGACGATCGGTCAAAGATGGAAGAGTTCATCAGAAAACATAAAGATATCAACTTGGACCTTCCTAAAATACCCTCTGATTCTGACTCAACCATGTTTGATTATGTGGTGGACACCAATGGTATGTATGCCACTCAGATATTGTTATACACTGTACTAATTATTGTATTGATTAATGTAAGCTCTGGGTATATTACTAATAACTTCATGTAATGGAAGTTAAGTTTCTTGCTTATATGCTATCAAAATCCCAATGCAAAAATAACACATGTAGACAGGAGTTTAAATTTACCCACATAACTCAGTGGGCTGATTAAAAAAATAAATTGGTTATATAGGATTGTGGTTGCCAAATGTTAGCTTATCTATCAGCATTCACATTTGGCTAATAACAAACACTGATGCCAGAAAACATCAATTATTATCAGACATGTTAAACCAAAATTTCCAGGAGCAGCAAAATTCTCATTGGATTTATTAATGAAATCCACAAAATATTTTGTTTCCAGGGGATTGGACACATTGGAATGAAAGAGTAGAGGAATATATTTACCCCTCTGATTCAACTCCAGAATATAGCTCCATATTGGTCCCTAATGTTGACAATGTCCGGACGGATTTCTTGATCCAGGTTTGTATACTTATGAAGCGAGATCAATTTTTCTGTTGGTCAACAAACCATTTACGACTATAACGGGGTGTTTGCTACTAAGGAGTTTAATTACAAAGGGAACTAGAATATGGCATATAGCAAACCTTTCCTAAATCAAATGTTCTTCAGTGAAATTAACAGAACATTTAAATTTTAATTGCTTATTTATCCTATTTTTAAACTTTGTGTAAGTTGAAATTTACCTAACTTGAGGTCCATTTGAATTCAACTGGGACAAGGTGTACTGTTTATGTGGACTTCGGTCATTCATACATTTTTAAGAGTGCTTTTATTTATATTTCCAAGACAAAACTTATATTTCAGACCATTGCAAAACAAGAGAAAGCTGTACTATTAATAGGAGAGCAAGGAACAGCAAAAACTGTGATGATCAATGCATACATGGCATCCTACAACCCTGAGACTCATCTGTCAAAGAGCTTCAACTTCTCTTCTGCCACTACTCCTATGCTATTCCAGGTATGCAACCGCCAGTATAATTGATATAAATATATCATCTATAAAACAATTTGAATAATTACAGCAAAAATAATTTAATTGCCAGTGAGTGAGGACACAAATTGCAATATATGATTAATTTCGAAAAAAAAAGGAATTGTAATATTCCTTAAAAACGTTCCATTAAACTTGAAGCATACAAATTTCTGAAAGCATTGACAATGGTGTATTATTTATAATACAAAATAACAAGTGAGACTTCAAAACCAACAATGTAATGGGCACAAATGTACATCACCCTATCACTGGCACATAAACATTCCACGGTAACCATTACAGAGAACCATTGAAAGCTATGTAGACAAACGCATGGGAAGCACCTATGGCCCTCCAGCAGGTAAAAAGATGACAGCTTTTGTGGATGATATCAACATGCCAATCATCAATGAGTGGGGCGACCAAGTGGCTAATGAGATCGTTAGACAATTAATGGAGGTGCATGGATTCTACAATCTAGAAAAGCCTGGTGATTTCACCAACATTGTTGACATGCAGGTAAGAATAGTATGATTACCTAATTGTATATTGTGCCTAAGGAAGATTAAGACTTTTACAAAGATCATTTTTATATTATAAATTTTATACTAAAATAATACTTAGTATAAAGATTACCTAAACCTAGTTATATTTTTACCGAAAACACCCTAAATAAATGACTGGAAACTACCTGTTTATGACCATAAAACTACTTGGTCACTTCATGACAGTTGAAACTAAGTTTCTACTTATGACCAACTTTTATATAAAATGTTTATTAAAACATGAGTATTTTCTATCTAAAATAGTCTTTTTCGAAACTAAACTGTCAAGAACAAAAAAGACACATTTTTTGAATATGTATCAACTTTGACTTATTTTAGTTCCTAGCAGCCATGATTCAGCCAGGCGGAGGTCGCAACGACATCCCTCAGCGTCTCAAGCGTCAATTTAACATCTTCAACTGCACTTTGCCATCAAACTCATCAATCGACAAGATTTTCTCCATCATTGGTCTTGGCCATTATTGTGAAGAGAGAGAGTTTAATGAGGAAGTTAGAGATATGGTTCGCAAGTTGGTTCCAGTGACTCGAAGACTTTGGCAGCTTACTAAGGTTCGTTTATCGTTGTAGATATATATACTAGACTAATGGGTTTCAGTGAAAATAGAAGCAGGAAAATCTGAAGCCAGATAATATATCACTTCAATTTTTACTTTGATTCAGCTGCAGTTTGGATTAAAGCTTTTAGAATAAAGCTAGCAGATCTATTATTGCTATGGTGTAATTCACTAAATAGAAATTTATTAAGCTCTTATAATTTTATATATAACTATATAGATCAAAATGCTACCTTCACTCGCCAATTTCAATTGGCTGTGGCCTGGATTAAAATGTATAAACATTATTAGGTTTAGATAATGATAAATCTTCACAAAACAATTATTGCTTTGGTACATTTTACACAAAATATTCAGTGTATTTTGGTAAGTTTAAAGTGACTATAACATGTGGTATCGGTTGAAAATGTGTATTTGCTCATTCAGATCAAGATGCTCCCCACACCAGCCAAGTTTCACTACATCTTTAACCTGAGGGACTTGTCTCGCATCTGGCAAGGAATGATCAACACATTGGCAGAAGTCGTCACAGATATGAAGATATTGATGGCCCTGTGGAAGCACGAATGCTGCCGTGTCATTGCTGACAGGTGTGTTATCAAGTTAGATGACCAAGGATTCATTTTGAGTGGGGTCATACTTATAAGTTGTCAAAGATTACTTTTGTTTTTGATACAATTGCTATCCATATAACATCAAAATTTGATAACCTGTGAGCATGAACAGCAATAATGTCAGTTAATATAAAACAATTATCCATAACTGTCAATCTACTGCATGGATTTTAACAAAAGCGACATAAAATCTACTTATGAAATCCCCAATTCATTCAATCGTGTATGGGCACCCCATTTGAACAATTAATTTTGACGTTTCCTGGACAAGAACAGCTGAACTAGCAATCTCAAGCTAAAGTATAAAATATCCTACTTTTCTTGACCAAGTAAAAGGGGTTTCACATTCCCAACTTCTTTTCCGGTTTTATTAATACCATTAGCACTTCAATAATAGGACAGCTTCGTTCATTACACTTTCATAATGAACTTAATTTGCTGTGAACCAGGTTTGTTAGTGCAGAAGACTACAACTGGTTCACAAAGACTATGGTCAGAGTTGTTGCTGAGGAATTTGATGAAGAGATGACAAAAACCGTCGAACCTACTCATTTCTTTGTTGATTTCTTGAGGTAAAATCAAATGTATCAGCATGCAAGCATGACCGCTAGGAGTGATTTTTTCACAGTCAAGTCTACAGGTCAGCCTGGCCTCATGTTCCAATCGTTTTTCAAACAGCATGGCCACCCGTAAGTTTACAGGATCGTATGAGTCAAAGTATGATTAATTAAGCAAGTTAGTGTTTGTGCGAGTCACTAATTGGTGTGACACAGTGGCTATACTAGGAGTAAGACTTGAATGAATGAATGAATGATTGAATGAACGAATGAATGATTGAATGAATGAATGAATGAACGAATGAATGAATGAATGAATGAATGAATATGGCTAGATGATGGAAATAGGAAGTGGTAGACTGAAAGAAATGATGCAAAATGAAATGAGAAAAAATGTACTAAAGAAAATTAATATACGCTGTGAAATAGACAGAATGACAATTCTTTGAATCTGACAATCCAATCACTCACTACATCATACCATGTCAAACTGTTGTAACACAACTTTTGTACCATTAAGGATACTATCATGCATAGTATTCATATTTGTTTATGTATGGATATAAGTAACAGACATCATGGTGCATGCCACATAGAAAAATCACTGTCTGTCATATCAAAAATAATATAGCCACTTCATTAGTGGATCACTAAATGTCTAATGCATGAATTCACTTTTTCACACACAATAGGTTCACAGACAATGATGACATCACTTGGTTTGACAAAACAATAATTCGTTTGATCACAGAAGAAATTGGCGAACAGTATGCAGCGAATGTCGTCAATGATGGCTATTTTGTTGATTTTATGAGGTAATCACTCTTTTTATTTCTTTGCTTACTTTTTACATTTGTACATGCTTGTGGTGGTATTTGCTATGCGTGTTGTGATCGTCATTAGAGGTGTATTAGATTGCTTTGGAGGGCCAGGCTATCACTTTTGCTCATACAATGTTTTGTGGTGTGAAATAATTTGTTTTATGACAATATGTTATTTTCACAGGGATATGAGTATCATATAATCCCACTAAATACCTATTGACTATTAAGAATTCAATTAAAGGTAATGAATATATTCATGTATATTTTATATCAGCAAAGTTGCTAATGTATAAGACAAGTTTAATTCCATTAATGCATAATTGTATTCATACATAAGCTTACTAAATTTTGCATTGCGTGTACATTGAGTGCATTATTGAATGCATGACATTTTAATAGATCTTTCTTGATTAGATGAGAGTGTATTCATTTCTGAAATTACTTGAGTGATGAATACACCCAGGAGCAACGTTGTAGCATAGTAAGACAAATGCAGCAACAGTAGTAATAAAAGAGCGATGACATTACTACTCTCATTTGGTGCATGTTGTTGTCAAAGTTTTCCAATGCACAGGCCAAAAGAGGGGTTGAACTTTTAGTTGATGCTATGCAGAGATTATTATCCTGCATAACTTTTCCATTGCACGACTTGAGTGAAATTTAGTATTGCTTCAAACCCCTATAATGGTCGTATTGTAGTCAGGTTTGGTTTTTGCCAGTTCGATTTGCTTTTGACGTGCAACTGCAGTAGCTTATGTTTGATTTACTAATAAAGACCTCCTGTGAAGAGGTAAGTTTGCAAAACAAAAGCATGACCTGTGAAAAGTTCTTGGCTGTTCATGAACAATATGCATGACTCAAAAGGAGCTTCAAGTCACTAACATTTCATGATTGAAATGCATGACAGATATCAATGAACTTGACTCACAGATATCATACACATATGGTCATATGCATGGCCTTCACGAATGACCTTATTGAAGATCATTAGATGGCCAATTAAGGTTCTTGTGAAGCAAAGAGGTCATGCATGTCATACTGCACTTCATTATATTTCTAGATTTATTCAAATACTTCTCAAAGCCATTCTGCATGGCTATCATGCTTCACTCACAGCGACATCGAACACACAATGTCTTTCATATGCCCTATCACAGGCTAACTTTCAACTGACCTAATCTACAAATAAATACCTACATATTCATTCTATCCTTCCCGTTCACTTCTCACTTTGTCCACAGAGGGCGTCTGTATGGGTAAGTCACTTGACCAAAGGAGAGGGAGTTTGAATTTCAGGTTAGACGTGGATCAAAAATCGAAGGAAAATTTTCTATCATCTGGTTGGTTTGCAGTTGAAAAGCATGAGAATCCCTCCATATGACAAAGTCCCACCATATGAGAAGGGATTCAGTTCATCAAATAGACACCATATAATAGTATTTTCTCACTTACAAGCCTGAACACCCATTATGCAGAAAGAAGGGTTCTCCTGTAGTTTTGTCTGGAGAAAGGTAATAACCTTTACTGCATATGCGAGGAAAGTTTATCATTGATTCAAAAGTCAGTTACTAATATTTTACAGTGGTTGTCTGTGTAAAAGGAAATTTATGCATCTTCTGTGAAATGTGCTTTATAATAATTAAATCTATACATGTTGTTTTTGTCATATTGTTTACTTTTTGTATATATCAGGGCCTCAATGAAAAACTGATTTTACAGATTTGACATCACTGTATAAATAAAGGGTTTTTTTAAACTTTGAATTTTAGAACTTACAAATGACTATTGGCAATTTATCAACCGATTGGTTCGTTGCTTAAGTTGACAAATTGACTCATTTTGAAAATTGCCATCACCCGTGAACATTTTTTATATTTTGTCTGGAATAGACTGAAATACTTATTGAATCAACATTGGCTTGTAATTGAGAAAATATGACATGAAAAAACTCACCATGGCATGTCAGAATCTTGTGCATCTTGCTTTAAAGAAAAAATAGAGCATAAATTAAAGATTCACTAACTGAGGGATTTCCATGGAAAAGGCTTGAACATGATAATCAACTGAGAAACTTGATTTTGTCCTTTATGAGAAATTAATTCCCTATGGTACTCAATTCCGTCAGTAGGTTTTAAGAAGACTGAAGAATCAACTCACCAGAATTCCTGAGATTTTCTATGTGTAAAAGAAATTATAACTTATATCACCATAATCAGGAATGTCAAGCTATAAAGGAAACCAAGAGTTTATTGTAAACATTAGGGAAATTTTATAAAATACTGAAAACTCAGCTAGATTGTCTTTTTAGTTTTCCATTTTGTTTTTATTTTTTGAAAGGGATTTGCAGAGTGGTTTAGCACACTGTTGCTCATACAAGTTTATGATGGTACGAGTTCTGACTTCATTCTCACGGCCATGCACTTACTGCAAAAGCTTCTCGTCATGCTTTTTGCACTTTACTGGTGATACTGGAGATATAATAATAAGAATACTACTCAAATACAGTCTACAGGACATAAAATAGAACAATTTTATTTTTTTATTTGACCAAGGCAAAAAAAAAAAACCCCCCCAAAACAACCAATGGTCGATTGAATTTCAATATTCTTTTGTTTCCAGGGTTTTCCCGTTAGCAGATCTAGAAATTGCAAAGGAGCTCCCAAAAGAGATTCCTACCAAACCTAAGAAAGTCTTTATTTGATTAAATTAATTTCCTAATTGTATTACAGTGACATTATAGTCCTCAAGCGCAGCCCTCAAACTTCAAAACCCTCACTATGTCACCAGTGTATTTCACAATATATATGTTACCGTTGTCTCATAAATTGACTGTACATAGAGGAGTACAATATATTACTGATATAATACCGAACACTATAGTGAATTGTGTTAATCAATTACATGCTTATCGTTGAATATTGTCAGTGCTTCATGTGCTTCAAGATCATAACAAAAATCATCAAAAGGACTCTTAAATGTGAAATATTCTCATAAAAACTCTCATGTTCGCCTTTTCTCTTTTTGCATAGACGGTAATTTTTATGGAGTCCCCCAATTTTTTGGTCTTTCTAAATATTTTTATGCTTCTTATGTCAACGGATTTACTTCAGTTGTTGAGTTATTAAACTTTTTATTCGAGGTATCATTGATTTTTGCTCGGCACCATTTTATCATGTTTCTTTTTTGAAAATTTAAGGAAAAGTAAAACTCAGGGTGATGGGTAAGGTTTAACATATATGCATGGCCTGCAAAGGTTACTTTTTATTTCATTACATTGAGTTCCATGAGTTTGATGCGGTCTTTTTGTCACCGCAATAACGTAGCTGATACAATTTTTCTTATCTTGAAGTGCATAAGCAACACTCAGCATATCACATGTTTGATATACTTAAAGTGTTGCTAGAATACAGTTCTGCCCTTAAAAACTTTTAGAAATTTTCTCAGAGGGTAGAACTTATGCACAAAATGGCTTTAATCACCAACTTCTATCTTTACCTTTTGAAGAAAACATTAATCTGAGCAACAGAAATAATTGTCAACTTTTAAGAAATTGGGAAATGCATGGCTAAAAATAAAGAATAATGCCAATAGCTAGTTTTGCTTCATTTAATTTTCTGTACGCGCTGCTGTACAGTGTATGTGGTCAGATTTCACGGTATGGTGAATACACAGAGCCATTATCTATTGTAACTCAAGGGCACACCACCATTATGGGTCTAAGTAATTAACTAATTTAAACAACAAGAACTACAATCAGGTAGGTTACTTATCATCATGGGAGACCTGTGGTGTTTATCACTTAACAACTTTATTTTTCATTTTAGTAATTTATCTTTGATTTATTTGTGATACAAATCTAATTAAAAAAAGTTAAAAGACAAGTTGAGTTGACAATCATTTCTTGTGTTCCCGAAGTAAGTATAGTATGTACCAAAATAGTGGTACATTTCTAGATTTTCCAGTTAAAAAGAGAATTAATATTCTCTGATCTGGTGTTTGATATTTTGTATATGATTTGATAGACTAGAAATGTAGTAGTGTATTTTCATATCATGATTGTGCTTCTAGCAGCTTTTAACATGCAAGTTTATAAAATATATATTATTGCCAAATAATCAAACTGAAATATCATCTGCAGGTCTTGGATGTATATTAATTATGATAAGATAAAGTAAAAATTTCACTAGTCCTATAAACATAGATTATTGTATTTACTATACATTTCATGTTTGTAGGGATGCTCCAGAAGCAACTGGAGATGAGCCAGAGGAAGCTGACTTTGACATGCCCAAAATATATGAGCCAGTGAGTAACCAAACCAGGATACAGCATAACTTATATGCTATCACGCAGTCTGCCTATATGTAAAAGCATTATGGAAAACATTGTCTTAGGTGACATAACTACAAGCTGTGAGAGACATTATAGCAATATGCAGTCATAACATAACAAAAGTTCCAAATCATATAGCATCATTCTAATTATGACATTGAATCTATTGAGACAAATCTTAACCTGAAATCTGACATTCTGTAATTTAGTATTAGCCCACCTCTATAGCAAAACTTAATTTTCAACTTGAACATTTCTAGATTGAATCATTCGATCAACTGAAAGAGCGTCTGACTGGCTTCATGAACCAATACAATGAAATAATCAGAGGGGCAGGGATGGACCTTGTGTTCTTCATAGATGCAATGATCCACCTGGTGAAAATATCTCGCGTCATAAGGACCCCAAGAGGAAATGCGCTATTGGTTGGAGTAGGGGGATCAGGAAAACAAAGTTTAACGAGACTCGCTTCTTACATTGCTGGATATAAAACTTTCCAGATTACTCTAACTAGGTATGATTTTTAAGCATTTTCCCATTATATAATATATAGATTTTTTATTGACAGCAAAATATCAAATTGATACATGTGTCAGCATCTAAGAAATTCTAAAGCACCCGGAAGTAAACAAATAATAGTAATAATACTGTTTAAAAATAAACTATATCATCAAATGTTAGCATTTCACCACTATTCATTTCATGTCATTATATGTTAAGGTTTATAATATGAAGATGCACATTACATCATAGTAATTGTTAAATGCTATCTAATTGATGAGAATCTTCATTACCGTACAGACATCCATTCTTAATAAGTGTGTACTTCATTCCATTATGCAAATTGCAGCAGGTAAAGTAAATCAAGTAAATGTATCACTTGAAAGTTTATAGCCTGAATGCCAGTAATCACCATCATAAAAATAGTTTGAGCATCACTTTGTATTACTTTCAAGTGAAATCATCACCAAAGGAGAACAGAAAATAAATGAACTATTATTATTTCTGACTAAGTAAATGAAATCACCGTTATTTAAAATTATTATCACTGTCTTACAAATCACAAATATTTTAAAATCCTGTCACTGGAAGTTGTAGCTTTGAAAAAAAAAATCCAAATCCTGGCCTTTTGTCATCACTACGGCATGGTAAATCTGCATGAACCCATAAATGTTTTTTTTCTTCACCAAAGACAATATGACATCATTTATATTCATTTCAGCCCTGTATGAGAGATGCAGTTTATTATAAGTAAAGATCATGAAATCTTGCTCTAATTTGAATAGCTATGAAGCAAAGTTTATTGAAATAATGCTAACATTTGCAAAGTAATAAGGTCTCCATTTCCCATTTAAACCACTACAGCTGAGGTTCTCCTAATTTGAAATTTATGTGTAATTGCATCATGTCTGTACACCTGTTTTTTTTTGTTACAAATGAAAGGTCCTACAATGTGTCAAACCTTTTGGAAGACCTAAAGTCATTGTATCGAGTAGCAGGACACCAAGGTCGAGGCATCACTTTCATCTTTACTGATCAAGAAATCAAGGAGGAAGCCTTTTTGGAGTACCTCAACAATGTCTTGGCATCAGGGGTGGTAAGTTAACAGCCATTTTTACCAAATAATATGGTGGAATAGTAAGTACATGAGTACTTTCTAACAGCCTTGGAAGAAAGTGGACTATCTTGCTTTTCTCATTAATTTGATTGTTCAGTAGCATTTCCTTCTTAGCTTCTGCCAAACTTCTGGGCAACATGTTCTATTGTATTCCTCTCTTCTACTTATTTGTCAACCTATGTGTTTATGTCAAACTCTTTTATCATTGTATAATATTACCTTTCAGTTATCATTGTATTACATCATGTCTATTTGTATCGCAAAATACATCAAATCTAATCAGTGTATGCTTTTTTTGTTATTCAGGTATCCAACTTATTCACACGTGATGAGATGGAAGAAATTCAACAGGAATTGCTGCCAATCATGAAAAAAGAATATCCAAAACGACCTCCAACAAATGAGAATCTTTATGAATTCTTCTTGTCCAGAACAAGACAAAATCTACATGTTGTCCTATGTTTTTCTCCAGTAAGTTTAGAATATCAAATAGACTGCAGTGCATATTTCTGAATTGCTAATTGCACAGTGTTTTAAATATCTATAGATTTATGACATTATTAATGAAAATCTAAGTCAGACTGAAATGTAAACAATTGGCTGTTTGTTTATTACTGCTAGCAAAACCTTAAATAAGAATTCAAATTGGACTGATAAATAAATGCTTACCTGTTTGTGTGTTTGCTATTTGACAAAACTGCTTGCTTATTAACACATGGCTGTAGGTAACACCAATCAAATAGACATTTCATACTTTCAGGTTGGAGAGAAATTCCGCAGCAGAGCCCTCAAATTCCCAGGTCTTATATCTGGGTGCACCATGGACTGGTTCCAACGCTGGCCAAAAGAGGCGTTAGTGGCAGTTGCTGGGCACTTTTTCAACCGTGTTGATCTGGACGCATCTGGTGATGTTAAGAAACAGCTAATTCATTGCATGGGATTGCTACATGACAGTGTGGCAGAGTGCTGTATTGACTACTTTCAGAGGTATTAAATACTAAGACATGTTTGTTTTATAATCATAATGATAGCTATCCACTTCAGATATATATCAATAACGGGTTACCTGTGTAAATTGTCATAATATGAAAATTTTGTCCTCAGACTGACAATACAATTAAAGACCAATGCAGGCTTTTCCAATTTAACTATTTGGGTTTAAGAATTTAGAATCAATTTGTCGTATTATATGTCCAGACTGATGAAAACACTTATTAAATACTTAGTTAATCTCGAATATTTTTTATTGCATAACTAATACTATGGACATCTAGGTAACTTTTAACCCTATCGAAATTTAATTTTACTTGGAAAATAGGTACAGACGAACAACTCATGTGACTCCCAAGTCCTATCTGTCCTTCTTATCCAGCTACATAGCTTTCTACAAAGCTAAGAGGTTGGAAATTGGAAATATGGCAAACCGTATGAACACTGGTAAGTTTTAATGAAATATTACTGTGCAGGAATCAGAATGCCAGTGGGTTTCAATGACTTCTCACAATTCTTGTGATAACAATCTATTGCCTTGCATTTAGGTTTGGAAAAACTGGTGGAGGCTTCTCACTCAGTCACTGAACTCAAGAAGGAACTGGCTGAAAAAGAGAAAGAATTAGAGATAGCATCTGCCCGAGCTGAGGAAGTGCTGCAAGAGGTGAGTTCTGCAACTGCAGGATACTGCAAAACAGCATTAGCTGGCGGTTTTGAAAATTGAACAATGCAGAATACCAGAATAATAAATAATGACAAGGCTGAGCAATCTAGCAAAGCCTGGAACGTTCAGCTTCCCAGAAACATGGCAGCGAGTATCTCCTCCAATGTCCATGCTGCACCCTCTAAGGTTAGCAACCATTCGGGCCTATCAAAGACATTATCCTGGACAGATGGACATGCCCATGTAGCAAAATCTAAATGTATTACCTTCTTGTTAAAATCACTGACTGTGTGGCAAATCAAAATTAGCACACATATTTAGCTTAAAAATAATAAGTTAAAAAAGCCCCCAAGGTTATGAAATTATTATCGGATGAGCATTGCTTACTACTTCATAATTAGGGCAAATGAGCATTAAAAAGAAGGTCATGAACTCCCATACAAACTCATAGCTTTGTTTCAAGCACATCTATTAACATCTGCACACAGGTTACAGTGAAAGCCCAAGCAGCAGAGAAAGTCAAGAATCAAGTCCAAAAGGTGAAAGACAAAGCCCAAGCAATTGTCAACATGATCGCCAAGGATAAAAAGATTGCAGAAAGCAAATTAGAAGCAGCCAGGCCCGCTTTGGAAGAAGCTGAGAATGCTCTTAATACCATCAAACCAGCTGGTAAGTCTTGAGATCAATTTAGGTTAACATATAGGTCAATATCAAAATAACACCTTCCGATAACATGCTATATCTTAAACTGTCTGCTCTAAAAAAAAAGAAAGAAAGAAGAGTTCGGGTAGTCAATAATGAATGGAAAAAAAAGATAATCACACAAGGGACCATATTTAATGAGCATTAATGTAAAGATGGGTATGAGGATAGGTTCAAGACAAAATGTCTGACTAATAAAAGTGACTATTAACATTAGGATAAGCAATCAGCTGCAAGTTGATAATTAGCCACACTATCAAATTAAAGTTGCTCATGATCGCAGATGGACAAAGCAGATAGAATACTTTTATTTTGACCTAAAGACATATTAACAACAATTATTAAGACGAATAAATCGTAACCAAAAACATTTGACAAATTACGTTTGTGAATGATTTTGTATCAGTCATCTATGGAGGGCAATAAATATATGCATATTTATTTCACAGATATTGCAACAGTGAGGAAGTTAGGCAAACCTCCACATTTGATCATGAGAATCATGGATTGTGTGCTGCTCTTGTTCCAAAGACGCTTAGACACTGCCACATTGGACCCTGAAAAAAACTGCATGAAACCATCCTGGAGCGAATCTCTCAAGGTCAGTTCAATATAAAAAGCATAAAATATCAGTTTGTGTTTATATAAAGGGCAGGGCATCATCTAATGTGTTCTGCTGTTAGTTAATTTTTATATAATATATTCATGTGTAAAACTTTAGTAGTTTGTAAAATTTATCTTGTACCATGACAAAACAGTTTCATTTTTGTTTATTATATGCACCATTTTTGAGTCATATCAAGCGAAAATTTTGGCAATTTGTTCACAAAAAGGTAGTTATCCATTGATATAGACAACCCAAAAAGAAAAAGACAAATAGACAAAATTTAATTAAAAAATATTACCAGTATTAAAGCTGGATTCATCGACTATATGAAAATATAAACTGTATAAAAACAATTGTCTAACTACATCAACTTAACTCAGATAGATATGTCATGCTTATTTGTATTAAATGTTACACATTACAGCTCATGTCAGGAGGAAACTTTCTTCAAGCTCTTTTGACATTCCCCAAAGATACCATCAATGATGAAACAGTAGAGCTGCTGACACCATACTTAGACATGGAAGATTATAATCTGGAATCTGCTAAGAAGGTAAAAAGTTTGATCATATAATGAAAAAATATCAGATACTTATAATAGATGTAACAGATAATTTTAGTGCTGCGATAAACATCTGAGGTCCTATCATGATCAATAAGGTATGTATTGGACATGTCAGTTATTCCAGGGCATATCTATATTCTAATACCAATACAAAAAAAATCATCATGGTTACTTCATTTAATAAATTATGGCTTCATATGTGAATAGTTAATACATGTAAAAGCTCTTTTTTAAATACACATTTAACTATTATATCTTGTCATGCCAATATCTATGTTATCAATAAAGTCAAACTCAAGCTAATTGCACTGAGATCATACGAATGGAAATAGGTGAGGAACAAGTAAAGTCTATTGTGAATTGTTTTTTGGTCATGATAAGTCATCGTTAATCAACCACACTCACGGAATATGTCTCAAATTGGATTTGAACATAGAGGTCAAACCATATCTGCGTCCAGTACATACTTGTACTTATGATGCTGAATAAAATTCATCCCATCCAATATTTCTAGGTTTGTGGCAACGTATCAGGTCTTCTGTCATGGACAAAAGCCATGGCATATTTCTTTGGCATCAACAAAGAAGTCTTGCCCTTAAAGAGCAATTTAGCAGTGCAACAAGCCAGATTATCTGCTGCCATGTCTGACTTAGACACGGCCCAAGCTCAGTTAGATGAGAAGGAGTCCGAATTGGCGACTGTGAGAGAGGAATACAACAAAGCTATGGCCGAAAGACAGGTATGGATGGTTGTTATCCAGTTTGCTTTAAATATTCCATCACCTGTAGGTGGTAATAGTAGATCAGGTGCAGCTAAAAAAGCACATAAAATGTGTATACGTTAATGTTTGTATGTATTTCTTTGGAACTTTGTATGTTGGAAAAGTAAACTATTGGATACACTCCACAATTTAGATTCTCCTACTCAGGAGATTTCTCACAATTTTTAGACCATGATTTTCGGTGACATCTCAATGTGGCCAAAAATTGTGAGATATCTCCTGAAGGTAACGTCACGTTTAGAACTAAAATAAAATACTGATAATATACTTCAGAGATGTTAAAATGTGCTATATATATGCCTTATAAGAAGAAATAAAAAACATGATAAGACAATGTTATTATCTGTAGATCTATCGGCCTATATATTTTCTTATCTTTGTATTTATTCTCCAGGCTCTGCTAGATGATGCAGATAGATGCAGAAGAAAGATGGAAGCTGCATCAGCCCTCATCTCTGGCCTCGGAGGAGAAAGAGAGAGATGGACTGAGCAGAGTAAAGAATTCAAAGCACAGATTGGCCGGTTTGTAAATTGTTACTATTTTGATCATTGCTATTGTAATATTTATGCATTGTGATTATTTAGTGCTAGCTCTGAACTACAACACTTACATTATAAAAAATACTTGAGGTACATACGAGACACATTTTCCTGGAAATAGTTTTAATAATTTCTTGGTAAAATAGTCTCATAAGACGCTCGCCTGCTCCGCTGAAGGACCCGGGTTCATTCCCAGGCCCGGGCACCCTTCATGGGCATCATCCTAGCTGAAGGTCATTCAGAGACGTTAAATTGGCAGTCCCTTGCACTCAGTGTCTATGCTGAGGCAAGTAAAAGATCCCACCCATGGGTAAATGTGTAACATGGTTGACTCCTCTCTCTAACCTCATCAATCAACCCTCGATAGCGGCAAGAACTTGCCTTAGAGGGCTGCACTTCCCATATCTATCTATCTATCAAACTTACATGATTGTTTTTTAACAAACATCTTTTTTGCATGACTGAGCAGATTGAATAAGAAGTTGACATGTGATGAATTAACCAAAACAATTTGTTACGATTCCAGGTTAGTGGGAGATGTTCTGCTATGTACAGCTTTTCTCTCATATTCTGGACCATTCAATCAGGAATTCAGACTGAACCTCAACAAACACTGGATGAAAGATTTGAAGAATCGTAAAATTCCTTTTACCCTGAATCTGAACATCATTGATATGCTGGTTGATCAGACTATGGTGGGTAGATTTCTTATAATATGTTAGTGAAAAATCATGCATTTGTATTTCTATTATCCAAACATTTGAGTTTGAAATCAGAATACATCAATAATAAATGTGTTTACCATAACAAACTCATTTAAAACTGGGTGCTTTCATAATCTAACATGATGGCAGTTTAATAGCAGCACTTACAATTTGTGTATGAATTTATTACCTTACATTACTGTTGCTATGTTATTCATAACTTCATGGTAGTTTTAAACTTAAATACAATATTACCTGTCTTCATTTATTTTCTACCATGCTCTTGTTTGATCCTTAGCTATTTAGATCCTCTCAGAGCAATTTTTAAGGGTCAGTCAGTTGAGAATTAAACATAAATATTTCGTGATAAATAATACTGTGACCTTTATTTCATTTTGTGTCGGCAACTTCTCATAATATTGACAGATCCGAGAAGTAACGGTATCAAAAAATGAATAATAAAAAAACAGTGTCGCCTTGGAATCTATTAAATATTGTAATACAGCAATTCAGTAATATTAAATTTTCACTAAAAATCTCATTATTGTGATTACAAAACAGCAATTAATTCAGTAATGTTCAATTTTTGCTAAAAATGTTTGAATACCATTATTTAAATTACACACAGATTGGAGATTGGACACTGGAAGGCCTACCAAACGACGAGTTATCAGTTCAGAATGGCATCATCGTAATGAAAGGATCAAGATTTCCACTTCTCATCGATCCGCAGACTCAAGGAAAAACTTGGATCAAGAACAGAGAAGTGAAGAATGATATTCAGATCACAAATCTAAACCATAAGGTTGGTTCTTATATTATCTATATGTTGTGTTTAAATAGCTTATACACAATGTACATGATATTGGCTTAATTGGGCAAGGCAGTTACGCATTCAGAAGATTTAATGAAATTTGAAGGTTGCAAACTGAGAAAGATATTGCCTTATTATTATTTTTTTATTAGGCCTTACTAAATAAAATTCCCAGCAATAAGAGGCGCTTTCTGCACAGCTTTCACATGAGTGACATGACTAAACTTTGCTGTTATTATTTTAGGCATCAAGGATGCCAGTTATTTTTTTAGGCATCAAGGATACCGTTTATTTTGATATTTATGATATCTCAAGCCTTTACTGTGTGAACTTATTCAACTGTTTTTGCAATGTCTAAATAACCATATCATTATATTAATTTTGAAATAAAGTTGTTTTCGACAAGATTTTAGGATATGACTGCCACACTTAAATTCAAAGTAAGACATCAACAATTGGAGCATTGTCTCCGTCAGAATTAAATAATTATAAAATGTTGTCATCACCTAATTAGTTATCTGATAGTGCTATGAGGGTGAGTGCTTCTTTAAATAGATAGATAAACAAAAAATCATTGTGATTATTGAGCATTTAAGAAGTATATACTTTGGAGACATGATTTTCAATCACAATATAGTCACAGTTTGCGGTGACAGCTAACACCCCACATCGATGTGCTTATGTAATATAATATTCTAGACCATTTTTCAAAATTAATTAAGGAGGGTAACTACATTGAAATGTTGGAAGTAATACAAATGATACAACCTATTTCATTGGGATAAAATGAGATGAGCTTTATTTTAGCACCCATATATTTAATATATATATACCAGTTCTTTTCTTTCTTCAATGGACAAACTTACTTTGTGCATCATGTTTTTAGAGTTATACGATGGCAATTAGTTAAATGAGCAGCTCGAATGGACTTTTTCCTCATCATCTTCATTGCATGGTAGAATGCAATTAAAAACATTTCAATGCCTGTATAATATATATCTCTAATTTCAAATTATTAGCTACTTGTTTTTTTCTTCCTATGAATGCCAAATTTTCATTCATTATACAAGACATTAGTCATTACATTTTGAAATATCATTTTCTACATTACGATGCTCCACCCTAGTCATACTATTATTTCTTTTAGCTCAGGTTTAATTTCTATTTTACATTTTGCAAACTGCTGTACTCCATCCTAATCAGATAACTTTGCTGCAATTACACACAACAATAATCTCTTTTCTCTTTTGTTTCACAGTACTTCCGCCAACATCTAGAGGACTGCCTATCACTCGGTCGCCCGTTATTGATAGAGGATGTCTCGGAGGAGTTGGACCCTGCTCTGGACAATGTCCTAGAGAAGAACTACATCAAGATTGGTTCAACCTTCAAAGTCAAAGTCGGAGACAAGGAGGTCGATGTGATGGACGGGTTCAGGTTGTACATTACAACCAAACTGCCAAATCCCTCGTACACTCCTGAGATATCGGCTAGAACGTCCATCATAGACTTCACTGTCACGATGAAAGGCTTGGAGGACCAGTTGTTGGGACGGGTCATCCTTACTGAGAAAGCTGTAAGTGACAAATGACTTGAATGTAGTCCAAAGAAGTCAATTATCTACCTGTGTTATGACTTTCTTGTATTAAGGATTGGCTCATGGCTGGTCATTTTTCAAGGAAGGATGTTAAAATATATCATAATTCCTTGTCTAGACTATATCAGCTGTCAAAAGGTGTCTATCCATAGATCTGTTAATCTAGATCAGTCATGTTCATCTTGAATACCTGTATTGATCAGTGCCGATCAGCGAAGTTGTCAGGTTTTCAGTAGAGTTACGGGATTCACGATGGCAGATCCAGAAGAGGGGTGGTCGATCATTGAACATATATCTATCATTCTTTACCTTCCTGAATGTTTAGGATATGCCCTTGTGTGTCACAATTAAACCTTGCAAATTCGTTGTCGGACATAAAACAATTTTGCGACAGGCACTGAATTAGCAATAAAGGCAAAACCTTACCTGTGGAAATATGACCAATGACAATAAATTTATTTGATCCAAAAATTAATTACAATGATGTTTTGGATTACATAAAAAAAAGAAACAGAGGGTCAAGGGACACCCATTTTGTCTCAATCAGGATGCTAGCATGGGTGCCCCTTGGATGTCAAAAAGCATAGTGTGAAATATAGCGTGTTACACGGTACCATTTTGTTGACATGTATAGCAATCTTCTACTGAACATTCAGTTTTATATTTGTCCCAAAGCCAATTTTTTTATGTACAATTTAGCCAATGTTACTATTTGTATCTAGTTTTTCAAGTACGTTATTAGGAGTTTTGTTAAGAGTAATTGGCAGTTGATATCTGATGGTATTTTTAGCAAATTTATGTTTTACTATTTCTTGTGTTGAAATTATGGGTTTCTTGTTGATGCATAATTTTGAATGTGGAGATAAAATAATCCACTGAGAAAGGAAAGGATCCATTCTTTTGTGAACACTGATTACTGATACGCGTGTTAATGGACAGTCACTTTCAAGTTCACCTTAGAAAGGTATATGATGTGTTAGATTTCAACATGCAGGCTTCTGTATAAAGTACTGGCTTTATACCAGTAAGTTCCACAGGTCAGCAGGATAAAATGGATCACCATAAAAAGAAAAAAATGTCTCCATGTGACTGGTAGGGTTGCATGAAGTCTATTTCAGTGTTAAAAAAGTCTTCTGTATCTGTTTAATGTTAATGCTGTTCAGGACATACCTGGCATCAGTATTAACATCAGCTCATTATATAACTAAGCATTGCTTGAGGACTTGCATTATATGCTGAATTGAAGTGACAGATGTGCTGCTGCATGATCTCACCAGCGATTTATGTATCTTAGGGTGACTCTCATGCTCTGTTGTTGACAGTTAATTTGAATCGTGGTCTGCTATCACAATTGTCAGGGGAAATAAAGAGTGTCTTGAGTCGAGAAGCTGATAATGCATGTAAAGCGATGCCTTTGGTGTTTTAGTATTTGCTATAGTTTCGGCTGTGCATGTACTGCATATCAGTGGAAGTAATATTTTTAGAAGTGAGTGTGCGAAGGCTTGCTTTTCAAGTGAAGAGATTTCAATTACTGATTTTGACAGCATATAACTTTTGCCAACTGTATGACATGCATCATTTCTGCATGGAATCCATTATTTAAGGGTTACAGCATGTCAGGTCATTTTATACAAGACCTTTTATTTAACCAATCGACTTCAGCTAGGTGGCAATAAAAAATAGATTACCTAAACGTCGGCAAATTTATTTGGACTATAATTTTGTAGGAGCATTATAATCGTGATTTAGATGCATATGAAATATTTTCAACTTCATTCCAGGAATTGGAAGCAGAGAGAGTGAAACTTGTGGAAGACGTAATGTCGAACAAAAAGAAGATGAAGGAACTAGAGGACAATCTTCTATTCCGTTTGACCTCGACTCAAGGGTCGTTAGTGGATGACGAGGACCTCATCAATGTCCTTAACAACACCAAGGTCATATACTTCATTCAAATTCATGTTAAATGTAATATAGATATTTCTATGGCAATTTTGAGTCAAGATCATGTGTAACACCAACTTACTATGCACCAAATATGGAATGGGGAGAAAAGTAACAGAGCCTACAGGGGGCACTACCGTCACTACTTAATTGTTCCATTGATGTCATCACAATATATATGAGGTCATCAAACAATACTTATCTGCTACAGTGTCAGTGACCTTGTGGTACTTTTCCTCCCCATTTCATCATATATTAAGATGTTGCATTGTATAGCATGTACAGATAAGATGATAATTTAAGTAAGTAAATAATTTGCCAAGCATGCCATCAGCTTTCATATCGTGCACAACTATGTAATGTATTATGATGGCTGAATTTTCTCCTTTGATACAAATCAATTACTTTGATTGAATGACATGGTAAGATTATGATTACACCAAGGAACAGGCTTGACGATATTATTGACCTTTACAATATCTTCCATAACTATCTAATTCAATGATGGTCAAGATATTACATGAATTTTAAACCAAATTTAATAGTAATTATTTTTCAAATAATAGGCAACTGCCCTAGAGGTCAGCCACAAACTACACACTTCAGCTGACACGGAAGTGAAGATCAACTTTGCGCGAGAAGAATACCGTCCTGTGGCCACCAGGGGGAGCATCCTGTATTTCTTAATCACCGAAATGTCCCTCGTTAATGTCATGTATCAGACATCATTGAAGCAATTCTTGGGAATATTCGACATGTCCATGACTAAGTAAGTATAATGCAAGCAAAGAATATAATATGGGCCTAACAGTAAACCAACTAAAATTTAAGACTATCTCAATTTAATCATGCTAGATTTCTATTAATAATCTATGGGATACCCTTCTACATGTAGTATTGTATGACGCCTGACATTGACTGTCTTCATCGGTCATACATGATGTTTTGCATGGATCTATCAGAAACCCAGGAGGGGCATTTGATATGTGTACTTAATTTTTTGTATGCTGAACTTATTTAATTGTTGATGTGATCATGTGAGCAAATAAATTTGTCTTGAGTCTTTCAAACACTTCCCTGGGTTTAAAAATGATTACATAATAAACGAATTCTGGAAATGATTTAATGTGAAGTTGACATACATCATGGAACAGAGCCCTATCTCACTATTGACCAGCAGCTGCCAAATATTTAGACAAGAACATAAGACCATGGCTTCAAAATCATGTCAGCAATCCTATGATCATCACACATTTGTTTCAGATCTCAAAAGTCACCTATCCCTGCCAAGAGAATTTCCAACATCATAGAGTACATGACCTACCAAGTCTGGCGCTACGCCGTTCGGGGATTGTACGAAGAACATAAGATGACGTTCACTTTGCTTCTTGCCTTGAAGATCGACATGCAGATGACCAAGATTAAGAGAGAGGAGTTCATGACATTTATAAAAGGTAGGGCATCTTTCCATTATGTGTATATAATAATTAATAAAGAATATTATATAACTTGGTGAACAAGTCACTATGAAGACCAGTCGACTAATTTACAGATATATAAAGTGAAATCCCACGTCATGACCTCACTCTTAAGGCCATCAATTTGTGGACCAACAACACACGTTTTCTTGTTGTTGTACATCCCCTCCTATCAAGACCTCAACACTGCATTTGATTACAAATTAGTGAGAAAAAAAACTTTTTTTGAAGTTGTTTAAAAATGGATGTACATAGCAGTCAACAAATACTCCTTGCTCTAACAATAGTATATGACTATTCCAGGTTGACGAACTATATTTTGGTGACCAAAAAGTCACCATGATAACTGCTCGCATTTGCAACTTTTCCTTTTCTCTCTCCAGGTGGCGCAAGTCTTGACCTGAACGTGGTGACTCCAAAGCCAAGTAAATGGATAACGGACACAACTTGGCTGAATCTAGTTGAGCTATCAAACCTCCATCAATTCTCAGGCATATTGGAGCAGGTGAGCTTCAAGCTGAAAATGTGTAGCATATAACCATATTCAATGGAGCCTTTCATATAAATCGTAGGTCTCCGCTCTTTGTGTATAAGACAAGGGCAGCGCAGGCCGCTGATATTCTGCATGTTGCATACTGGTCAATGTTGGACATGGAAACCTAGATATCCATCATTGATCTCTTTTATTAATTTAGGTTGCAAGAAACGAGAAACAATGGAGACAATGGTTTGACAAAGAGGCTCCAGAGGAGGAAATCATTCCGGATGGATTCAATACTTCCCTGGATGTGTTCCGAAGATTATTACTCGTGCGATGCTGGTGTCCTGATAGAACTCTTTCTCAGGTTTGGGGTTGACGTTTAAATTTAGAAAAATTAAAAAAAGAGTTTGGTAAATCATTCTACAAGGAAAATATTTCTAATGAAAAAACAAGCATTACAAAGCTATATTTTCTTGAATAGTTTCTAGACATGTGACCTTAACAATCTACATTGATGCTGGCATATTTTTACCTGGTACCAAAAGAAGATAATCTCCATCAGCTAGTATTGCATGCATTTACACATCTTAAGCAGTACAATATCAGGCAGAAAAATTGACATGACTATGGAACTCTTATCTACTGGACAATCTCATCATCCGAATAAATCTCTACCTGCAAGAAATCCACATTCTATGATCTCTAAATAATGTAATATTGTATATTTCCATTGCATTTCAGGCCAGAAAATACATAGCAGATACCCTGGGAGAGAGATATGCTGAAGGAGTAATCTTGGACATGGAGAGACTGTGGGAGGAGAGCGAACCTAGGACTCCTCTAGTTGGATTGCTTTCTATGGGATCTGATCCAACAGCAAGCATAGAAGCCCAAGCTAAGAAGATGAAGATTGGTAATTTGGATTTTTCACTTTAAATTTAAAGAACTTAGAAAGTTAGTTGTTCATTTATAACTGGGTGACCCGACCCTATGGGTAAGGTGATACTCCGTTCTTGTGAATGTCCAAGAGTTTGATTCCTATATAACTGGACATTTCCGTCATGTAAATTGACATATAAGTATTTATGTGACCACAACATGTGGTAAAATTCATTCTTTCATTTTAATAAAAACTTAGCACAGAGTACTAATTAGAAAATTTCACTTGTGAATGTTGGCTGCACTATAGATTATGAGAAAAGGAGGCACATTGCCAACTAAATTAATGACGTCACAAACAGAGAACAACCATTCCCAATGGTTCCCTGCAATTAAAACTGAAAGAGTTTGCGAGATTTCTCTGAGCAGTGCTGTAACCAAAAATGTACTATTGTGATACAAAATGAAAGACATACCTCTTGAGAGAAATATGTAACATGGCATAGATACATAATTTTCTATTGGGTATAAGTTAATCAATTATAGTATAAATTTAACCATACTCTTTCTATTTATTATTCAGATTGCCGAGCCATATCGATGGGCCAAGGACAAGAAATACACGCTCGTCGTTTGATGAACCAATGCCTAGCAAATGGAGGATGGGTCCTGTTGCAAAACTGTCATCTGAGCATCTTCTATGTGGTGGAAGTCATGGATATTGTTATGGAGGCTGAGACAATACATGACCAGTTCAGACTTTGGGTCACAACTGAGGTTCATCCAAAGTTCCCCATTACTTTCCTACAGGTAAGCGAATAAATGTCAGACTTTTACCAATTCCACTTATCATAAAGATTAGTATGACTAGGTGAAGCTTATGCTCCTCACCTTTTTATAGCTGGATGCAACTAAGTGTATTCCAGTTCACTCTGTAAGTGTGCTTGCAACATCACAATTGCTTAGACTTTTTTGGTCCCCCATGTTTAGATGCTCTTTTGTTTAAAGTCAATCATAGCCCCGTCGTGACTGTAGTTAACTCTATTTTCCTTAAAGTGAGACTGAGACTAATAAAAATCACTCCAGCAAGGTAAATTGTGTTGCACAAATACAATGTCTAAACTTGAGTTGGCTGCATTCATCACATTTGCCAGTAATATGTTGAAAAGAACTAAAGAAAACCGCAAGGTTGTCATGATACTTGCCGCTCAGCTAATACCATATTTACAAAATCTAACAATCATTGAAAATTACTTGTTCTTTAAGCTATAGACAGCTGACTTATCTGTCTAGACATAGCTCTTCATTATATAATTTAAAAAGGACACCCCTATAGTATTAGTGCAGTAGTAACCCTCAGTTTATAATTTAAAAGTTCCCATGTCTGTAGATTTAGCATAGGCAAATAATTATATAAACCAATACTACCTTCTTGTCTCATGATATTTTTTACCATTACATGCTAATTTGTGCACAGCAATTTAACTTTAAGCACAATAAATAATATAAATAGAGTTTTTCATGCGATCAAAAACTATGTAAACAAACAAAAAATGGTGCTCTCAATGTATGATTTATTTTTTGTAATTAATGCCTGATAGAATCATTAGCTTTCACAAATTTAGTGTGCCTTGATTGACAAAAAGTAATTTCAACTATTATGTGAAGCCTCAGAAAACTGTAATTTGGAAGGCAGTGCAGCTTTAAATGGATTCTTTTCTTCACCCTCAGATGTCAATCAAATACACAAATGAACCCCCACAAGGAGTCAAAGCAGGACTGAAGCGAACTTACACTGGAGTGACTCAAGATTTCTTGGACATCTCCAACATGCCCCAGTGGAGACCCATGTTGTTCGCTGTGGCTTTCTTGCATTCGACAGTTCAAGAAAGAAGGAAGTTTGGTCCATTAGGATGGAATATCCCTTACGAGTTCAATACAGCCGATTTAAATGCCAGTATACAGTTCGTGCAGAATCATCTTGATGATATGGATATAAAGAAGGTAATAATTGTTTCTCTAATGCCATTTGAAATGTTGATTACATCAGATTTCATTGATTTAGAAACAAAATGATGTCATATGTGAATACAGATCTCCCATTGGTTGAGGAACTACCTTTTAGCCAATGGGAGTCATGGATTGACATGATGTCATCTGGAGTTTAGTTTCGGGTCTATGAGTTCAGCTGCAAACACCATGTTCCAATTAAAATAATTGAACAAACAACACTAAAACCTAGGCTTAACACTTGACCAATATACTAACGTTAACAGTTACCTTTCAATTTAATACTTTCTGTGTTTCCCCTAGGGAAAATACTAAGTTAATGGCACTTTTGGGCTATCAGATCTTACAGTCCTCAGATTTCATGTGAATCCAGGAGTCTTGAATTCACATGACGTCCTCTGGAGTTTAGTTTCCAAGTCTATGAAATCTGCTATCATATAAATTAATGCTGGCAGCCATCTTGGTTCTGTTCTCCCATTCGAAATTTAAAACGCTATCTCCTCCCTGGATAATCCTTCTATATCCTTCCCGCTTAGCCAGGACCTTCTACGCGCATTTCTTAAGGGAGCTAAGGTCCGGTTTCCTTCTTTAACCTAAATTTGTTGTTTTATTTCCCGTTATGAGCCCAGGGCCCTTTAATGAAACTCAGAACGAGGCTGAATGGCAGGTCACATGACCTTGCCTACCTTGGTTGCTAAGCGACGTCACCATTTTCCCGCCGTTTCCAGTTCCAGAAAGATTATTGTGTCCAGATATGCTGGCAGAGTCTCATAGTTGGGGTGGCAGAAAACGTAAAAATTAGTGCCATAAAGACTTATTAAAGTGACAAGAAAAAAGGATACACATAATATATAAAACCTTTGTGTAGAATTCAACTATGCTAACGAAATTTGCTGCCTTTTTAAACTTATTGTGTAAATCCATTTTATACAGACACTAATGGCTCATTTCTTTACTTTAAGCAAGATGAGCTATACTGTATATGTTTATCTGTTCAAACTGCATGTAATGCATTCATTGTACATTGTTATGGGTTTTGCTAGTATATATTATGATCAGTCTAACTTTTCTGTTAGCATGTTGGTAAACTCCATGTTGCATTAGCGAAATACTTAATTAAGATTTCCCAATCTTCATTGCTTTCCAGGGAGTCAACTGGACCACAGTGCGTTACATGTTAGGTGAAATCCAATATGGCGGCAGAGTCACTGACGATTACGACAAACGTTTGCTTAACACATTCTGCCACGTCTGGTTCGGAGAAAACATGTTCCAGGCTGTGTTTAACTTTTACAAGGGTTATGTCATTCCAAAAGGACAGAAGATTGAAGATTACCACAACTACATCAACGAACTGCCCAATTACGACACACCCGAAGTGTTCGGCCTGCACCCCAATGCTGACATAACGTAAGATTAAACAGTTACCAAGTATGTTACTGTTAGTGCCTGACAACATGAGCTGATTTATGCTGCTTAATGTAGACAGAATTTCTGTCATTTTAGTAATGACACCCTACATAAATGCCTCAAAATTCAAGAATTTCTACACCTGAAGGGTCAGAGCAACTGGTACAATAAAACAATACATATCATAAATGAATGTAATATAAATAGTTGGGAATCAAAGGAGCCAGAAACTCTGGTCACTGAAATCAAACTTAAACTGTATGAAATTGAACAATCAAGGATCCTTAGGGAGATTAATGACTCTGAGAAGCACCCAAAACTAAGAACATATAAATTATTTAAAACTACTTATTGCTTTGAACCTTATCTAAATCTTAACCTCCCCAAGAGAACATCTAATAACATAGCGAGATTTAAACTTAGCTCACATAACCTCAAAATTGAAACCGGAAGACACGAGACCCCCAAAATACCATTAGAAGAAAGAAAATGTAATAAATGTGATAGTAATGACGTAGAAGATGAACTACATTGCCTCTTAATCTGTAACAATCATGCAGGACCAAGAAATCAATTAATCCTAGAAGCAACTAGCCTGATACCAAATTTCCATAACTTAGATAAAACACAACAATTTAAATCATTGATGTCAAATAAAGAACCTGAAATGATATATGCTCTTGGTAATTTCCTAAATAAAGTAATGTAGACTTAAATTTCCACTGGGCTCCTCTGACTTGCCACTTCCTTGACAACTGCCATCATAAATTAGATGAGTCAAAATGCCAGGGTCAGCGCAATGTTGCCTGGTATTTTTCTCTCCCATATTTCATATGAAACCTATATGTAAACTGCAAATTTTAACTTGTATTGTGATATTATTATCAGTATTTTTTATATAATTATGAAAATTTTAATCTTATTTTATGTTGTGATCAGTATTTTTGTTAAATGCCTCACTGGTTGATATGTGATTTATGTTTTATGTAAATCTTACTCTATGTTTTATGTAAATCCTACTGTAAGGATATTATTACCTTGAATTTTTAGCTATATTTAGCATATTATGATTTATGTATAAAATAATGAGAACCTGTATAGCATATTTCTGTAGACCGGTGTAGCTTTAGTTAGATTTAGTGAGTAGAGCTGTAGTTATATGTGACAAATGTATCTTTTCTGATATGAATCAATGTCAATAAAAGCCATATATATATATAGTAATTATTGAAATGGATGATTGGAAGGATTTAGGTTAAAAAGCAGAAGCCAATGAAGACGCAAGTATCTGAGGAGAACCATGACCATCAATCGACTGAATTGTTATGCTCTAAATAGCTAACTAAGGGGCCACTGTGATTAGAAGCTGTAGAAGAGCTATTTGCTAGTGGATTTTTACAATGCCTGATGAATGTTTGTGTTCATGTTTTGGTCTATGTAATTAAATTAACTCAATTCAATGTCCATGTAATCATCCCAGCTAGGCCATTTATTATAATCTACTTATTTTACAGATACCAAAGCAAGACTGCGAAGACAATCCTGGACACAATACTGAACATCCAACCAAAAGACAGCTCGGCAGGAACGGGAGAAACTCGAGAAACTGTGGTCTACCGTCTTTCCGATGATATGTTAGAGAAGCTGCCCAATGACTACGTGCCATTTGAGGTGAAGGCTCGACTCCAGAAAATGGGACCCTTGGCTCCGATGAACATCTTCTTGCGGCAAGAAATCGACAGAATGCAAAAAGTAAGATAGAAATTATTGATGCCTCGTAATTGAAGCCACAAAGTTTCACTAAATTTTAGGCAACAATATATATTAGCCTTACACACAACCTAAGTATGAAAGGCTACAAAATTGCTCTTGCACGTATTCACAAAAGTCAAACAGAACTAGCAGAATGAATTTAGGGCAAACCCATGAATTTAATTCTGTGTAAAGATCATATATTTTCTTTATCTTTTTTAAGAACTATCTTCTCTTTCGTATTTCTGTCATACTTTGCAGATGATCTATAGCTGATTAATCAATATACATTGTACAAAATTAAAATAGTTAAATAATTTTACAGGTCATATCTACAGTCAGAACAACTTTGAATGACCTAAAATTGGCCATCGATGGAACCATCATTATGTCAGAAAATCTGAGAGATGCTCTGGACAGCATGTACGATGCAAAGATACCTACAGCTTGGCAAAAGGTAAAAAGAAATGTCTATTTAC
The DNA here is from genome assembly GCA_932294295.1 of Alitta virens. NCBI lineage: Eukaryota > Metazoa > Annelida > Polychaeta > Phyllodocida > Nereididae > Alitta > Alitta virens. The sequence continues at coordinate 37,025,212 of OW028582.1, forward strand.
AGTCACATGCAATGTAATCCAATTAAAATGTTTTGTTACTACGTTGTTCACAAGAACAGTCCAATGATTGCTCATAATGGGGAAAAAAAGTCAAAGCCTACAGGGGGCAATAGGACCGTAGTACATAAAAAAGCAATTAGATGACGTCACTACTTAATTTTTACGTTGATGACATCACACTATACATGACATCATCAAACAATACTTATCAGCTATGGTGTCAGTGTCCGCTTGTGGTACTTTCCCTCCTCATTATGACGTTGCAAGCACACTTGCAAATTGAACTGGACTATGCTTTCTTGCATTTGGCTATACGTTACTGCAACTACTGTGCATTCAACAGCATGCCAAACTGTCAACTTGTTTAAAAAAATGAGCTGAAAATGCAAACATCATATATTATCTATGATGTGACAATAGAAATTCGAGTTTTCATATTACAGTGTCCTTCATGTGCAAAAAACTCTGCCCATCATATAAACTAATACAACCAAGCACCAGACAAACCAAATCACACATTACAAGATATACTCTCATATTTTTTCATTAGGTCTCATGGGAATCAAGTACACTTGGATTCTGGTTCACTGAACTGATCGAGAGGAACACCCAATTCCATCAATGGTGTTTCGACGGCCGACCCAACACTTTCTGGATGACTGGGTTCTTCAATCCCCAAGGATTTCTCACTGCCATGAGACAGGTAATATGTTAAAAGATATATCTGTTGTCCGTTCATTATGCAAATATTTGTGTGCCTACATTACTAACTAAAGAGGTAGAGAGACAAATGGTGGTTCATTTTGCTCCATACTTCAGTATAGTATAGTATAGTATTCCTTTCATAATTGTTTGCATATTCTATACTATTGTTCAAAATACCTCCATTGAATTAACTTGTCATGAGAATTAGTTTATGGTTTATCGGCTGGCCACTTTTTTGACCAAAAAATACCAAGGATTGAGCACCACAATTCTCGTAAAAGCTTCGAAGTATGCTCAATTTAAAAAGACCATTTGTCCTTTTCATCTTAAATTATTCAAGCTAAAATATCTTCCACAGATAATTATGGCCTACTTTACTACTTCATCCAACTAACGAAAAGTGTTCCTCAGATTCCTTAATAACATTTTATAGCCTCTTTTTAAATTTCACTTATTTCTTTTCTGTCAATTACAGGAAGTCACAAGAGCTCACAAAGGCTGGGCACTGGATACTGTCATCCTCCACAATGACGTCACACGATTCTTGAAGGATGACATCACACAGCCACCAACAGAGGGCGTCTATGTCTATGGTCTATTTTTAGAAGGCGCAGGGTGGGACCGCAGAGGGTGCAAGCTAATCGAACCGAAACCTAAAGTTCTCTTCGAGCCAATGCCTGTGATACATATTTACGCTATAAACAGCACTGCTGGGCATGATTCTAGAATGTACATGTGTCCTATTTACAAGAAGCCACGACGTACAGATCTGACCTACATAGCGTCTGTCGAATTGAAGACCCTACAGAACCCCGATCACTGGGTTTTAAGAGGAGTGGCCCTACTTTGTGACATCAAGTAGATCACCACTACTCCATAAACATTGTCACTCATATCTTGTATTCGTTATAGTTAATTATACCCAACTAGTCACTTCAAAGTTTCTCAAAGGTGTTTAATACCTGATTACAAATTGTTCCACCGAGCACATGAGCATGAGCTGATATAAGGATATGCCTTACAAATTCGCAAATACTGCAGAAGTTGATGATCGTTTCATGATTTGATAATCGTCAATAATATGTCTATTTAAAGGATTATAACTGCTACAGAGGGATGATTATTGTCTGTTATCCAAATTTGCATCCAAAGCTTTTCTTGTTAACATATTTGTTGACTAAATTATAAATCCACATCTGTGATTAACGATTAACTACCATTTCCTTCGGAAAACAGCAGAATAATTGTTAACAGTGCAATAATACCATTATCTGACAAGATGTCTGCAAAAACCTTCCCCATGTTGGATGAGATAAATCATTAGAATTAGCCCCAAAGAAGCTTACAACTTATTATCTGTGATAGTACTTATATAATCTCATTATCTGATTATATGTCATTCTTTGTCTTTTTTTTTAAACTTTACAAGCATCTTGAGAGCCTCTCTTTGGATGTAAATATTTGGCAGTCTAGACTTCTTAAGAAATGAAAAAATATTTTTGTATAATGCATTTGGTCCGAAAAACCTGCAAATCGTATGAGAAATTATTTTCCCATTTTAAATTTTCTTATTTACACAATTTTTTTTTCCTATGGAAAGAATTATATTGTTAAATATATTACTTATGACACTGTTGATATAATATGCATAATATTAATCATATATATCACTGTTATGTATTTCATTTAATATGTAGCCATAAAAATACACATTGTAACAAATATTGTTTGATCATATTGATGGTCTATTCACTGCTGAATTCAATAAATCATTCACTAAGAACTGTATTTGTTTTAGATTTTTTTTATTTATCATCTTAAAAGCCGATTGACTTTCAGACAATTGGAACTGACAAAAAAAAGAACATTTGCCCATGCATTTTCATGATTCAATAATAGGAAAAAACAATATCACATGAAGCTTTTGAAGCAAATTTTAAGGCATAAAGGCATTGCACATTTCTCATAAAACACTGATTAACAGAGCAATTTAATTAGCCAGTATATAATATACTGGAACAACACATTAAAACCCCTGTTTTGTTTTCCCACTAACATTTTACATATATTTACATATATATTTTTGTAGCACGAATGGCTTTTAAGAGATCCTACATAATAACTATATTGTAGTAACCACATTATTGTGGTGTTTTGTCAATATCTGATTAGCATAGTCGATAATAATAATGGAATAATGTCACCGAAGACATAATTATACTACCATAAATACCGCTGGTAAATATAAGTTTTCAAACTTATCCAGAGATCAGATATTTTTATCTAAGCACATGAAACTATTTTGCCATGCACTAACTGATGCCATACATATGTATAGCATTTACTGTACAATTGCATTACTTGTATATAACAATTCAAAGCTTAAATATATATATATAACATTTGAGTTTTTATGCGATTTCATCATGTCATGTTTTATGAAAGCTTGCATTTGAGATAAGCCTATTAATAAGTAATTATCACAAACAGATAGCTATGTACGAATAAACTGCTTGACATAAGCAAACTTTTAATCAATAATGGAGACTTTAGTCAATTGTCACCAAAATTAGTTCTCAGAATAACCATAGCACAAAATGTGCGTCAACATGAAAGGCTGGATATACTGATATTTGCAGTTACTTATCAAGCTTTTTATGGGACTGGTGAAGAATTGCAATCAAAATATGCGTCATCCATATAGAGCGAATATTAAAAATCATAACACCAAATAAAATTGGTTAGACCAACAATAAAACAGAAACGTAACAATGAACAATTGTTAATGGTAGAACAATAACCGTAACTTAACCATTCTGAGAGGAAAGCACTGTAGTAAGTTCTTAGTGAAAGTTCATACTGGACACAGGTCAAGTGTGACCACAATGTCCAGATCCTATGGTGAGATGAGTGTTGATGTGTGCAATTAACTCTTTTTATCTCTTTGTCTTTACTTTGGTAAGTGCATTTTCCTCACAGAAATCAATCTGAAATCACTCACAGTGTCTGTTTCTTCATTTTCGAGGACTGATGGTCGATATTCTGGGACTTTGTGCATTTCTTTATCTGTTACTTGAGCAAAACAATACTTCGATAACACAGTCTTGACATTAAGCTTGCATTATTTGAGACTTGCACCATTTGAAGATTGCAACATTTGAAGCTTGAATGTAAGTGTACTCAAGTGTGCGATAAGTATTACTGAGTACTATTACTGATTCATCTACTTCTTTTGATTTTTCTTTGATTTTCCGTTGAGCGGTATCTGGTTCTGCACGTGCTGAAAATGAAAGCAAATACAATGTTTATAAAATGTACAAAATATATTGAACATGGTTCTGTGTGTAACTGTCTTCTGTTAAGTAATCTACCATGAAAGTCAGAAACCTCAAATCACTACTTATTTCTGTTTATATATATTTATTTGACTTTTTATACTTCTGAGAGCTAATATAAATAATGAATTTTATCTATATATGTATCTACAAGGGTTAAAACAGCACAAATTTGTAGTAAATTGTAAGGTGGTCTTAATAGTAATGCACCATCATTTAGTTCCAGTTCTGTGAGGTGGTGTTAATTGCGAAGTTAATTGCAATTGTTAAAACATCATTTAATCCAATGTCAGCTATCTTAATTGTGAAGATGTCTCATTAGTAAGTATTTTTCAAATGAAATTCTATGGGTAATTAGAAATATAACTTACCCCTATTAATCGTTTTCGATACGCAGTCTCATTCTCTTTACCCTTCTTCTTCAAGTTTGGCTTCTCGTATTTCTTCAATTGCAACTCCAATTGGTTTGTTGTCATAATTGACACTGGATCCAAATTGTGTTTATTGACGAGACCTACAAGGTATTCTTTGTAATGTAACCTGTGTGGAAAAAAAAAGAAAAAATTTAATTTGAAATCAGTACAGCAGAATAATCGATGAATTTACCTGCAGGAGAATTCTAAAATATCAATGCCATAATTTTCGGCGACATCTCAGCATCTTGATATTTTAAAATTCTCCTGCAGGTAAATTCTAGGGCTCTATATCGCTTGATCCAAACGATACGATAAGCATCATCGATACACTCATTCGATATACGATACGTATCGTCGATACAAACTCATAGTAAATTTGTTATTATCCCAGCTGTGTGCAGGATTTCTATGCTGGGCCATAGCTCCAAGCAAGCTAATCACCGATTGGCTGTTATTTTTTAGGATTACTAATTTAGACCAATCACAGCGCATCACACAAAGTAATCAAAATGGCTGTTGTCACTAATTATCACGACGATTGTAGCTACGTTGTGAAAGGAAATGGGTTAATATTTTACATATTAGGGACAGAAATACATATTTTAAGGTAAACCGATATAATATCGAAAATCACACGTCATATACCGGTTCTTTTATCGATTACTTGTTACCGGTATGACCAATAATTACCGAACCGGTATAGAGCCCTAGTAAATTCATCGATTATTATGAATCTGGAGATTGGGAATCTACATTCTAGAGTACAGCAGAACTTTAAATATTTCAATAATGAATCAGCAGTTTGTTATGTCAACAATTAATCAGCAGTTTGATATTTCAATAATGAAACTGCAGTTGAATATTTCAATAATGAAATTGTTTGTTATAGCTGGCTTAAAAAGTAAATTCTGCTGTCTGTGAAAAACATATTGAAAGCAAAATGTGGCTTTATATCTAGATATTTCTCCCAAATGCACAGGTCTTTTATTATAACAATTACCAGCCACTTCCCACTCAATTTCACTCATTTTATGTAGTTTAATTTTCCAGTTACAGTAAAACTTAGTATTTACATGCTGAACACATTCTTTCTACTTACTGACAAAATCCGGCATTGTTGAGAATGACATCTCTGCCGCACGCTTCATCAATTAAGCCATTTGCAGTTTCCTTTTGCTCGACAACTGGGCATTTGGAACTATCTTCGGAATGGTCAGTCTTATCCTTTTGATCTGCATTGTATGTAACACAACTTTCCTGCAAGAAAAAAAAATTGCAATACAGTGTAAGTCATTTTCATGGAAGACTAGATACTATATCGTTCGTATTAATTATCATTCAAAAAGTATTAAATTTAAGTGTTACAAACACATCAGTAAAATCATGTGCCGAAGTCAAATAGCATATATATATATAATTTTTATTGACAATCTCAATATCATGAGTTGATACATGTGTCAATATATAATGCTATAAGAATCAATGCAAGTTTATCAGTGCTTCTGAAAATTGAATGCCTATAGCATCCACCAGCTTTAAAAATCCAAAACTTATTTCATCACAATTATCATCATCAATAGAAATTAAAATGAGAGGACCCCAACTTCACAAAAACTGCTAATGCTATCGAGGAGCCCCAAAAACATAATCATTCTCATTTACAGTGAAGTTATCCATCATGTTGAAATCACATGTTGTACCACAAATATGTGGCCTCAATATATAGGAGGTATTAATGACAAGATTGTCTAAATAAGAGTGATTGTAACGAGTACCATTAACAATGTTTGCAGTTCCTCTATCTCGTAATCTCGTAGATAGAAGAGACAGTCTCTTGGATGGTGACAATGGAGCCCAGCATGTGCACAACTTCGTAGAAATTGACAGTTCTGGAAAATAAGTACAATGTTTCAGAATATCAACAATTCAATGAAAGAAAATCTGATGATTTAAAATAATCATTTGACTTGATTAAACCAAAAAAAACAAAAAAAAACAGAACTTTTAACTTGTTAAATTTATCATTATGTAGCTGTAAGACAGTGTTTATTCAAGAAATAGCAGACTTGAAATGCACTACAAGGTGAAATTTACCTGTCTTTTGAAGGGCTTATAACATCCACTGCAAAATTCGTGGTGACACTGTGTGCACTTGAAATGCATACAACCTCCCCTGGACAGGACATATCTGAACTTACAACTTGGACATTCTGCAAAATAAAAACCACAGCAATACATGAAGGAGGATATAGTTAGATCACAAAGTTTCACAGATAGCTAAGAACTCTCTATCCAATCTAGGACTGTCATTGATTTGAATGACAATTTGTAACCATGGTGTAATGTCTACTGTGAAATATCACAAACCCTGTTTCCATGGCAACCGTTGGGACTAGGGATCTAACAGTTTGTCAGAGACATTATTTTTACCAAGTACATTAACTCCACAAATGGGGAGAAAAAGTAAAATAGCCTACAGAGGGCACTACAACTGTACATTAAAAAAACAATAAGATGACGTCACTACACCATTATTGCATACATGATGACACAGAATAGGTGACGTCATCAAACAATGCTTATCTGCTATGGTTGCAGTGACCTCTTGTGGTACTTTTTCTCCCCATTATCAATGGATTTATGTCACTTTCCACCCGAAGGTCGACTTTTTTTTTCCTTTTCCCGGACAATGAGTCGTCAGAAACATGACTATTTTTTACATTACAAAACCATTATTACAAGCTCTTCATTATTTGATGCTTACGAATCATTGCAATTTGCGCTTACCAATCCCAAATTCTTGTAGATGTCTAGCCAGTCCATGCGCTTGGTGTTCAGGGTCATTCGCTATTTTCCATCCAGTGAATTGTTCACAAGTTAGTCCAGCATGTTGCTCTTCCCACTGTCATTAAAATAATAATATTGATATCAAACTATGATATATATCAGATAAACTGAAGTTATAATACACTGGAGCATCACAAATAAAGGAACAAGTAATTATACAAAATTGTTGTTGACATGTTTCTGATTGTTTATTTGTTGCGTCATGAAACACCAATTCAGAAAAACAGATTTCAGTTCCAATCTTAATCCTGTTGATATTTTCACAACACATGAATAGAACTTGTCATCTATGAGTTTCTAAATAAATTACTAATTAGCAATATGAAATACTATTATTCTCTAGGCCTACAAGCTGAGTAATTAAGGAAAACAGGACAGAGAAATGAACAAGCTCTGCCAGCAGTAGCTCAAACAAAGTTACCATCCCCGCACCACTAATTACAGATAATAAAGTTTTTACTAATGATCCATCTATAAGTTATCACACAACTTACAGGTCTCTGGCATTTGTAGCAAGTTTGTTTGTTACATTGCGGACAGGTCATTTGAAGGTCATCCCCTCCTTCCTCAGGGGTGAAAAGAAACCCGCTGTCACACTGAAACACAATGTATTATACCTATATTGAATATAACTACATTATCAAACTGTATCAATAGAGTAGATAGTATTATCAAACAAAGCACAAAGGATGTGTGACTGACAGACAGAAAATACATTTATCTGACAAGAAATATAGCTATAACTGACTACTAAGAATATAAAATCACCAGAACCTGTAATTGGCAGTTAGAACCACTGGCACAAGTACACCCACTGCTGTTGTTTTAACTCCAAAACAGCAATGAATCCATTCTCAAAACCGCATGCAACTCCTTTCAGTTAAATTTTTGCACCGAAAATGTTTGTAAAATACAGTGCCTTAATCAGCTACAAAACATATAGCAGCAGGACATGGAAACCCTGCAATTATAACTAATCAATCGCACTTACATGTGAGCACCATCTGAAATGTGGGTCCTGCATTAAAATCCAATCTCGAACTTTTCTCTGCAATAGTTCCACAGTCTCATCCTGGACTAAACCCTTCAGCTAAAATTTAAAATAAAAACAATCTAGTTATCTAAAGAACCACAAGTACAAATTGTTATGAAGATGCAGTTACTCAAAGATATAGTAAAATGAATTTATTTTGTAGCCACTACTCATATTTGTCAAATACTTTCTGTCTTTGTTTGAACTTTGTTTTCCAAAACGACATATTGTCAGATACAATACAACCTCACAATTATGGCTAACAAATATTACGACCTTCACAATTTCAAAACAAACTAACTACAGTCGGTACCATTCAACATGCGGACACAATACTAGTGGCGCCCCTACATATTGCACTAGGGGGCGTTTCGTCCTTTGTTACATCACAACCGAACACAATTATCAGTGATGCAGATTCAGATACATTTATTTGCAATTTTACATGAAAATGAGCATTATAATAACAAAAATTTTACATTAAGGCGGAAGACCCCACTAAGAAAACTTAAGTTTTCGCTACCGTGGGGCCACCTAGAGAGATTCTAAAACTTAAGTTTTCGCTACTGTGGGGCTACCTAGAGAGATTCTATGGCTTTTTATAAGGAAAGTGAAAAACTGTTGGTTTTGAACATGACTAACTTCGCAATTCTGATTGTATCTATTTCTTGCGTCATGAAAGTAGTCGGCAGATAAACAAATTTCAGAGTCAATGTTAATCCTATGGACGTTTTCTGAACGCCAAGAAATAGTGTATTTACAGCTACGACAACATGATAAACCGATCTGATTTGAGGTGAGGAGTGGAATGGGCCGTCATTTGCCTTTTTACTCCTTTTAGTTGCTGAGTTATTAAAGCTAAGACTGTCTGCATGTGGGACATGCAAGACAGACCATAGGTGTCAATATTCAATGATTTCTAAGGGTTTTTCTAAATTGTCAGTTTCCCCAGTAATCGTTTCAAAAAAGATACAATGCTACAACATATCATCGATAATTATTTGAACAAATTGTCTAATTAAACTCAATTATAAAACTTACCTGTAAGTCTAAGAAATGGAAATGTTCCTGGCTCTGTTCTGGATCTTGAATGTCCGGTTGAAGACAGACTGGACACACAAAGTCTCTCACTGGACGTTCCCTGATGACCACCTCGAAGTACTCCTGCATACAAGGACGACACACTTGGCACTGGCAGTGAGTCAGGTTCATGATCTGAAATTGTATGAAAATGTTGCAGTTCTTATGGTACATTTATTATACACTGGGCCTACTATAGGGCCTAGTTAGAGGCTATATACACTGGGCCTACAATAGGGCCTAGTTAGAGGCTATATACACTGGGCCTACTATAGGGCTTGGTTAGAGGCTATCTCCCTGTTAAGATGACCTCTAAAAGTATGGCCATGACAATTTTGTTCAGATTGTATTAAACATTTTAAAGAAGCTCACAAATTAAGAAATTTGCCTCAAATCAAGGACACGATCAATAATACACATAATAATGTCTGATAAAAATTGGCAAGTTATAAATAACATTTATCAAGCTTTAACATGTTCAATTATGTTTTATAGCATGGCAATATCTCAATCATGCAAGAAAATCAGGGCACACTGGACTGTATCAGCAAAATTAAGGAAGTGAATTAATTAACTGAACAATTGCTTCATGCCAATAAATTACTGACAAAGTATATCACTTCTTGGTTACAATCTATCTTCCAAGATAAACAGCGCCACAAGGCTTAAACACACTCACCTTATTTCGAGAGCAGGTAGAGAAACAAATCTGACACTCCTGCTGTAAATACTGCAATGTTGCAGCCTTATGTCCACATTCATTTGCGGCATCTATAATGTCATCTAAAGATATGCTAGGGTCTAGTTCTGCGTAATCCAGTAGATACAAGACGGTTTCAACTCGACCCCATGACTTCAGGAATCCTTCAACAAGAACTAGTCTCCCTCTTCGCTAAAATAAATCATAAAGAAATTAAATCTTAATGTATTATCCTAGAAAGAATAGAGAGAGCGATCATAATATATATCACTCATATACATAACATTAGTACTGAAAGGATCAATTTTACAACTAACATTACCTCAACTATTATAAAAGTGCACAATTTTCCATTGTACACAATTTGGGATTATTTAATTGAATAGAAACACCTGTGAGTTTCATCACAAAAAGAGACAAAATCAAATTATTTCACACAGTGGATTTCCCATTAAAAAAATATCTATTTTAGAGTGATAATTAAATTAATAGAAATGAACCTCAGCATCGGTATTCTTGTCGCGGATGACACTCTCCAGTTCCTCGTTAATTCCTGGATCAGCCTCCCAGATTGCGCTGCGGAATTCTGATAAATACTTATCCACCAGATGGCTCTGAGCCCGCTCCTTGTTGCCATGGCAATCTTGTAACGCTTGGAGGATCTCGTCTTTTGCGAATGTTTCAAGTGCATCAAGGTCTTCCAACTGCAATAAAATATTTTTCAGGTTGTAAATTTTTTTTTTTTCAGTTCGTAATATGCACGCAAATTGCATTTTGTGTTTTACTCAAATGAGTTTATAAACCAATCATCACATTTTGCAAGCATTTCAAGCAGTTTGTACTGATTGAATGTGTATCACAATGAGTGCATTTTGTGACGATTTAACATCTCATTCTAAAATTGCGATCTCACATTTACACCATAAAGATTACCATTGACCCGGTTTAAAACCCAGGGCCTTTTGAGCCACTAAACATGCCTAAACACCAAGCCACACAACTAGGCAATCACAATTTACTACAACTAGCACATAACCTCACACATATTTCTAACTTACAGTTTTCTGTCTTTCGCTGACAAGTTCAGAAGTCGCCTTGTCTACATCTCCATGATATGTGGCCAGTTTTCCTCTGATTTCCAAATCAGTAAAGAAGTATTTCGTCTTGTCTAATTCTGAAGTCAGAGCTTCGAGGACTGCCTTGGCCTCGTTGACAGTCTGGTCCCAAGAAACACTCAACCAGTTGATCGGGTCATCTGCTAAGCATCGATCCATGGCCATTTCGAACTCTTCAATCGAGTAATTATTGATTTCAGCATCCTGAAGATAAAGAAAATGTGATCCATGCAGTTAAGGATTCAGTGACATTATGGAAGAGCTCATTCATTCTTATGTATGAAAGTTCCACTAATATCAGAACTTTCACCAATCAATTTCAACTTATTTCTTTGTACTGAATTGAAATATTAAACATAAGGCAAATGGTGGGAGTACAAATAAGATCTGCCAACAAGAAAAAAGATTTAGTCTGGGTAAGAGTCAATTTTATCTGTAAGAGGGACAGAAATCAGGCTTATACGTAATTTACAAGCATTTAAAGAAGTGGGTTTTGAATCCATACACCCAGAGTGACTGCCAAAATAGCACCATCTTTACTAATTAAAACAATTTTCCCTTTTTATCCAACCAATCTCATCCTTCGTGTCTTTCAGAACAACCATGATTTCACACTAAGAAATAAATTTAGAATATATTTCATAAACATACTCTGATCTTGGTCACTAAATGCCTGGCCTGACTCTCCAGCAATTTATTATCCTCTTTTGCCGAGCTCACAATTGATGGCAAGGATTCCCCAGGAATCGGCGATCCACAACCACCAGGGGACATCCGACTCATGTCTCCCCCTACCAGATTGTAGATGAACCCAGTGGAAGTCTCCTGCATCATGCTTTGTCTCTTCGTTTGATTTGCATTAACAGTTAAAGGTGTCATAAAATGTTCACCCTCCCTTCTTTGATGTAATGTCCTCATCTCTGTAAAAGGGTTAAAAAAAACAAGTAGCAAAAATACAAGTCTGTTGTGACATTACCATTCCTTATACTGAAAAGAAACACAAAGTATATCCCTAAAACATTTATGAAAGTATCAGTAATGTTTCACTATAGAAATTTACCATAAGGCTCGAAACAACTAGTTTTGTAACTAATCATGATTGACAAAAAGAAACTGCAAATCATCTGTGTACAAATCGACTGCCCGCCCAATCTATATTTACTTTAATTACTGGGCGAGCAGCTCGAGCGTATACAGATTCTCATTTAGAGCAACTCCCCTAATGTCTCGCACAACTAACCCAGCCACTTTTGACCTATGGTCATTGATTCAAAGTTGCTCAACATTGTTCAAGGAATACAAAACCGCCAAAATTAATATATTATACGCTCTTTGCAAAGCAATCTAGAGAGCCAAACATTGACCTAATTTGTTCAGTCAGCAATACGTTGTACGTTCGTAGCGATCTCGTAAAAGTGGTCACTTCAGTTTCCAGGGACCCTGAAGATTCAAGGTCCCGAGCGAAGACCGGCAAACCATATTATATCGTCAGTAGTACATTGTGGCATTTCACTAATTAAAAGAAACTAACCTTTCGCTTGTGACTGCTGATGCTTCTCATGTTCCACTAGTGTCCGACTTTCAATAAGTTGTTGGGCTTGCAATGCCTCTCGCTGCTGTATAATCTCCTCAACTTGTCTGTCTTCCTGGTCAACCTGAACATGATATCACAAATTAATACAATGTTAGCACAGCTCTTTAATGTAATGTTTTACCCTTGAGGACAGCTGTTTGTGACTAGTAACTGAATCGGAGCAGGTGAGTGGCCGTTAACAACCAGAAACATTTAGGGAAACTCAGTCACTGAACTATATACATCAGTGTATATAGGTCAGTGGACCCAGTACTTAAGCTTTTTGCGCACCTAGCGCTTGCAGGGAACAATTACCTGTGACATCTCAATTGGTGTTTACTCTTTATTGGTGATTGTGGCCTGTCTTATGATATCATCTACTCGTTTACATGTACCTCCCAGCATCCGCAAGGGGGCAGATAAGTGACTCAGTTCATTTATAATTAAAATATTAGCTCTGGTACAACTACTAGGCCACTCTTCACCCTTGCAACATGGTTACGAGAGTAAGTATAACCTAACCACATACCAGAACTATCCTCTACAATGTATTGCAAATACCTTACGAAGTGTTTGATAATTGAAGGGCAATTTACCTGTCGAAATTCTTGACTAAAGGGGTCTTGAGGGACTTCTTCAGCTTCTTCACCCTCTGTTATCCACAACGGGTCATCGGTTACTCTTTGGCACACTTCACAAGCCTTCAACAGAAATAACCAAAATACATCATTCTATGATCATAGAGGAAACAATTAACAGATTAATCAGCTAGTACAAAAAGTAACAATGAAGAAATTTAAAAACTCTAAATGAAGATCACTTTAAAAACTACAGAATGTCAGTCTTTGTATATTACATAAGATTCAAGCGCCAATAAGAAATGGGGAAAAGAAATTTAACTTAAAAAAAAAACTCAATTTGTATGATAAATTAATCTATAAATTATAAGTCGAACACCTTTTCTTTAACAATTATACGTACCAAATTTTCAGGGTGATTCCGGTAAGTGCAATGAGCACACTGCCACAACAAGGGACTCTTATTTTCAGTGCCTGTAGGTGCTCTATCATTAACCTTCATTTGACCTTCATGCGTGAATTCTTGTTCGATTCTGTTACCACAGTGCTGACAGAATTGGGTGTGTGTTCTCGTCTCTCTTCCGCACATGTGACAGGTCCGACTTTTAGGGGTACTTGGTTCATTTGCATAGATCTGTGGTGTGTTATTAGCAGCGTTATAATCCGGTAATGCTAGTGGAGTGGCTTGGCTAAAACTGGAGTTTTCCGACTGTTCGATATGAAGCGGTATCACGGGAGCTGCAACGCCATAAGACATTTGGCTGTTCGCAGGATTAGAAACAAATGTCGCTCTTGTATTAGCCAGGTTTATCTCTTGATTTTGCATTTGATTCAAGTGCGAGTTAATATTAATCACCAAAGTTACATTGCCAGAAGAACTACTACTCTCTGATGAATTGTTTTGAGCTGAGGCGACAGTCTGGTTCAATTCTTCAGTCTTCTGTTGGACTAACATCTCCCAGCGTTCTCGATACTTTTGCAAACACATCAATTGTTGACGTACCAATTGGTTATTCATAGTCGCAGCTGGACCTCCTTGGATAAGACCCATTTGTAGCTTAATCACACACATATCGAGGACTTCTCTCTGCTTCTCTAATGGATTAATCGACATGATTTGATTCAACAAGTTGCAAGTCGGACCGCTGTAATCCATCATTAGCACTTTCTGAAATTCATTAATTTTATCTGGTTGACTTTTAATTCTACTTAAAAAGGCGTTATTGGCTTGGAGGCCAGTGGGACTCATCTTGAAGTCAGTTGGATATGGTGCATCACCTGCGCTCGGTCGGTTCAGGGGTGTTGCAGCACCTACTTTTGTTACACCTCCTCTAAAACTTGCTTGACTACACAACAATTCTGCACTAGTACTCGCATTAAAAACACCCGATAAATCAGGCAATTGGCCACTGGCTATACTTTGTACTGCACTTTCAATCCCTGACAACTGTTGTTGTATACTCGATGAATTGCACGGTTCACTCCCATATTGTTCTGTTTGCCATCGACCACTATGCATATCCTCCTTTATTATACTCTCTGCCGTCTCTTCACTCTCTACGGGTTCTCTCCTTCTTGGCGAGGTAACATCTTGCAATATTTTTCTTCTGGTATGATTCAACCGTAAAGGATGGCCATGGTATCTTGGGTCGCATTCTTCACAGAGCCATTTAAAGTTGCAAGATTCACAAACAACGACTGTCACCTCATTGCCGCATATGTCACAAGGTTCCACTTTACCTGAAAGTTAAGTTAAAAATGATCTAATTGGGGCATTCAAATCAACATCACATGAACATGACAATCTTTAAGACTTATATGAAGATGCCCATCAAATGAAATTTCATGCATTTTCTCAGTATGTGTGATTGCTGAATTCATAGCAGTTTTGGCAAATCATACCACTGTACCACTAAGAACAACTTGGCAAAAAAGAAAAGCTAAAAAAAAAACACCAATATATATAAAAAAAAAAAAATTGTCAGCAATCACAATATATCATAAAAGTAAACAAAAACAAAAAAATTGTCAGCCATCACAATTTATAAAAACTAAAAGCAAAAAAAACAAAAACTTGTCAGCCATCACAACATATCAGTCGGACCATTTTTAACCAGCACGCTTACATAACAAAATGATCTTTTTTACCATCTAATACACCAGACCAGCATGCAAAGAAACCCGGTTATAACTAAGGCTGTGTAATTTGCTTGTAGTTGTCACAAGCTGGTCAGACTGTATTTGAGTTCTAAAAGTGTAACTAGTAACTATACAAACCAGTCACAGTGATGGTTCTTTTGTTTGCTTCACTTCTTTCGGCTCCTCTCAAGTCCACTTCTCTTACCATTTCTGGAGGTGTTGTAATAGGAGCGAAATAAGTCTGTTGTGGCTGTTGCAGCTGTGGCACCCTAAAGAATTAAAATGACATAAGAACATCACTCGAGGGTCACTAATCTATCAAGGCCATCTTCACGAGGCTACAGAGTGGATTGTTGGCCAATCTACATTTTCTTTAAGCTAAATATGTTATATTTCATAATTGCAGTTTTCCACTTATTGATGTTTACATTATTAGACTAGTGGCTCCCCCTTCATGATCATGAAGGCATGCATACCGCTAGTCCGGGCCTCTGGGGCAGACAGAGAGAGACAAGTTTCTGACTCGTAGCCGTTTGAGAATTCATATAGCTCAAAGAAAGAATTCGAGAAATAGTAAATGAGTAAGATCAACAGATTTATAAATACCTTGCCACAGGAGGAATAAGGCTGTCTAGATGAACTGGATAATTCGCCTGCCCAGTTGAATACTGCTCAATTTCCGCCAATCCAAGCATCAGTTCCGTAATAGCAAAAGCAATTTTAAGTTGATCGGGCAGAGCATTTTTGGTGAAACACAATCCTTGCACCGATTCTTCTTTGTATCCAACGGTTTTTAAGACATCACGAGCTCCCTGAAAATTGACAACCAAAAATATTTTTATCATAAAAGTTAAGTGGAAAAATTTATTTAAATTAAAACGAAATGGTGTGATGGACGTCATGATAAAAATTTTCCTTCCTTTGTTCTTGGTACTTTGATCCATAGTTATTGCAAGATCCATAGTAATTGCGAGATACGTAAAAAATAAAACAACTTACTTTTATGACATCAACATTGCTTTTGAAAACCCCATTTGAGTACATTATCATGTACCACATTGGAGGTCGTAGTTCCTCAGGCTTTTGAAGATTGCGAGCATATTTTTTCAAAATTTTGAGAGCAGATATCACTTTGCTAAAATCATCCTTTTCCTAGAAAAATATAAACGAGTTCAACATTTGTATCATCAACACTAGAACAACCATAATAACCATATATATACTGTTTGTATACAACATCTTTGTAATGTTTTTAGCATTTAATATAATATTTATTTTACAATATACCAATATATCATACTTATCATTGCTTATATAAATATCATTGCAACTGCTACATAATAAGAAAATTGTTACAATGCGCTGAAAAATGGCAAAATCATACTGAAAATTTCAGTCCCTGTCGATGGTTTAAAACACAATGTTTAAAATATATTCTAAATATTTAGTAACATTGGAGAAATTACAACATAATATTGTAAACATTTAGATAGATAGATAGATTTTATTCATCTACCAAGCGAGCCTTTATTAATTACTTACTTTGATATTGTCACGCAATATGCCGGGAATGTCAACCACTTTGAATTTGATGCTGTATGGTAAGTCAAAACCAACAATTTTGCTCAAGGGATCAGTGATAGCCAATGTATCCCAGTCTGACTGCCCAACAATAGTCTGAACAAGGGCTGTTTTTTCTCTTTCGAACTGTCGTTGATCCATTGCGAGCAGTCTTCAATGATTCCGCTATGAGCCCATATCCAGTAACTAAATGTCCTTCATCCACAGCACTGCAAATATTAACAAGGAATTAGGAAGTTAATATTTACACAAAATGATTCAAAATACAATTTAGATACATGTGTTTTGCCAAATTATTCCAATTTTCATGTACAATACAAGATAATTAACCATAACTATGCCTCAAAATATTCTGCATTTGTCAAAATACAATAATTAAGACATGACACATCAATATTCAAACATACAGGGCCCAAATACCTTCTGACTGATCATAACCATGGCAAATCCGACTCCACTGATGATTCATGACACTTGGGTTCTCCCAAGAACGATGACGTCATACCGCGGGAATTCCCTGAAGAGGGCACTGTGAACAAATTCTCAACCAATCAGAGCGCTCCGTCACCTTTGTTTACAAATGGCTGCACATAGTGATGACATATTTGTTTCGCGGGTGAAGTGGCAAAGAAACACATGTAATTATGGTATGTGAGTTTTTACAATTGCCTGTAGTAGCCTCAACAATATAGAACACGCTTGCCAAAATTCCTTGCACTGGCAGCACTGCCAGCAGTGTACATGTACTGTCAAAATCATGACCACCTGCCAGTGAACTTCACTGTGTCACCTGGGCCCACATGAACTGATGATACCGTGCATAAATGCCTTAAGGTGCCATGCAGTAAGCATGACACACATGTTGCATTTCATTTCAGTGCATATAAAAATTAAGCTTCTAAGAAAATTACACAATTTCATTTAATCATGACATGGCTGACCTAAAACTTTATATTTTGCAGTGAAATTGAGTGAACATTAAGGTTTTTCTGACCCATAACTTCACTCCAAGACAACCTCAAGCCCATTAGGGTCTAAGATTCATCATGACAGAGCCCGTGGATCAGGCCAGCTTGATTTCTAGTCTGAAGCGTTTGGTGATCAGCTTTGGTCCATTTATCCAAAATGCTGGATCATTTGAACAAGCAGAGGAGTCCTTGTTGCACATGGAAGCGAATGACGAAAACTTTCACAGGTAACAGGATAATTGTGTACCTCTATTTCTTAAATATTGCCTTAATAACACCTGTCAGCTCTTTTATGACCTCCATCAGCCTTCTCTTTTGTCCTTTACTTATTTTTCGAAGAATATAATTTAATATAATTTATAAGACGATATTGGAAACAAATACATAGTGATGGACTGTTTCAGAGTGGCTGACACAACAAGCTGTGTATTTGCCAAATACGAGAATGACAAAATTTGAGATTTTATCTTGTATCACACATGGACTGAATTGTACTTTTCAATATACACTGATATAGGTATGAGTTTGTGCGATGGCTTCGGTCACAGATAGACAGTCAACTAGGGCAGTTAATTGATCGTGAAATGAGCAAGCACTCTATAACCCCTCAAGAAGCAATTGCAGGCCAGGAGACTGTTATTGACACAATAACTCGGAAAATAATCAAATCGCAGGAGTAAGTGTTTTCTTGAATATTTATGATGTATATATTACTTGATTTTGTGAAAACTGAACAGAGCTGATGTTTTCTAAGTAGTCAATAATAGCACTTACTGCGAAATCTAACGACAACACCGCTCGTTATCTCGACAATTTCTTTTATATATAAAGGTCTTTAAGATAGCTGTTACTTCACTTGGAGGAATATGGAGAATCCAATTAACATCCTTTGAAGATAATTCCGGGATTTTTTTGTCATAGTTTAGGATAAGATTGATAGGATTAAAAATTGATAGAATGTTTGTCACATTTACTGGGTTGTGTTTGCCACATCTATGAATTTTGATTAAGATGTAATATTATGAACCATCATTACAGCATATTGTGCTTTTCTTAAAAATTGTCATAAGCTAGTAATGGGAATCAGTTTTATACAAATAAGTGCTGATGTAGGGATTTAAATATCTTTTCATACTGATTTTTTATTTTAATTTTTTTACCGTTATTTCCCAGTTTTGACAACATGACTCAGAAACTCAAGATGGACGTCACCGATGCTTGTGAATATTTGGTCACTAACTTTCCAGAAGAATTCACAGGAGAAGATTATCGAACAATGCAACTTCAGCAAGAACAGGGGAATCACGACCCATATAATTCCATCAGTGATATCGAGTCATCTCTTGGTGAAAGTTCACTTAATCAGGTTCGAAATAATATTAGCAATCAACTTGAGCATCACTTTGATGATATCTCACTATTAGTGCTGTTCCATTTAAAAATGAGGGAGGGAGGACAGAAACTTTTCAGTCCCTCCCCCCACCCTCGATATCTGTTTTTTTGACAGACCCATCCCCCTCACCCCTGCTTTTTCCTACATTAAGTTATTAAGAAAAAACTGGTTAATTGTCATTTTCAGAGCACCTTTATGTTTATGAACAATGAACAGTTCCAAAGAATCGCCCAGGACCTTGACAAGAAACAACCCACTAGTGTAAGTACAACTTTCTGGCTGATTTGAATCGATATATTATAACATAGAACTTTTTTGATTTTTAGTTAAATATTAATGAACCAGGTTAGTGGTAACATATATAGGCGATGGTGTCACAATGTAGCTTTTTCATTTTTACCTCAAGTGCTCACCAGCGTACTATACTGTGTAATCACTGTGTGCTGTCACCTATAAACAATATAATTGGTTAAACTTTTTAGCTGATAGGCTGTGTATTGATCTAAGAAATCTTCTCTTAAAAATAGAGAAATAGATTCATATTTTTTTTGTTTTTGTCATTTTTCTGAATTACCTGCTTTATAAAACAAGAATTGCGTAAACTCAGCACACGAACATCTAATTATTCTGTAATTTCATTGTTAGATCTTTTATTCCATCAACCAGCTTATGGATAAGAGAAATTGATTAATTTAGTTTAAAATAAAGAAAAAATTCCATGATTATGTCACTGGGCTTATAAGTGACAGCACACAGTGTAATGTTCTACTATTTACCACAAGAGGGAGCTGTCAGTAGCTGCGCAGCCTGCGCCTAACCACTGTTTAAACGATGTCATCAGGCAGGTCATTTAATGCATTTAAGGAGCTCACATTTCAATGATGTCATCTTACTGTTAGCTTCCTCTACTGGTACAACAACTTCATTATACATATGGTTTATAATAATCATTATATCATATAGTCAAGAAAAGAAGCTTTGCAACAGCTCCATCAGACCCCTACACTTGACGCCCTTCAATGCGATTGGTGGCGACATATTCGTCAAGGTCTATTGGACGCTTTAACTGACAATGACAGCACCGTTTGGGCAAGTATCTGCGTTATAACTCTTTAATTTTACCAACTGATTTTATGTCTAATGACTACCTGAATAGTTATATAAGATAGGGCTATAACAATTGTTTCAATTCATAGTACTGAAGAAGAAAGTTCACGCAAAAGTTTTTGAAAAGTTTGTTGGATACCAAATTTGTTCTCTCTTCAAGGAATGAATGTCCACAGAGCATAAACATTTTATGATAAAAGACAAATAATGTCTGAAATTATTTATTGGATTATTTATTTGATCATTGGTCATTGTTTAGGTATCAGCATTGAAGTTTATAGCGAGAGGTTTTTCATCAAACTCTCCAACTACGAAAGAAATTTACACTATGTTGGGTAAGTCTTATTTAGACTTTATAAACCTAAAAATTCACTAAAATTTCGATGTTTCAATACGCACTGTATTTGTTTACATCATTTCAATGTGTTTATTTACATAGCAATCTAACATTTTATCTTTTCAGTTGAGTATATGAGAATGCAGTTCAACATTTCCAACAAGGACAATATTCCTCGATTGGAAGATGATTTAGACTGCTTAAAACCAGAACTTGAAAAACTTCTGAAGGCAGTGAGTGTCCATTTTACAGCTTAATGTACAACGGTATACTAATCAATTGCTGCTCCTGTCCAGTTATATGCTACTAAGTAATTGCCAGAAAGTTTGTCTTAATGCATGATAGACATTGGTTTATTTTGCTTCAATTTTTGAAAATGCAAAGTCCAGTCCTACTTCAGGGGTGGGGGCCTAGCTCAGTGGTTGCACTGGGCTTCCAACCACTGGGTCCCAGGTTCAATTCCCAGTCGAGCCTATGTTGGATGTTTCATCCTTCGTCTCATTGCCATGGTCCCTATACCTGCCCTAATTAGCCCATCAGCTGATCAGGTGCAGAAATACAGGATGTATAGCCTTAATCCACCACCACCACTCCAGTCCTACTTGGACAGTGTCACCAAATCCAATTAATTGAAATTACTTTATTTTCCAGTTCCGACTGATGAGTGAATACCAACAGCAGGTTTCACAGTACTGGATTCGATATCCTGACAGGTATAGTTAAACGATCTTCTATCCTTAATCAAATAAACCTTGCTCTCCATGCTTACGGTGTTCTGAAAACTGCAACATGATAGTATATATATACCATTTACTTTGTTGATTAATTGCTTTGTAGATGTGAAAAAATATGAATCCACTTTTTAACTTTTTAGATTTCTCGAAGAAGTTTTGGAGTCAACTTTACTTCTCCTGTCAGCTCATTACAGCACGGCAGCGTCTGGATCGCATTCCCAAGTCACCCCTATTCACCTGTTGGCATTGTTCGACACAAAAGCTAATTGGTTTACTAAGTGGATGGTGAGGCTACTTCTTTAATTAGATCTATACTGAAAATAATTGTAAGAAGTTGCTGAAATGTTATGTCTGTGAGTAGACGATTATCAAATCAGTTAACTTACCCTGTAAGTAAGTAAAACGTTGCGTAATAACAATATCTCAATTGTAGCAACATATTTTATGTCTGATTTTCCCAATTTTGTGGTAATTATAGAGAAACTCAACTTATATGTGCCTGGATTCCCATCCTCAACAATTATTTCTTTGCTTTGATATGTTACTTTTCATGGAATATTATTGAATGTTTCCTTTGTTCCAGCATGGCAACTACAGTCGGAAACCTCTGCTGAAGATGATGTCTAGACATAAAGCCTTTGTAAGTCACTTTTGCAGTATTTAACGCCCCAAAATTGTCATTACTCCTTCGGGCTGCTCCATTTAAAAAAGATGGGGAACATTTTCAGGTATAACCTGACAGGTATAGTTAAGATCTTCTATCCTTAATCAAATAAACCTTGCTCTCCAAATTAATTTTTACTGAACCCACTCCCACTCCGCCTGCGTTTTCCAGCATTAGGATATTAAGAAAATACTGGGCAACCACCCCCCTCCGCCACTTTTTCAGTTTTTGGAGAACCCCCCCCCCCCCCCCATCCCCACTTTTTCAAGAAAATTCTGGTCCAACCCCTCCCCCCCCCCCCTTTTTTTTTTAAATGGAACAGCATATGGGTTAAATTCCAGCTTCCAGTCATTCACATGGAAGCTTAATCGATAATATGATACCTTACCAACAAAATTCAGAAAATAATTTAACCAATATGTATGTATTACAGCACCTTAATTTTACCAAAGATTGTATGATTTTACTGTGTGCTCAAACTGAGAGATTTTTGTTCTTTTTACAGCTGGAAGATGCTGTAAGATCAATCGTTGCTTTCATGAAAAACAAACGGTCGGCTGGTCCCAAGAAGTATGATTCTCCAAGAACAAATAATTCAGGTTAGTGAGGAATTTAATTGCACATTAAGATGGTCTTGATGGATTGTTTGTCTGCTGATTTATGTATTGATTCATGATTTAATATTTGCAGGCAAATATGAGCGAAGTACTCAGTACACCAGCGGTGAATTGGAGTATCTTCATTTTGTACATTCTCTTCACATCGTCAGCCGAACTCTGTGCTATTGTCAAGGTCGTGATCTGTTCCCAGTGAAGGTCAAAAATTCTGAAGGTATGATTAGTTTTACAAGATTATATACACAGCTTGTTTGTGAAATTTTGCTAAAAGAAGATGGATTGGCCGTCTTATAGATTCATATTTGAATGAATTTTGAAGTAAAAATGCATCAATGCACTTACAAGTTTAATGTTTTCCATTAGTGATTGTATGTATGCTAGCAATGAACAAAATCATAAAGTTACTGTCTAAAGCATTTTTCTGTTTATAATCCAGAGCCTGTGACTGTGACATCAATGGCAATAATAATGCTTGAATTACTCACTGCACCAAATGCCCCGAAAAGTTACAAACTCCCAGCAGGTATGTTGATCTTAATTCATTGATTTATCACATTTACTTCATTAATTTTAGTATCTGTATTCTCTTGATTGTATTCAATTCTAAAGTTTTAATTATTAGATTTATTTGTTAGCCTCTAGGCTGTGCGTATACTTCTGAAGTACTTGATAAAGCGTTGAATTGAATCGAATATTCATTCTGAGATGATTGATTTTATTTTTCCAAATTTTCATCCCATAATTGCTAATTTAATAAAGAAGGGATTGTGTCATGTTATTTCACAATGCCTTTTTTTTTTCAGTCCAATATGACCCAGGGCTCCTTGTCACAAACGTATTCAAGAAGTTGTGTATGAGCGAATCATCTTGTCGTCATTGTGTCTGCGTAGATGGTGTGACTGATGTGCTTCTTGGTCCTGTCTCTGATATCATTAATGGAAAACAGGTAATTGCATAGATAAATGGGGAGAAAAAGTAACAGAGCCTCCAGGGCCGCACTACCACCGTAGTACATAAAAGACAATAAGATGATGTCACCACTAATTGTTACATGGATGATGTCACAATATAGATGATGTCATCAAACAATAATTATCTGCTACGGTGTCAGTGACCTCTTGTGGTACTTTTTCTCTCCATTGAATATATATCGGTTAGAAATAATTGAAACTGATATATCAGTCAGACCTGCTGATTACAAAATATTTGGGTCTGGTAAAAAAATGTTGTCATAATTCGGTTTCGTTATGTGGAGGTTTGGTGTAAAAAATTGTCTAAAAATAAAATCTTGGACTATGATTCAGTTAACATTAGGCATTGTTTGATGGCGTCATCTATTTTCATGGGGAGTTGAGAAAGGCTCATGCTTGAACAGGCCTACTAAGGGTGTAAATTACACTGTAATTGCTTGAACAGACGTCAAACCAATACAATGACTTTTATTTTATGTAGTGACATCACTTTTGTTAGGTGACGTCCTTCCCATTGTGTATTATCTGTTTTGCTTGCAGTGTCCCTCTAATCCCCAATTAACCTGAAAATAGACCATGTTGTTAATTATTAAACCTTTTCTTTATTAGAACACAGATGTAGGAGAGGCAACTCTTCTTCAAATTGCGGACATTTTATCGGCTATTGTGTCATGCTCTGTGGGAAGACAGCATCTACTTTGCGGGAAAAATTTGACATCGGCAAAGTAAGTCTTTGATTATGATCCATCCTTCCTTCAATACAGCACATACATTTTTAGTTAGGTCTGTTAAATGTGAATGAGAATCCTTCTTTTGTGCAAACCTTTATTCTACACCAATTGGCCTTAAGCGGTGAATCATAAAAAAAAAAAAAAAAATAAAAGAAGTATTTATGTGTATGCCCCAAATCTTCATCATTCAAAATTTTACTGAATTAAACGATTTGTAAGGCTGTTAATATGCTGTGTATTCTGCTGATTAAAAAAAAATAATATAATTAAATGATAATTCAAAGTGATTGATGTTAAAATTCATTGTTTATTGAGGGGCTTACTAGCAGATATAATTTTAATTTTTTATGCACTGACTAAGATTGTTTTATAAATGTTGATTTTATGCTTCTAATATAACGGTTGATATTACACCAATGTATATATATGCTTTTACCATTGTGTGTGAATAAAATATTTACATATAGTGGAAGCCACCAGCCAGGTGGTATAGACGACCATTGTTTATGCTATGAAAACTTTTGTTTCTCATTTGATAAACCAGGTCATCTGCCGTCCACATCTTGGCAGAATTCACAAAACTCGGGATGCTAAGTCAGTTCCCGAGTTCGGTGACAGTCAGCAAAACAGTCCTCGGAAACTTTGCTTACGTTTGTCGTCAGCTGTACACGACTTGCGAAGGATTGATGATGCTCTCGCCATACGAGTTACACGATTGCATCGCCCAGGCTTGGATGGAGGTAAGTAATACTTGCGATTCGACAGTGGAAATTAGCAATACAATCGGATATAAGCACTCTGTGTAGTTTTTGTCCTGATGTGACAAATCTGTTCAAAACTCAGAACAATTTATTCAAATATCACACATTAAAATATGTACATTGGAGAGTGGCCCTTTAAGGCATAAATTCTGCCACTATCAAGGGCCGCACCCCAGGTAAATAAATAAATTATTAAAATTTCAAAAAGTCCATCCAATGATAATTTTAAAAAATTTAAGAAATAACATTGCAGATGTATAAAGATACAGTCACTAATGCAATGTCAGTGTTAATTAAAATGATGAGTTGGGAGAGGGGAGGTGAATTATGTTTCTCATGGAGACTGCTGTTCTGGATGTAAACATTTGACAATGTTTTTTTTCTGAAAAGCAGGTTTTCCCTGGTCTTACTAAAATATAGGTATCTCAATATGCAACGTATAGTAAATATGCCTTATGTTTTGGCATTGCAAATTATTTGTAATGATTATATGGTTGTGTGATTTATATATATTGATATTTTATATCTTAGGCTGGTCGAGAGGCAGACACAGCAAATACACCAACACCATCGATGGAAGGACAACTCAGTCCTGGAAGGGATAGCCACCTAATGTAAGTGAATATTCATTAATGCTACAACATAGTTACGTAAATATTATGGGTGTGCAGCCTGCGTTTCAGTGTCAGAGTAGGGATACTTACATAACAACAGTTGTCAGTTTAAGACCTCATTTAGATTGCAAGGTTAGCCGAAATCCTGGATTCTGGTTGGCTGAGAGCCGTACAATATTATATCATGTGGTACCATGCATTAAAAAATCTTACAATTGCACATAATTACAATATATTAGGCTGTATTGAACATCTAAATGCACCGTAATGATCGATTCAGTCAAATGATACTGACACTTAGTGCACAAAGGATGTCGAAATCGGTTATCAAATTTAGGACCTTCAATTGGAGGATCTGTCCAATCTATTTATGGCAGGGCCAACCAGATATATATTTTATGTTTTCATACTGTATAATCATACAATCTGCTTTTTACACTCGGCTTCATTCTTTAACTTAATTGTGACATCTGCATTTCAGTGTTTTATGGGAAGACAGTCTTCGAGATACGTTGCTCAATTTCGCAGGAACGCCAAGAGGTTTGCTTCTGTTACAACAGAAAGGAGCTTTGGTCGATTGCATCTATTACATGTACTCAAGACAGGCTCAGCGATTACAGGTATTTTTCCATCCCCACAATCAGGGAGACCCTGACCTATGGGGTAAGGTTTTCCTTTGTGTGACCTTTGACCTGAAACGGCGCAATCAGAAGCCATGCTTTACACCCCTCTAAGCAATTATATATTCTTGAACTTCCCAAAATTTATGAAGGGGTAGCCAATGAGAGGCCAGAGGTTAAAAGGACACCAGGACAATTAACATAGCAATACAATTTCACACTTTCTCCCATTAAATTTGAGAGATTAGGAGGGGTTTTCCTTGAAATATTCCATGATTAACTGGATAATAATGTTTATAACACCCTTGTTGTAAATTCAAGAAACTTCATAAATACCAAAATACCAAAATACTAGATTTTACCAGGCCAATTGTCAAAGGTACTTTTATGTCAAGATGGTATTTTCCTATAATTATAACATGCTGACGTTGGGCCAACTTGGAGCCATTGTTGAGTAATTAGTTACAAGTGATGGGCCAACATGGGCTGCTAATGTTGATCCAACATCATTTTGCATATTTATAAGTCTAGCCCAACATCAGCATTGGTACAACATTGGTTAAATGTCGAATTCACTGCTTGAATAATTTTGAGACAATTATGATGCTATAAAGACAGTGGGGTCCATTACAATTCATTTCTGAACTATCCTAATCCTAATTTCATCATATCTTGGAATCGCTGGGCTCCCAATAAATGGATGTTCACAGGCTGAATTGGGACAAAGTGACATTATATGGTAGCCTATGACGTGCAAGAGTTTGAATCTAAGAGTGCAATTTTTCTTGTTATGAATGACAAAGTTTGCCAATGCCTAATTTAAGCATAACTCTAACAACTGACCTTTAATTGCTGGTTGACCATAGTCATCATTCTTTACATGACTTCATCACCAGTTTATCTTTATGACCATATTATGTCCAATATATTAATCATCGAAGTAATGCATTTCTCTTTTAACTCAGGTCAGCAAATATGAAAAATACGGCTATGGTTACATGATCTCCCAAGTAGCTGCAACTGCTCTGGGCATGGCTGCTTTGAATAACTCAGGTTGGTTTTGTGATGGTTAGATTTTATATATATATATATTATATTTTTTTAATGTAGATTCCTAATCTCTCGATTCATGACGATTGACTTTCGGGAGATTTCTCACAATTTTAGGCGATCATTTTCGGCAACGTCACAAGTTCTGACAGCATTTTCTTGATCCTCTATTGTTCAGAAGAGCGTCTTCCCTTCAGTTAAACATGATATCACCTTTGATATAATCTTCGATAAAATGGATGAGTTTCAAAAATTTTAATGAGAAATTTAATAAGGGTCACAGCATGATTAAAGAAGAAAATTGAGACAACTTAAATCAATAATAGGGGGCGCTTCTCTGTAGTGACATGCATTGACAAGCAAATTTCCCTTGCTCTAAGTCTGCAATAATAACTTCAGTATTATTTGTCTATGTATCTATATTATTTACGTGTTTCTATGGTTCCATGTATCTATCTATCTACCAGTCTATCTAAGGTAGAATTAAGTTATAATTCATTAAAAAGGTGATTTGTATTTTTCAGGATTTGTGATGTCTCTAGTCAGGGCGATTTGGAGCACAGTTGAAATTGTATCTGATCAGCCTCTCCAGTGCATCCATCGATCTCGTTGCTGGCCCCTGGGTCACGATAAGGTCACCATCAAGGTATTGTATTGTATTGTATTGTACTGTACTGGATTGTACTGTACTGTATTGCACTTATTGTACTGTATTGTACTGTATTGTATCGTACTGTACTGTATCATATTGTACTGTATTGTATCGTACTGTATCGTATTGTACTGTATTGTATCGTTCTGTATTGTATTGTATTGTATTGTATTGTTGCTACTGGTCAGAAGCTTAGTCTACTTATATGAACAGTCTAAGCACATATAATGATTAAATCTCATCTAATAGGCGTTCAAGTATAAATTGTTTTAATGCGGAGGCAAGTGAAATGATAAGGCTTGGAGTCCATGTCACACATTTACCCCACTCGTCTTTTACTTGCCCCAGCATAGACACTGAGTACAAGCATCTCCAATTTAACATTTTATGCAACAGCTTTATATGTATATTGCATACAACAGCTTTATATATATTTTTCTTCGTTTTGGTTAGTATATTATTAGCTGATTAAATCTCATCTGATAGGTATTCAAGTATAAAATGTTTTCATGCTGACGCAAGTGAAATTCCCTGCCCTAGGTCCTAGTAGATATGTGTTAAGTTATGCTGTGTCATTTCATCATTATATGTGCATCATTTAATCAAGTAGCGTTGAGAAATATAATGCAATGAGAAAAAAACTTGCATGGTTTTATGACAGGGTATGACTTTGCTGATAGCACCCAGAAACTTTTCCCAGTTTTGAAATTACTCAATCCTCTAACTTCTTTTGAACGTTATTTTCTTTTCAGCATTTTAACAACATCATTAGCCTAATGTCATCTTTCAATGGCGTTTATGAAATCCTACATGGGAAGGCACTCCCCACTAGAGATGAATACAGCTTCCGAGAATTTCCCGTTTGTGTGCCGGTGAGTGGGGCTTGAATTGGCCAGATAATTCAAACTGCAATTGTTGATGCAATGAGAAATTCTGAAAGTTTTTACCTCATACCTAGCCCACCAAATGAGCGATATAACTGCATGTAACCAAAAAAAGTGGTCTAAGGGAGTGCAGCATTGATTTTACATATCTTAATTTTATGGAATTTTAGTTACTTATTTAGTCTTTATTTATTTCTCATTGTATTTTCATATATACCCCCCCCCCCCCCTCTTTGGGAAGGGGGGGGGGGAATGATCAAATGCAATCATCCCTCCTTAAATTCACAAATGAAAATATTTTTTCCACACACTTTTGTTTGGAACATTTGTGTTGATCAGTTTTACACTTCATATCACATAACAGTACAGTTAAGTTTATCTAAAAATACTTTGACATCAATGATCCACATTAATTTATTCCTTGACAAGTGTCCGAGGGTTTACTGCTGCCACTTGTATGCGTGACAAAAGGTCACAGACTCACAGTGCGACAGACTGAAGTATGTGTTCCTGCAACTTAATTAATGGTTTTTATTGTCAGATGAAACTTATTTTGATCCTTGTATCTTTTCAGGGTCTCTTGGATAGACTGGTCTTTGTTGATACAGATGCTAAAATCCACGCCCTGTTCAATTATGAAGAATCTCATGCGTTTGGTCTTCGGTAAGTCATATTTGTCCTTTCTATCTGACTTTCTGTCCTATAGTGGGAATTATTTTTAATAAGCTGCGGATGGAATCATATGATATTATAAATAACCCAATAACAATAACCATATGATAACACGACACAATGCAGGTTTCAGATGATAATTAGGGTTGACATACAATATGTTAACCTGAGAGAGATCATTCACATCTATACTAGGTAGGAGGGGAGTGCTAGACAGGCATAATTGGAGTGTGCATTGCGCAGAGCCCTGTGTTGGCCACTGGGGTTTGAGGTCTTCACCCACAGTGTTACCACCCTTGCCACGAGGAGGCCCAGGACTTTCCAGGGCCAATTAATGGCAAGAGAGAGTTAAAAAATTAAAACTTGGAAAATCTGGTAAAGATAAGCTTATAACCAAGTTAACATTTTGTACAGAAATGGCAATTGGATTGGGAATCAATCCCAGGACTGTCAGACTAGCTAGTCAGCAGCTTGACCACTAGACCACTACGTGTACTGGACATTAAAAAGGAAAAGAAGATGCCATCCATCATTACCCATAGTCAAAGTCAGTTATTTTTTAGTAGGGTGGCTTATTCAGTATCTAACTGGTTTTCAAGTGTGTAACAAATAATATTAAAAAATAATACCATAGAATCGGACGATAAAAATACAATAAAAGCACATAATACTTAAAATCAATGAGTTAGGATGTACGATTAGAAGACGTTTTCACAGAGGTAGGCAGAGTATTCCAAATGCTAACAGCACCACTAAATGTAACGGAACGTTGACCCATGTTTGTGCTGCATCATCTGACCTTGAGGTTAACAAATTGCCTTGTATTGTAACCATGATCTACCTTCTCAAACTTGGTATTCAGATATTTAGGACATGAGGCATTCACACATTTAAACACCACATATATGATCAAACAAAAAGATCTTTCTCTGTATGTCAACCATTTAAGTTTGCTCAAAACTGGAACTTGAAGTATCAAAAGAAACATACACAATTATTTTGCCACCTCTTAACATCAGTTTGTCAACTTCTTTGATATATTTGGCATTGCATGAAGAATGGGTCACTTCACAATGGTCAATTACAGGCATGACAAGTGCGTTTTACAGTTGTGTCTTGATCTAAGTAGTCTCTAATAAGTCTTTGTCTTACTTTTTTTGCTCATAATGTACTTATATCACCAGCCTTGTACAATAGATTTGCCATTTCCTTTCAGACTATTAAGCTTCCTGACCACCTGCCTAGACACGATGTTGCTGCTACAAGCTCAGTACAGTTTCTGCGATGTTTTGCTAACCGCGCAAAAGGCCAACTGCCTTGAAGACAGGTTTGTTTGGCAGCCTTTATTTAAAAAAAAACAAAAAAACTCTCTTCCAACTGGATACAATAAAGCGATTCATTCAAAAATGATTTATCCTTCTCAGTTGTTTGAGTAATCCTCATAAATTAAATTATATCATTTATTTTGTGTAAGCATGGTAAGTGCATGCAGTGCAAATAGACAGTTATTGAAAAACCAGAGATATAATAATACAAAGATATAATATAAAAGTTAACAAGTAGATAGATAAATATGGATATTGTTACAAAATTGTTAGATCAGCTGTGAGTTTTGGCTTCCATGAGATGCAATGAAATTTTATCAGAAAGAGTATTTTATTCAAGTTACTTGACAAGGAAAACAAAGATAGTACCGATCATCTTTACACAATTATTTGGTTTCTTAACATCTGGTATCTGGGAGCTGTTTATGATGGTATGTTGCAAAACCTTTTAAAAGGTTTCAGAGGTCAGATGTGTCCAGTGACCTCTGCTTGACACCCTCATCACTGCGATCATCCTGTAACCCTAATTAGTACTAATATGGAATCAGTGATGCAAGTTCCATCATCCCATGATTAATTAAAGTTGACATTCATCATTTATCATATGTTATACAACTAAGGCTTGTTGTAAAATGTTACTAAATGTGCAGTATTTGGAGAAAAAAAATCTTGCGCCATTTGTGATTTATTTGCAAGTATTTTCTTTTTAATTCATTTGGCACTTTAAAATGCTGTATAATTACATTATAATGATATATCCTACAGATAAACTATGATATTTTGTTAATATGAATTTTAAATTTGTAATAAATTTGATTTATTTCTTTATTACAGTTCGTCTGTGATCATAGACATGCTTTCCTTGGAGCGAAATTACATTCTCGTCCGAACTTGGTTGGTCGGAGGGCCATCAGAGAGAATAATTCCTTCTAGAGATATAGAAAAGGTGTTTTGCATTGTATTGTATTATCTTGTACTTATTGTATGTGTTGAATGGTTATGCCTTGTGTCTATCAGTCTGGTTTGGCGCCAGGTAATATGATCAGCCACATTCGTGTCGGAAATAATGATGAGACGAACAGTTGAATCTACATCTACAGTTTGTTGCAACCTGTGCATACATATATAATATTATGTTACTACAGATAGGTTTATGTGACCATATCCAATAGACTTTAATTTCTAATATCAGGAACATGGAATTATAAATGTTTTTTTCGTCTGATTTCCTCAAGAGATTATTATTTCAGTGTCTGTTTTTATTATTTCCAGAATAACAAAAGCGACACAATTGCAAGACCCCTCTTTACGTCCTATCCAGTGCCGAAAGAATACGTTCCGTCTATGAATACAAAATCCTCAAAACAAGGTTAGTGGTGGACAGAGATATTCATTGTCGATTTTTACACTTTACTTCACAAGTACAATAAAGGTTTGCCAGCTTTGAAGAAAAAAGTCGCACCATGAATAAAACTATAGTGTAATGATTAGTCGCTGACACACCCAATTTGACACTCCATTGATAATTCAGCGTATGACTCGATATAGATTCGCAAAATCTTCTGTGTCCTACAGCTAATTAACGCAGCAGGGTGGCAGCTGGTCATATACACTGACAGTAGCTACACTGTATATTTATAGGACCTACTGCCCACACTAACTAAGACTGATAGATCTGGAAGCACACAGTGTTACATAATCTTATGTAGCAGTCTCAATATTGTCTGAAAATACTGTCCGTGTTCCTGGGATGGGAATGCCTGAGCTTGCCCGAACAGACTGCCTCGCAACGCAAGCCAGTCCCATGGGGCTAGCCTGAGCAGGTGACAGGCAGGTCGGCTGATTGGTTGCCTAATTGTAAAGGCATCCACAAATTCCCTATTATATTGGCCAGCTAGCTCTGCTGATGGTTCCTGGGTTCAATCCCCTGCCCGGGGACTCTTCATGAGCTACATCCCAGTAGCTGGATGTCGATCACATGAGACGTTGAATTGGAGGTGCCTCGTACTCGGTGTATATTCTAAGGCAATTAAAAGATCCCACCCATTGGGTAAATGTGTAACATGTCGTGGACTCCAGGCGTTATCATCTCATCATTATGTCTGTCTCTGGCAGCTGGTCATATAAGCTGACTAATCATCAGACCCAGTAACATTGAGACATTGACATTGTAATCGATCTACTATACACTCCATGATTCATTAAGTGATGTGTTAAGAAGGAAATTTAAGAATATCTGGAGGGAACAATGAAGCTCATCAGCTGTATGAACTACAAGATTTAGGTTTCCATCTGTCTCAACAAATAGACCTACATTTGTAACTTATCTTTTGTGCATAGTGTGGGTTAAGGACCATTCCCTGGATTTAATTTAGTTTGAGGAACATTTCATCTGTTTCCTAACAGACATCATCAGGCGCACTATGTGCTGATGTGTTGGTGTAATGGAGCTCTATTGCCACCTTCAGGCGAGAAAAACATGTAAGGACTAAGAATATGTTTAACAAGGAGTTCAACAAAATGATTATTAGATTTCACTTCCTATCATATCTTATTAAGTTTACTTTTCTGAATTTATCTGGACTATGCAAATACAGTGTAGATCATTAGTGTTTTCCGTGAATACACTTTTCATATTGGGTTGAGAATTTGTATTTGCTTCATCAATCAAGGCTCCTTGTGAACCAGTCTAAAGTATTTCTGTCACACTAAGAGTCACATAGTAAGCCTAACAAAAAGCGACTCGACTCAATTTGGTAATTGGACCAGTTGCAATGTACCACTTCCGCCTGTATGTCTGGCTGAAGTAGTTGTAATGTTACCAAGCGGTTGGTGGGTCGGAGATGTAGTCATTTGGCTTCGATAACTCCTATATTTATTAGACATACATTGATGGACCCTACAAAGTTATCATAGATATGGTAATCGCAGCCCTCTAAGGCAAGTTCTTGCCGCTATCGAGAGTTGATTGATGAGGTGAGAAGGAGGAGTCCACCCATGTTACACACTTACCTAACGGGTGAGGTCTTTCAATTGCCTCAGCATAGACACCGAGTACAAGATACCGCCAATTTAACGTCTCATCTGAATGACATTCAACTGGGGTGTTGCTCATTATTGATACCCAGGCCCAGGATTGAGGGGTGCTATAATAAATTTCCAGTGACAATGTCTCATGACTTTCATACGATATTTTGTACCAAAATTTAGTCAGATGAATGTATTGTCTGTATGTCGGTCTAAACTGGTTGCAATGTTTTGTCACATGTTCTGAAAACACTAATGTATACTGTACACTGTAAAAAAATGTAGTGTTGAAGTTTTAAAAACCATAGTTTGTAATGCGTTTTAATATGACAACATTTCGGAAAATTTCCTTTTATCCGTTTATGTAATATCTCTTAATTTGCCGTGTGATTGAAATTAGCAAAGTGTTAGTAAATATATTTGAGAGCACTTGTAATTTACACCACAATGCACTTTGCAAACATAAAATATAATTTGATATTAGTGATGTGAATAGTTTTATGATGTTTTTGGAGTAACTTTGACACTCAGCTCACTTTGAATTTTTGCGTGCATGACTCACGAATGATTCACAAAATGTTGATTTTTTTTCTGGTGGTTTTCCTGTATTAAGAGGAGGAAGGTATGCACTTTTTAACACAATTTCAATTTTTTAGTTGTTGTGACCTCGCTGTAAATATACTATATAACTTTCTTATCGGCTGCCTCAACTTTTAAGGGCCACTGCTTTTAAATCTATTTTGTTCTTAGTCTCACTAATGCGAATACACTACACTGTATTATAGTATTACGATCTCGGAACACAATTACCTCACCTACTAGCACTTGGCTGGTGGGCAGCGGCTCTTTCACTCAACTGTTAGAGTGCAGGAAAGTTGCACACAAGATGGTGTAGAATCCGGTCCCCTCGGACCTCATGTGTAGGGTAGTTGGCTCGAGTCCGGTCCGTGGGGTGAGGTTGTTGACTAAGAGTGGTCAAAACCTCAGGAGGTCATTGGGAATATAGTTTTACGATCTCGGTACACAACTACTTCACCTGCTAGCACTTGGCTGGAGGGCAGCTGCTCTTTAGCTTCATGTTAAAGTGCAGGAAAGTTGTGCAACAAGAGGATTTTGATATTGTAAAATGTTGTTTAGATGTTGTGTCTATATTTTGTCAATAATTGTGTCATGTAGATTAGTTGCTTTGAAAGTAGAGCCTTTTTAGCAATTTTAATTGATTTTTTGATATCTGCGGCTTTCTCTGCTTACAGAAATATGTATGGCCATAGTTTCTTTGTTATTATTATTATTTATTAAATTTATATAGCGCTACTATTTACAAAGGTAATTCAAGTGCGCTGTACAATGATATTTAAATCGATTGAAAAAGAAATGTCTTTAATTTGCTTTTAAAAGTTAAGTGATTGTCTATATTTTGGATGCTTCCTGGCAAAGAGTTCCACACACGAGGACCATATACACTGAATGACCTTTGTGCAAAAGTCGAACGTCTTGTAAATGGGACAGTGAGGATGATATTGTCACTATTGGACGATCTTGTATTCCGAGCAAATGATCGAATCTGTATCAAGTCAGACAGATAAGTTGGTGCAGTCTTATGAATACATTTAAAAACTAAGCAAAGAATTTTAAAATCGATTCTCTGTCTAATGGGCAACCAGTGTAATGCCAGCAGTGCCCCTGAAGAGCTGTCATACTTGGAACAACCTTGGCCCAGATTTGGACCCTCTGTAATTTGCGAATGGTATTGTCAGGAAGACCACAAAGTACACTGTTGGAGTAAACCAAGAGACTTATTACCAACGATGATGCTAATGTTGTTGCTGTCTTTGTGTCAATGAATATCCCAATCTGCTTGATCTGCGGATGTTACAGATGGCAGTTCTGCATTTAGCCATAATATGATCTTGTAGAGTTAATCCACTATCTAAATACACTCCCAGATATTTGATGGTATCACTGACAGACACCTGCTCTTGACCAATACTGAGATGCCTTGTTTGCACTTTTGACAGTAATTGGTGACTGCCAAATATAGTAATCTCTGTCTTTTCTGGGTTAATCTTAAGATAGTTGTATATAGGATACAGTTATGGATTATTACAGAAGAATAAACTGAAAACTAGCTTTTTGTTGCATACTTTTTTATTAATACATTGAACATGCATCTTAGTTAATGTGATATTGATATTAGTCTTTGTTTTTAATGCAATGTATTTGATGTATGCTTCATTTGTCCAAATTCACAGCATTTTCTGTGGTGTTTCTTGCTCATATCTATGTGTTCGTGTCTTACATCTAGTCATTGTGATAGCTTTTCGTAAATCTTATGTCTTACAGTGCTTATCCAACAGTGAATTTTGCGCCGTCAATAGACTTGCTGGCGGTAATAACAACAGCCTGGGGCGTATCCCAAGCATTCTGACACAGAAAACTTAGATGAGGGACATTTCTATCATTCTGGTCATTCAGGATGTTTTTGATCTGCCCCTGCTGGTCTTTGTTATTGACGCCAACAAGTCTATTGAAAACTTCAGTGTCGGTTACTGTAAATTCACAGCTTTCGCAGCGTATCATATTTTCTCATATTCTAATTACTCGTTGTAGCTAAGGTTACTTTTCATCATTACTAATTCTATCATTTTTCTGCTGGTAATTGAGTTGAAATGATTTACATTCCATCTTTTCGCAGAGACGGATGTCAGCAAATATCTCTCGGATACGAAGAAATCAGAGATGAACCAAGCCTGGTTGGAGAAGTGCAAAAGGGCTTTCTGTAGTACGTTGACCGCTAAACCTGACCACGCCAAAGAAGTAGGTGAGTGTATCTTAATGACAGAAAAAAGGTACTAATTACCTTCCATAATTGCAACTTAAAGCTGGAATGTCACTCAATATGACAGTGGCCAAAATCTATTGCATTCACTTCATTGTCTTCTTAATACTGATTACCTGCCATCCATCACCTTGCTGGGTTCACTGTCTCTCTATAAGATAAAAAAACTTCACCTAGTATTTAATTTTTCATGCCATCAACAATCCAATATATAAACAAACCAAGTGATGATGTCACAGTACGCATGCGGCCTATGAAATGACTGAAAGTGACATCTTTCAGTCATTTATATCTTTTGCCCCCTCCCCGCCCCCGTAGAGTCAGGGCTGGATCGGCCAGTGTGTTTGGTAAGTCAAACCCCAACTTAATTGTTGGATGAATGATGATATCATCTGAATGTGCACATAATGTCATCATTTAGTTGCCCTGCATTGAAACAACTGAAACTTCTGCTAGACATATAACTTTTATAAATATATTTGTGATAATACAATGTATAACTTCAAACTTTTTCACAAAACAAAACGGAAGGTTACTTTAAACCTGGCTTTAATATATTTTGATTGCACAGAAATCAGATTTTAATTTTAATTTCAATGCTTAGCATTTCAAACAGCTTGTGAATGTCTGTAGAGCTACTATTGAAAAGATTTTCAGATTGGATATTGATGTACCATACCTTCACTTTTGACTTATCTGGAATGTGGGTGTCTCCTACGAGACTTAATTTTTGGTGTATGAAATATAATTGATGTCAATACTTTAAATATAATGTCCTTTTTTTTTTCTTCTTTTACTCAGTTTTACAAGAACTACTAGAAAAATGTGTCAGAGTTTTGAGTTCCGCAGAAGCAGGCAACAAACTCCCATTGTCTGATTATTCCGGTAAGATACATTTCTTGTTTAATTTGAAAAGACGCTTCATAAATTTATGATACTCTGGAGAATTTCTTGAAGATAATACATACAACTCTGCTTATTGTCTTTTTGAAGAATAAGGGATGTTGCGAATGTTTCAATTTCAGCAAACGACGGTCAGATAAAGAATTTTCAATTGTCTGCCATACAAGAAGAAGGAATAAAAGTTACATTAAGGTAAGATTTTATTTATTTATTTTTAAAGAAATTGCATGGATAACTAACATATCTAACAACAAAACATGGTTTTGCTACTCCGTGATTGATCAGCTTCTGCAATAGAAAAAGTAACAGAGCCTACAGGGGGCACTACGACCTATTACATAAAAAGACAATAAGATGACGTCACTACACCATTGTTGCATGGATGACGTCACAATATACATGACGTCATCAAGCAATACTTATCTGCTACGGTGTCAGTGACCACTTGTGGTAATTTTCCCCCCATTGGCATTTGGCAGATGTAATGATGAGATTAAATGGAACTTTCATTGTGCAGCATGTCACATTTACTCCTGAGGTAGGGCATGTCAACTGTCACAACATAAATTGTATGTCAGGCTTCATTAAGTCATTTTGAACGTCTAAATGATAATTCGATCCAATTAACTGACCTGCGTATATTATAATATCATTTTTGTTGTCAATTAATTGTATGCAATACATACTCCCCTTGATTTATAATTGAGGTTAAAGATAAAGTGTTGTATAAACATGTTTCAGTCCATACAGTTTGTGGGGTAAAATTGTTTAGAATTGGTTCAATCTATGTTATTTTATATTTACGAAGTCATCATTCTTCAACTGGAATTTTAACGTAGTTCTGTCAATGATTGTGTCATACAACCAGACAGACAATAAATTGATTTGGCATTAATTTGGTACATCAATTGTACATAAAAATATAGTCAGGAGACCCTGTTATGGCAATTAATGCCGCTGCCACAAGGCCACCCTATGGATAAAATATCATAAATTAGGCTGTGTATCACTATCAGTGCAAGATCGCGAGTCAGTATTGCGTCTCAATTTTGGCAGACATAGCAATTTGAAATGCTGCATGTTTCAGAGTAATTATTTAAGATGTAGTTTTTAATATACCATCACTTAAAAATAAAATTGATGTAAATATCTTGCTTATTGTGAATAAGAAATAATTATGTTATTTGTTCTCAATTACAAGTGCTCTTTGTTCAAGCGATGGGTCTGTGGTGATGTGGAAAACATAATTTTTCTGAACACAAATAATGATAATAATGTTGGTGCCACACAGGCTGTCTTTAAATTAATTAAGGAAATTACCTTTAATAAAGAAAATATGGTTGTTAGGGCACAACGGTCAAAGAAAAGAGAGAAAAATAAATTGATCATAATGACGTTTTGTTTGTCCATTGATGAACATAATGTGTACAAACCTTAATGGGTTTGGAGAAGATGGGTTGATAATAATGATGGAACCGCAGTGTAACTGTAATTTGTCAATCAGGAATATTATAACAATATGATTATGATAATAATGTGCATTTAATATAATATAATGATCAGGAAAGGATTAGATCCAATTAGGAGTGATGGCATATTAAATTAATATTAGTAATGGAGAAAGAGGCCAGCACAGGATTTCCCAATATTAATGTTCTGCTAATATTTTGGAATACTCTGCAATAAATTTTAGGGGATGCCACTGCTGTTTCTGATGTCATACAATTTTGTTAAAAATTATAGTCTGCAGACCAAGTAGTGTTGTAATTTTGAATGTTTTAATTCTCTTGGATCACTGAAGCAATAAGCAGAAAGTTGATTTAGTTTTTACCTTTTACATCAAAATGAAGGTTAGACCACACTGACTACCTTAGATGTGCCTTATTTGACTACCTTTAGTCATTTTGAAGACTGCATGTCATGTGTACTTTCATACTGCATTGGCAGAATTTTTGTTCAATTATCTTTTAACACTAATCCAATCAGAATTTTTCATAAACCGCAATGAAATTCTCAGTCATGGGGCCATCACTGCGGAAATACTTTCAAGCGATTTGTTAATCAGCAAAAATCCGCAAAGTGAAAGGTTATTTGTTTCTGTATTAACCCGGGCTATGAGACATTTGATCTGACCGCTGTTTGTATGTCGAACAGGATGCTGGACATATAGTGGACAATAGTAGACATTCAATAGGCGAGGTCATTACCGGGTGGCAATGGTATATGCTAGTAAACAGTATTCCCTAATTGTTTGCCAGAAGAATTAAGTTGTACAGTACAGTGGGCACCTAATAATGCTGGTCATTTCAGAAAGTACGTGCAATTGCTGCATATGAAGGTCTTCCGATGTATTACTCTTCAGCATCATATATGGGAAACCGTATTCGCACGTAATTTTCTGTAGTAAGTCCAGCGGGTTTTTAATGGAGGAAATGACCCTGTCAGTTGTCTCCGTTAATCCAATTACTCTCTACTGATGATTGCTATTGAATGTTTTGTAGGATAACACAGATTTGTTATTTGAAGAAACAATATTTATTCCACACACATTGACACGAATTGTTGACAGCAACTTTGTGTGACTCTTTGACAATAGTGGTGAATCTACAATAAATAAAGAATTAACCCAAATGAATATCTAGAAACTCCTTGCCATCATTAAATAGTCAGCTATACATCTACATGACATCAAATCAAGGAATAGTGTAGTCAAATATACTTACAATACATTGCATCCTTCAATCCATTAATAACAAACATCCAAATTATCAGTGTCCATTATGTAAGTATGAAATGTTCATTAATTGTCTAAATTCTCATGTTTCCTCTCTGGAACTCAAATGCTTTCTGATACAACACCAGCAAACTGTCATTACAATAAACTGTCAAAAGTATGTAGCTTGTATCCTTGACAAAATGTTGATATTCACAAACTGTGGACATGTGAAAGCATAAACTGTCAAAAACTTTAACAATTGCGATCTGAGCAAGTTTTCACCAACCTGTAATTCTGTGTTTTCTCAGCAATCAGGCTTAAAAGCAAAATATCTGGTTCGCATTAAAGGGGCCGTATCCCTCAATTTGGTTTAATTTTGATATATACATCAATGAAGAGTAGTAAGAGCAAGAAAACCAACCTTTATGGAGTAATTTTGGGTTTTTAGTGCAGCTGAGTTTTGGACCCATGGAATGTGCTGGATTCAAACTTGCTGCTGCTGAATCAACTGCCAGCTGGGTCAAGTTGACCAGGTTGTGTACTATGAATTTGTGATAAACGTGTTTTGAGAGCATTTAAGGGACTCTGGTTAACGTAGATAGACAAATAACTATGTTGCAGAGAGGTTAAAATACCAAGGAAAACGTTGCTACTGCAATTTGAGGTCAGTGCTATAAATAGCTTGGGGTGAAATAGCAGCATAGCAGATTAACTGTCAATAGCCAGTCACCACGTGCTCTTGTCAGAAAGATTGTCAAATTATTCGGATACCAGTGGGTTTATTCATCTTATTGAGGCAGAATGATGATATGTGGTAGGTAATCTAGCTATAGAAGACAAAATATGAAAATTCCCAGCTAACTCCTCACAAAGAATACTGGCCCTTAAATTGTTGTAGTATTTGAACGGTTAATTTAGCATCCACTCTGTACTACTGTAGTGTCACAGTGCTCTCCGGGAACTGAAATATGTTTCTTATGACTAACTCTTACCAATTCATATCATTGCTCATAATGCGTCATATTCACCAACGTTTCATGTCAGACCCTTGATTTGCGGTTCCCAATCAAATATGTAACCCACAAGGGACCAATTGTCGTCTCAGTTTTCTGGGTTATGTATACTTATATAATGTTCATAGCAGTGACCTTCATCATTTTGTCTGCCCCCTGGCAGCTGCATTATGACATAGACCGACAACAAAGGGTAAGTATATCATTTAGCAAGGTCCTAAGATCGGGAATGGAGAATTTTATCTTTGTCGTGTAAAACCCCATTGCGATGGTCCAACCATTGAATGTAGCGCGGTTTCACAACATAAGGAAATTCTGCCAAAATGGTTTTCTGTGATGTAGGGACTGATGAATCGGTTTACATTGAATGATCGTAATCCTGGGTTTCCTTTCCACATTCAAACTCGTCCTTTGTGACTCTACAATGGACATCTGTAGCAAGTGGCTCTCAGAGTTTTTGCTCTAGTCGATATTCAGTGCCGCAACTGGGTAATTTGAAATTTTACATTTGCCTCCAACATGTTAAGTAGTACACTGAGCATAATAAAAGTAAAAATAATTAGAAAATGTGCATTTTTAAAGAATTTGTTACATTGTTTTAATTTAAAAATTTTCAGTTTTCTACTATTAGTAGCTGATTAGAAAAATGGACTGAAACTCACGAATTAAATGTCACACTAGCTATTGTTCTTAAAGATTAATTTCAAAAATAATATATTGATATTTTCATGCCAAGTATTCAATGTGTTAGATCAGGTAAAATTAAGGGGGCTTACTGATTTTATTTTACTGGTCTGAAGTTTAGTTAGCTTATATGACCAGCTGTCAGAGGCAGACGATATGATGAGATGGTAAGGCTATGAGTCAAAGCCACTCAACATCATATTTTACTAATAGGATACTGCCAAATTATCTTGTATGCATTTTGCTTGCATGCTTGATTGTTTGTTTGTAAATATATTTGGTTGTTGATATGCTTGTTTATTTCATTTATTGTTGCTCCAAATAAGGATTTGTAAATATATTGGTATGCTTATGTAATTGTTTTTACTGTTATTATTATTATATATAGTTCCTAAAATAGACAATATAACTGGATATAAAATCTGTACATATGTAAATACCCACTCCTGCTGCTTATTTGTACTCAGTATTAATCTTCTATGGTGCATTGATTCCTGCTAATTGCCCTGATGGTGCCTTGTTTTATTCATATGTTTATAGTTGTACATAATTATCATATAGATGTTTTTAATATGTAACTAAATTATGTTCATGTAGATTGTTCTTTTATCTTACTTAATCATTATATATATGTATATTTTTATTTTTATCCTTGTTTTTTATTTTTTTATGACACGTATCTTTTTGATGCTCTGCGATCAATAAAATTCTATATATATATGAATGACTGCAGAGCTGTGCAATTCAGTTTATGACAGTTGCATGAACTGAGAAATGAACCCGGGACCTTCAGTGAGGATAATCCCTTAACCACTAGGCCACTGTACTGCTAATAGAATGTATATAATAGTGACATACAAATGTAAACTTTATAAGTTGAGGCGAAATAGCATAGCGTACCTGATGATTATACTCCGAAATCAGTCACAGGTTTCCGAAGAAAGTATCGGATAAAATGAGGTCTTTGATGCCAGATGAGGTGACGATACTTGTAATTGAGTTTTGTCATCAAAAACCTGATGTTGTTATAAGACCTACTACTGTAAAACTCATTATTTTTAAGGCAAGTAATCCTAATGTGGACCACCAAGCTTGGTCTTATCATGGTAAGATACCAGAGCTAATGCCACACAATGAAATTTTTGCTTCTGATTAAAAGTGTATGTTATCTTCATCTTGTTATCGGTGTCATTTGTCTCTGTTTCCTATTGATTTTCCATAGAAAACATAGAGGAAAAACCGTCTTCCCTGGTTTACTGTTATTAAATCTAAACCATTGTCTCAATGCTGAAGTTTAACTAAGTCATCTCATCTGACCAGCTACCAGAAGCAGACATGATGATGAGATGGTAAGATTGGAGTCCACACCGTGTAAAAGTTACACATAACCCCTAGGGTGGGACATTTTACTTGCCTCAGCATAGACACCCGAGTACAAGGTACCTCCAGTTTAATGTCTCATTCTGCTGTCATTCAGCTGAGATGTAGCTCATAAAGAGTGGTGTGCCTGGGCTGGGAATAGAACCCGGGACCTTCAGCAGAGCTGGCCAATGTGTTAACTGCTAATGCCTTAACCATTAGGCCACCCAGTTGCTTACATTGGCAACATGAGATGACTTTGTTTTATGTAAAATCAGTTGTATTTTGTTTGCATTGCAGGTACGGTGAGCATCTGAACATCTTCAGCAACCAGAAAGACGCAAAAGAAAAATTGTCGTACCTGATAAAGCAGACTTCGTTGTATTTGAAACAGCAACAGAGGAATCCAGGATCTAACAATCCAATGTGTATCCTTTTGAAATATTACTATACTATTAAAGATCACCATTTGTTTGCCGCAGATTTCATAGACTTGGAAACTAAACTCCTGCCTGGCAAAGGACGTCCTGTGAACCCAGGACTCCCATTGGCTAAGAGAGAGGCTGCCTTAGCCAATGGGAATCCTGGATTTATATGACGTCCTCTGGAGTTTAGTTTCGAAGTCTATGGAATCTGGTGTAATATCATTAATTTTGTGGTAAATTACTTTTTACTTAAAGTGGAACTTGACTTTGATGAACAAAACTTCATACACCTTTTATAAATCTCTGAAGATAGATAGACAGATAGACAGACAGACAGCTA
Organism: Alitta virens; assembly: GCA_932294295.1. Lineage (NCBI taxonomy): Eukaryota > Metazoa > Annelida > Polychaeta > Phyllodocida > Nereididae > Alitta > Alitta virens. Next base: position 37,069,720 of record OW028582.1, read on the forward strand.
GACAGATAGACAGACAGATAGATATGGGAAGTGCAGCCCTCTAAAGCAAGTTCTTGCCACTATCGAGGGTTGATTAATGAGGTGAGAGAGGAGGCGTCGACCCATGTTACACTTTTACCCCATGGGTGGGATCTTTTACTTGCCGCAGCATAGACACCGAGTACGAGGGACCGCCAATTTAATGTCTTATCTGAACGACATCCAGCTGAGATGATGCTCATGAAGGGTGCCCGGGCCTGGGATTGAACCCAAGTCCTTCATTGGAGCAGGCGAGCTTCTTACCACTAGACCAGCAGCTGCCTAAAGACATTTAGCCTTTTAGATAAGAGTGTTCTGTTGGCAACACTTTAAGGACAATCTGAGATTTTGAAACCCTCGGTCAAAATCCTTATTTTATGATTATATCAAGGATAAATACAAGCAAATTTAAAGTAAGCTGCCAGTTAAAAATTCAAGTGATCTGGCCACAAACATATTGTCAGTGGTATGTCGAAACTGTTGACACTACAATTCTTGCAAAATCTCAAAAAAGTAAGGTTTCTTTTTGTTAGGGAAAATTTGGAGCTCTTTCTCTACTGTAATGTGGGAAACCCCAGAGGAGACTGATGAAACGCTCATGTTTCTGTCTAGATTTCTTTTTGACTAAGAAGTGCCTCATCACAAGTTCAACAACACCTGTAGGCGTTTTGTTTTTTCAATGAAAAGAAAAAAACTTATTAAAAATATTTTATAGTGAAATCCTACTTTAACACCATCTTGCATTAAAGCTACGTCACAATAACGATCACCAGTAAAATATTAGATATGCTGTCTACAAGTCGACTGCCCGCGGCATCTATGGTGATTTTAATTGGGCGACCACCCCGAGTGTCTACAGATTCTCATTTGAGCAACTCGCCAAAATAATTGCACAACTAACCCAGCCCCTTTTGACCTATGGTCATCGATTCAAAGTTGCTCAATATTGTTCAAGGAATACAAAACTCGCAAAATTAGGATAATATATGTGTTGAAATATGCGAAGGCGATGTAGCGTTTTTAGGGCAGTTTATTTTAACTAAGCCAAGGTAGCAGTAAATCTACAAGACAATAAGACAGAAAAGGACAAATTACAAGGAAGAAATAATTATCTATCAACTACTGTATGGCAATGCAAATATGTTCGAAATAGATGAATACTACTCACAACACTGTTGCACTAATATTGCCTAATGTTGGCCCTTACACGATCCAATTGTCTAACACAAAGTATGTGTGTGTGATTAAGGCTTTACGTCCTGTATTTCTGCACCAGTTGGGCTAATTAGGACAGGCAGAGACCATGGCAATGAGACGAAGGATGAAACAGCCATCCAACTTAGGCTCGACCAGGAATCGAACCCAGGACCCAGTGGTTGGAAGCCCAGACGCTACCTCTGAGCTAGGCCCCCGCCCTATTGTCTAACACAAACAGTTGAGCATCTTATATCAAATGATCAAGCTATACAAGAGGTGACTGTAAACATGTGACATGTTGATAGTTGGGTGACTGGTAGTAGAGTGACACTTAAAACATTTGAATGGCTAGTTAGATCTATTTCCTGTAAAATTTGTTATGAGCCCATAATTCCATATTGACATGATTATAGAGTTGAGTTTGATAAAGAAACTGTGAAAACTCTAACATGAAACAGACTGAAAGTTGAACTGTTGTTATTAGCATGAACAACAGAAATATTGTTTTCGCAAACACAACAATACGCTTTATGAAGTAATCGTAGAGTCGCGAACATGGAACAAGTTAGTTCGGTCAGCAATACGTAAGTGACGTAAATGTAGATCACTTGAGTTTCCAGGGACCCTGAAGATTCAAGGGTCCAGAGCGGAGACCGTTTTATATGCATATGGACGTTTATTCTAAAATGTCTTTATTGTAATATCGTCTTCGTTGTGGTCTCAACTGTGGGTCTTAAATTAAAAGCCTTGTCTCTGAGGTTCATTTTGTGATGGGTTGATTTGAATGGGAAGGTGTTCTTAAAATATGATTCCACTTGAAATAATTTTGGTTAAATTTTAATTGTTATCTGAGTCCGAATGGTGTTATGGTGACGTAGTCTGAATTAATTGTGGGTCTTCTAAGTATTAAAGTCTTGATAGTGAAGTGTGACTTTAGCTTAATTGCTGGGTCATAAACCTTATTTGGTTTTGAGTGAAAATCTCTATTAGCTGTGAAGTGTTTTAATCGTAGCTTGTTTGTTAACAGTGAAGTGTTTTTTTCCCTTTTATTTTTAGTTGTGCTATAGAGAGAGGTTTTAGTGTTACTTGGTATTAATGATAGGGTGAAATAATTTGTTTTCTTGGAACGTGAGAGATTTTACTGAGATAATCTAATACTCTATCTGGCATAATTGCACAGATGTTGGGATTCCTGCTAATGGCAAACTTTGACAAGTTTGAAAGTTGTTGTATTATATACATCATGCCAGACACAAAAGTAAACTGCGAAATTGTGTGGCAGATTGAGGTCTTGTATAGCAACATTTCAGACTGACTTTGTGTAACTTGGCACACCATTTATCTGTCATTTTCCTTTGTGACTTTTGTGATACAAGATACTGTTGTCCTTTTTTCTTTATATATAGAAAATTGTTTGAAATGTTAAAGGAAAATATGCTATGCCCTATGGGACTGAGCGTTCCCAGTAGCTGCACACAAGGGTGACATTTGGGTTTTGACCTTTTTGAAGTGCGAGCTTCATGATAATGTTTCATACAGAAGTTTTCATATGAAGAGAAAAACAAATTACCAGAGAAAAAAAGAGAAGACATGAAAAGCCAATGACATCTTGCCATGGGCGTAGCTAGCTATGAGGCCTTGATGCTCTCCGAAATTTTGCTAATTAAAACCCTTTGAAATTCTTTCATTGTCTGGTATTTTTCTTTAAGCATTGATTAAGCCATACATACAGTTGAGGTCAGTATCTGCTTACAGTGAGGGGAAGAGTGAATTTGCATTGTTTTATAATAACAATAATTTGTTTTATAATAATTATTTATTTATTTTATAAAGTGTTCATGCATTAAAAAAACGGCTCTGAATCGCTTTAAGAGATTGTGAATATTTTTTTCTAAATTATAAAATCTATAAAATATCAATTATTGTTTTCAGGATAGCATTCAAAATCAAACATTCTGTTAATGATGATTAATCGCAGATTTCTGGTCTTTGGGGATATTTACACAATTTGACCTTGACACAAGGTTTGACCTTGACATCCTTTAATAAATAAGCATTTGCTGAGGTTGTTTGACCTCTTGTTACATTTAATTTTTCATATACTTTGACCTTGACTCATATTAAGTGAACTTGAAAGACGGTTACCCTGGTTACGACTGGTTCGTTGCCACGGTGTTCTTGCTGATGGATGGAAACTCCGATAAGGCGTGGAAGTTGCTTCACCAGTTTTCATCGATGGTCGCTTCTGCGTATTTGTGGAGACAAAGGCTACATTGTTCTGTGAGTATAACTGTGTAACTGACTGAGTGACTGACTGACTGATTGACTGGCTGACAGAATGGCTTACTGGCTGACAGAATGACTGACTGAATATTGAATAATAGGTGACCATAATGAATAATAGGGATTCCGCTATTTAAAAAGAAATTAGATAATAGGACAAATTGTGAATTTTTAATAATTATTCTTAGCCCTAACATAATGTCTTTTGAAAATTAATTTAATTTGTAAATTTGAAATGTCTTAGAATGAGCATCATTTTCACTAATAGATCTAATTGCGAATTTGCTTTTGTAATGATGCGAGATAATCAATCCAATTCAATCAGAGGAGTATACTAATGACTATGTGGCTGATGAATAACAAATTAACGGTAATAACCGGTCTACAAGTTGACCGCCCACGCCATCTATATTCACTTTAATTACTGGGCGAGCACAGCTAGCGTCTACAGATTCTCATTGAGAGCAACTCACCACTAGTCTCGCACAACTAACACAGGCAGTTTTGACCTATGGTCTTTGATTTAAAGTTGTTCAGTATTATTCAAGATATACAAAACTACCGAAATTAGGATATTATACGCTGTTTACGAAGCAATGTAGAACGGTGAACATTGAACTAATTTGTGCGGCCGGCAATACGTTGGCCACTTAAGTTCCCAGGGACCCTGAAGATTCAAGGGTCCCGAGCAGAGACAGGGTAATAACAATACCTGCTGGGAGAATTCTCGGCAATGTAGGGACCCCTTTTTAGCGTATGCATGAACAAAATTTGTGTAGTTATTTAATCTACATAAGTTAAATGCACCATAATGTTGCTAGTGTACAAGCACAGATACATATCTTATTGTACTGATCCATTGTATTTACATTTATTTGTATTTGTTGCTTCCAATGGCGACACTGGTATCAATGATAAAGTCTCGCATTTCCATTTACCTAATTGAGGTCCATGGACATACATAATATTTTGTCCGGTAATGTAGTAATAAGACCATTAATTGCTATCAAAGGAAATAATAATCATTTGGTGACTTTGAGATTGTAGGAAAACCTTGTTTGATGCCTTAATTTGATGGGGAGAATATCATTCTGTCATTTCCCTCATTAACTAAATGTCCCCCAGTGTCTGGCCTGTAGCATCTTCGCTGTGCAATTGCATGACATAGAAATCAAGTCTGCCCTTGAAGTTTTGGAGGCTCGGTGGCCTGCTGGTTAGCATGGTGGCTTCTGTGGCAGTGATTCTAAGCACGTGGGTTTGAACCACTCCTCATCATCATCTTATCCATGGTAGTGACTGTGGGTGCATGGGTTCAAAGCACACTCCCTGCACTGTTTATGAGCCCCATCTCAGTCCCTGTCCCATCACATGGGATGTACTCATCATCACTTCATCCATGGCAGTGACTGTGGGTGCATGGATTCAAAGCCCACTCCCTGCACTGTTTATGAGCCCCATCTCAGTCCCTGTCCCATCACATGGGATGTACTCATCATCATCTCATTCATGGTAGTGACTGTGGGCGCATGGGTTCAAAGCCCACTCCCTGCACTGTTTATGAGCCCCATCTCAGTCCCTGTCCCATCACATTTGATGCAATCATCATCTCATCCTTCGCCCTCTACAAATAGATTGTGTGGTTTTCTTTAACAAAATTAACACCTGATACAATATTAAAGGAACCAATATCATGTCAGTTTACCCTATGAGTGGGATCTTGTACATGCCTCAGCATATATCTCATCCCTGTATTTCAGATACACCAACCGGAGAGTTTAGCATGGAGCGGCATACCACCAATGCTCTACACGACTTGTCACAACATCGAATTAATTCTCCAAACAGATGTCACGCACGTTCACTCCGCTTTCAAGATGTCTGGATTTGCTCCCGCTCAGGTAGATCACCACAAATGTCAAGTGTATCTAATTTGATATACCGTATAAAGTATTATAGAATTACGCCCATTCAGAAAGTAACCTGTAAAGATAGTAACGACACAGTTGCTGCACCTAGCATCATCGTACGTCATCTTTCATCTATTGTGACAGAATGTAACAGATATTGTAACTGAATCATTAAGCCACAGTTTTTTGATCTTATGTTTCTCGGAACTTTCTCGGATTGATTTTCATGAGACGGTCGGTCGGAAAATAAAAAAAATCCCCAGAAAGTGTTTTTTTAATACATTGTTTCAATTAATAAATCAATGGATATACCATATCCACTGATTTATTAATTGAGCGGCACTGCAAAAGTTTGGCCGGCGGTGTCGAGAAAGAGACGATCAAAAAACCGTCGCCTACTGATGTATCCTTGTTATGGTCATTTAGTTCATGGAGTCCAAATATAGTGTTTTGCAAGCACTCTAAAGGATTCTTACCCTGTGTTGGTGACCTGATGTACAGCTGTATATGGATTTTTATATATTTTAATATATTGTTTACCAGTTATGTCTTATGATATTATTTTATCTCTTTCTTTATACTCATGTTGACCACTTTTATTTTTAAACTATATTTGGGTGTTGACATGCTATCATGGTTTAAATGTCAAGAAGGCCCCGTAAAATGGCACAAAGCTTTGGTGAGCGAAAACATAAGAAAAAGTAGGCTTATATTATGCAAAACTTGTATATATGTCATTCCAGATCTGCCAACAATGGCTAACTCAGTGTTTCTGGAACTACTTGGACTGGATTGAGATCTGCCACTATATAAGCGTCTGTCTTCTACTGGGGATCGACTACCAGGTCTACATCTGCGTGGCAATTTTGCGATATTTGCAGACGGACATTTTGTGCCATATGCAGCAACAGAGTCTGATCACCTTCCTGAAGGTAGGTTTTTTTTGTGTGCAGGGCAGGGCAATTACAGCAGAAACCACAGGCGTCATCCGGCAATTTCAGTGAATCACACAGTACTAAGAAAATGTTACTCGAAAATGCAACCGTGATGCGACCACTTTTTACAGTATGTCCGAAAATGCTAAGGGGGATATTTTGTGTGTATAATTACATGTACTCCACTATGAAAATGGTTGATCCAAGGAATCAAAAAACAATTAATTTAACTGTCGTTCATCCATCAGAAATGGCGATTCATCAAAAGGCGCACCAGCTAAACATCACGAATACATTGCTATGAATTTTATTAAAACCGCAAGTTTTCTTAGTGCGCAGAATACAATGTTAAGAAAGAAGATTGCTCACTCCACCAAACACTTGCTGCCCTCAATGACCTGACTTTGATTTGCATGAAAAAGCATATGTTTCCTGTAACATCCGTGAGTGTCTCCTCCAAAGTATGTGACCGTCTCTGGCTAGTGAGAGGCCTTCTGCTGGATGGGGGTGGGGCCTAGCACAGTGGTAGCGCGCTGGGCTTCCAACCACTGGGTCCCGGGTTCAATTCCTGGTCGAGCCTGTGTTGGATGGCTGTTTCATCCTTCGTCTCATTGCCATGGTCCCTACCTCTCCTAATTAGCCCATCAGGTGCAGAAATACAGGACGTAAAGCCCTAATCCACCCACCACCACGCCTTCTGCTGGGCAACTCATGTTCCCAGTCTTTATGGGTTATGCTATCTTTCTTTTATTATGTAGTATATATGGCATATTTCATTGATTAAAACTTAAATACACTGGTTGATGCCTGTGTATAAACTTACCTGAACCATTAAAATCACTCTCTGTCCAATAATGTCCATCTATCACTGCCCTGGGGTAAAGTGGTTTTCTTTATGGGATAAAATACAGTTATACTCATAAAAAACAGTCACCTGTGGCTATCCAGAGCTAGAAACAAGAACCTGGAGCTACAACAAGCCAGACCTAGGCAGACCAAGCCAAACCAAGCCATACCTAACTAAAGACACTAGATAGTTGGCTGAACTGAGCATAAACGCTATTGGCAAGATTCAAGATTTAGATTAATATATCTTCATATGTTATAAGCAACTGACTCCTATATCGTAGGTGTGTGTTGTAACTTATGGAATTTTTCAGCAATTCAGTACATACAGCTATAGCTTGATTTTTCTGTTTAGCAAAAAGAAATTTATGTTAACTCCCGAATATGAGGGATATAACTAACTTATACTCCACTGGTCCGGCTTAATATATTTTATCTAGAATATACCTTACATCACTCATCAGATGGGGGCGGGGGCCTAGCTCAGTGGTAGCGTGCTGGGCTTCCAACCACTGGGTACCGGGTTCAATTCCCGCTCTGCTCGAGCCCAAGTTGGATGGCTGTTTCATCCATCATCTCATTGCCATGGTCCCTGCCTGTCCTAATTAGGCCATCAGGTGCAGAAATACAGAGCGTAAAGCCCTAGTCCACCCACAACCTTACATAAGATACGAGTAGTATACTATGACTAGAATGCTGTTTGATAGCTAAACCTTACAAGAAATAAGCAACTAGTTAAGCTAAGTGTATCTAGTATTGAATGCACTATGGTAATTTAGGCCTGTGGGCGGGGGAACTATAGGTCACAGTAATCGAAATTACATTAAGTGCAATGGGATTTTCATCCATTGTGACAATTGCCAAACGACCTGTGACTTTGTTTGACTCTGACCTTTGACCTACATCTCCTTTAATGTCATCACCTCATTTGCATTTCAACATTATAATATTACTACTCACGGTTTCAAACTTCAAACTCCTCTCTGCACTGTTCATGGTGTATTGCTTCAAGATGTGTTAACACTGCATAACTGGAGTGTGCATTGCGCAGAGCCCTGTGTTGGCCACTGGGGTTTGAGGTCTTCACCCACAGTGTTACCACCCTTGCCATGAGGAGGCCCAGGATTTTTAAGGGCCCGTTGTTACTGAGTATGAACAGTTGAGTTTCATTAAACCAAACCAGTACATGGTATGAAATGGAGAGATAGCACTCTTATAAGTTTTAATAATTGAATTCAACTGTCAAAAGGGTTATAACCTAATTTGGAGATGGGTCAATTTCCTGTTGTCCACATCTGGTCAGTTGACAAGTTTAAAGCTGGATTGTCACTCAATATGACAGTAGCCAAAATCGATTGCATTCACTTCATTGTCTTCTTACTACTAATTACCTATCATCCAGAGCCTTGCTGGGTTCACTGTCTCTCTATAAAATAAATAAACATTGCCTAGTATTTAATTTTTCATGCCATCAAAAATCCAATATGTAAACAAACCAAGTGATTACGTCACAATACTCAACAATGGGTGATGATGCAATTTCCATTGTATTTCCAATGTTTTGGTCTTGATTTCTACCAATGTACCATTTATATTTTGTAATTAATGCCTGATAGATTCATTAGCTTACACATATTTAGTGGGCCTTGATCAAATAAGGTAATTTTCAAAAATTTTATAAAGTTTTAAAAATAGTAATTTTGACAGACAGTGGAGCTTTAGGAACCTCAATGACACTTTAGCACCCAGCACAGACTGCACAGTAATGCTAATTGATGCTAATTGTAAACATCTTCGAAGGAAAAAATGTTACGTTCCATGAGGTTAAGACAATGGAGGTAAATGTATTCTTCTGCGCAATGTCTACAGCAACTTTAAGTTAGTGGAATTGAGTTCACCCTTACATTTCAGCAAAGATCAAGTAGGGCTAGTAAACATCTGTATTTTCATTTTGATAATTGACATTTTGTATTGATAGAGCTGTTCTTCAGATAACGTAATTTGGGCGAACAGAAGCTTTCCTAGCAACTTACGTGACATAAAAGGTATTTCTTTCGGTATTTGACAAGTTTTTAAGATACCATTTGAACAACGAAGCTAATCAGCGCCATCTGCTTACTGAATTTGAGTGGCAGCCACGTGCAGTTGTGATGCTAAGAATATATGTTAATGTGCTATGGTAGGATTCAAAATAAATGTCCACCCGTTTTTCGGTCATATTTTGCCGCAAATGGCATGGAGCAACAAAAACCGACAGAAGAGTTTGCAACAATTTAAATCTTTCTACTGTAGCTGATAAAAACTCTGACGGAAAAGATATAACTTTGCTATATTAATCTGCATTGTAATTATTGCTTCTTTGTGTTCATTACAAATGGCTATAATGATGACAGAATGGCAAAATAAATTGTTGCAAAGATAGGAAAGTTAAAGTTAATTTGTACGAAGAGGGGTTTTTTATGGATTCGCAAGTTTGGGATTTGACTTTTTGGCAATATTTATATCTACATGTATTATTCTGAAAAAAAAAAAAATCCATTGTATTTTTTGCTTCTTTGTGACCATAACAAATGGATGTAATGATGACAGAATGGCCAAAAATTATCGTTGCGCAGATAGTAAAAGTTAATTTATACGGACATCCATTCCGTATTGTATCAACGTTGGCCCGATGTTGGGGACGTCAAAATGATATATAGAAAACGACGTTGGGCCGATTTGGAATGCTATCTGGGTAGGAGGGCTGAGAGTTCTCAGGTACGCAGCGTTGTAAGGAATCTACAGTTGGTAAAAATCAAGCTGAAAACACCAAAAAGGCTTCTTGACACTAGCCATATACAATTGGTATATGTATTATTTGTTTCGTACTCAAGGGTTGAAATAGTAGTTGTACATGTATGTAAGAATTTGAATATATGATATTATGGTAAGTTGAATATGTACGAAGATATTTTAAAATGAAATCTATATTGTGACTATCATCAGCTCTAATGTCCACCATCAAATCTTACAAGTCTATAATTGCAGCAGCTCTCTTTTGATGCTGAGAGATCAGTAACGCTTCACTAGCAATCAATTTTGTCTTTCCATTTTTACTTACAAGAACGGTTTTCATCAGCTTCAGAAACCGGTGACTTAGTTGCACCTTGAGATTGTCACAGTTTAACAATCGTGACCTAATTATGGACATTCTTTGCTAGTTTACCTGGTTAAACAAAATAATTGGTTAAACTATGTAGCCAATAGGCTCTTTATTGACTTAAGGAATATTCTCTTAAAAATACTAGAGAAATGGATTCATATTTGTTTAGTTTAGGCAATTTTTCTGAATTGCCCGCTTGTCAGAACAAGAATTGCGTAAACTCAGAACACTAACATCTAATTATTCTGTTATTTCATTGTCAGACCTTTAATATCATAAGCCAGCCTATATACTATAATAGAAATTTAGTTCAGATGAGATAATGAGCAAAACATGTACATAATCAGGTCGCTGGGCTTTGAGGTGACAGTGCACAGTGGTAATCCAACTATTAGGCAAAATCTTGCTCATTTAATGGGTAATCATCCGGTATCTGGCTACTAAGTATTGCCAACAATAACTCTTGGAAAAACTTACCAGAACTTAACAAAATGGTCAATTAGCAGCTGATTAGTAAACTGAGTTACCTTGGCCTCTTTTGGTACTATTTATATAAAGAGTTATGTTGAGTGAGTAGGTTGTCGACCTAGCTTTCTGCTACATTGTGTTTTCGTTAAGCTCCAGAATTCACGCAGACATAACAATCATGATAACGGGTCGCTTTTTTGTGACTAAGGGTGTGTTGTGTTCTTTTGAGTAAGTATACCTCGAGGTTTTGTGGTCCAGTTGATATGGTTTAGGAGTTGGACTCATTCACGAAGGTTTTAGGCCCGTGGCCAAGGGGGCGGGGGATCGATGGAGTCGTTCGTCCCACCCAACTTGGTCCAAGCATGGAGACAAGAGTACTACTCTTGTATCCATGGTCCATGCCCATGCATTGGTCCACATCAGGGAATGCTATTTTAACAAAATTGTATCGAAGGGCCACAATTACATGAAAAAGACCCACCCAATATCAGTGGCTGGCTACGGGCCTGAGGTTCAAACCAAACCAAGGCATGGGGAAACTGAGCCGATCCTCCTGGAACCACTGCTTCACTCCACCCAGGTGCAAATGGGTACTTGGCTATAGGCAATGATGGCAATTGTGGAGTGTTTGACTAAAGGAGCGATATGATAGCTGCACACTGGGTGTATATACTCCCCATGGAGTTAAGGAAGGCTCAAGCTCATTATGTATGCCTGAAATAATGGTAGGATGTTCTGTCAGTGACATTGGTGCGCACTTTCAAATGAACGCCTCAACTCCCACAGAAAATTGCTGTTTTTATGTAGAAGACCTAAATTGCCACTTGTATATGCTGACCATGTTCCTTAATTAAAGAGTTAGTTGTCGATTGACTTTCAGGTGACAAGTGCTTTGACTTGAAGGTTTTTCAATAGTTAGAAATTGCCATTTTGGGCCAGGTGCTTCCTTTTACTATTTGGAAAGATGGTCTGGGTGGCCTACTATACAGGCTAGCTCAGCTGAAGGTCCCGATTCAATTCCTGCCGCCTGGGCGCTCTTCATCTTAGCTGGATGTTGGTCGCATGAGATGTTAAATGTCATGTGCCTTATACCCCACAATCAGTTGTATACCACATAGAAAAGCCATGTGGTATAGCCTATGTGGTATACATGTGTATACTACATGGCTTACCTTACAAGGATGGGAAATGTATACCACATACTTCTATGTATGGCAGGCCAATGACAAAAAATCTCTTTTTGCAGCTAAGCGCTTCGCCGTTTGAACTAGCGCCGCCGCTTTAAAACAATAGGCCAATTTTACCACCTTTCAAAAGATAAAATTGTCAGCTCCCTAAAAAAATTTATATTTTTGAAATCGGACAAGAATTAACGATTCCAGGAGCAAAAAACGTAACAGAAAGTCAATGATCTGTTCAGTCCACAGATACAAGCCATTGTGTGGCTGTGTTGCTATGGGCAACGTCACAGGAGCGTCATCGCTTCGGTAATACAATCGAATAATATGGAACAATAAAACATTTTCTTTCCAAATTCTAGAATAAAAAACAATTCTGACAAGAAATATTTAACAACTGGTTTGTAAATATCATTTCGTAATTTTTTTTATTAATGTGAAAATGTCCCAGAAAGTTTTGAGGTGATGACGTTGTTGACAGTTATGCAATGCTCTGATTGGTCAATGGCAAAAATTAATATTCATGAATTTTTTCTATACTACATGAATGCATAGCCAGACAGCTCAACTAAAAGTGAAAATTGTGGGGTATAAATAAGACCCAAGTGGATATGTGGTATATTTTTATATTCCCTCACTTGTGGACAGATTGGCTTCAGAATTCACTCGTGGCTAACGCCACTCGTGAATCCTGGCCAATCTGTCCACTCGTGGGGAATATAAAAAAATACCACATAACCATTGGGTCTTATTATAGTACTCTGTGTCTATGCTGAAGCAAGTAACATGTGTAACATGGTGTGGACTCCCAAGTCTTATTATCTCATCATTGTATCTACTTCTGGTAGCTGGGGATTTAGATAGGCTGGCTAAGTTTCAGACCAGTGGCATATAGACAAAGAGGAAAATTTTCAAAGAGAAATACAGAAGAAAAAAAAATCATGATTTTTTGCTGCTCATAAAGATTTTGGCCTTGTGAGGAGAATATCATACAAAAATATGTTTAAAAGAAAGAAACGACTGAATGGTTGAATCCCAATTAAAGACCACCCTTCCATTAAGACCATTGGTGGTGGTGCTGGGTGGATTAGGGCTTTACATCCTGTATTTCTGCACCTGATGGGCTAATTAGGACAGGCAGGTACCATGGCATGAGATAAAGGATGAAACAGCCACCCAACATTGGCTCAACCAGGAATTGACCCCGGGACTCAGTGGTTGGAAGCCAACAATGTATTTTACCTCACTGTAAGGACCACATCGCCACTAAGACCAGTTAAGTTTTCTGCAAGGGTGGTCTTGATGGCGAGGTCCATCAGTGCTCAGTGTGTTCTTATGGAGGGGACTGACTCCGACTGAGTGTATTTTGATTGTAGGTAATCTCGTGATACCTGTGTCAGCTGAAGACTTGAAGCTGAAGACTTGAATTCGCTCATAATTGATTGTGTCCCCTGGCTTTTTAATTAGGCTGTTGTACATGTGTGGAATATTAATCAATTTAGCATGTCATTGACACCTACAGTATGTGTGTCAGTTCCATATCTCGTTATGTGGGGCTGGCAAGTTAGGTGAATGAGAATAACTTTTATCTGCAGTTCAATTCAATTCAAATCATGTATTGACCATTAAATTTACAATATTTATTTCAAAAATTCACATTACAATTACAAAATAGCTATGGTGGTTGTGGCCAAACAGCATGATTGTTATGACACCTGGTGTAATGACCAGCTACCAGATATGCACATATAGTATTTACTTTTATTGTGGTGTGCATAGGCTCAAGGTCATATAATCTGGTTATTACACCGGCATCTGGTAGCTGGTCTTAACAAATGAACTTAAGACAGCAAATGGGTGAATAGGGTAAATACCAAAATATTGAATAAATTGAGAGGATTACGTCTCAAGCCTTGAGTTTAATGAACTGTGGTTAATTTACAGTTATATTGCAAAGAATAATAACTGGTTTAGTGGTTAATGTAGTACTCACAGACTCTTCCAAAGGTTCTGGGATTGGAACTCTGCTCATATGCAAAGATTTATTAACAGAATAAAAAGCAATTTAATATTAAATTTTTTGTTAACTTTGGTTCGATTTATGAAAATTTTACTGAGGCATATTTACAGAGTACTGAGCCCCTAAGCGGAGACAGAGCATTTAAAAAAATTTAATACTTTTTGTGATCCCTTGCAATCTTTCTCATTACATAATAGACTACAGCTTATTGTAATAATTTCTTATATATAGCTATGTTTGTTTCAGGAGCAACCGATTAGAGGCTTCCGAGTCGGCGAACACTTGGAGTACATGCAGCAATTGGAGAAGAAATTCCGAAGCACGATTCTGCCTGATATGATGGATCTCCAAAAACCATGAATTTGACAAATCAATAGAAGTGTAATTTAGCCACAATTTAATATTTAATTATATATTTATTGAATATTTATTGTACATAATATGATAACATTGCGTGCATAATTACATTGATTTATTTTACAATGTACATGTGATGATGTCTATATATTGTATGTCCTGGATCCTCAAATTAAGGCCTACTAAGTCAAGGCCATAAAGATTTGAACCAATTGAAATAATTGATAATAACATCAAAAACAATTCTTGTACAGGTCATATTGGCTAGAATGGTCTGAATATTGAGAATGAACTGTGTTATGTATGTGAAATATTTAATGAACATACTCTATATTCTTGTAGACAGAAAACAGAATATCCGTCCAATTTTTCAGTTTAGCTATAATGCATGTCATGACGGATGTCCTTTAACTTTCACCAAGTGTCATTCACTTAATTTACTTCATTAATGATAATTAGGTGGTGATTAGGTGTAATTGCCAGAATGTTGTTGTAATTGGCAGGTTGACTTCATTACAAGTGCTATTTCACATTGTATAATGATGCACATTCACGAATAAACTTTCCTGTTATATATTGTACAGCAAGACTTGGCTCTTCATTGCAGAAGAAATATGAATCTATAAAAACCAATTGGACTAGTAGTTAGACTGGACAGCATATTGGTCAGCACCACTGGAAGTCCCAGGTTCGATTCCTAGCCTAAGCAGTTTTAAGGGCTTATTCTCAGGTTTCTTTGAGATGGTTATAATTAGCAGTGCCTTGTGTGTTTCAAGGTATATCCATGCCAAACCTTATTGTCTCCTAGAGCTAGCAGCTGAAGCAAACCTCCATTGCCCAACACAACACTATAGACACTACAAGTGGTCAGTTAGTCCACAAGTCCAGCAGTGAATTGTTGCCTGCAATGTGCATCCCATGCCATGGGACAGGGACTGAACAAGACCATGCGGATTGGGGACGAATGGTCAGCTGGGTGGCCTAATGGTTAAGGTATCAGCCCTTTCTGCATTGGCCAGCTCTGCTGGTGGGTCCTGGGTTCAATCCCCGGCTCAGTAACTCTTGATGAGCTACATCCCAGCTGCCAGCTGGATGATGTGCAATAACATGGGACGTTAATTTGGAGTGACTTGTGTCTATGCTGAAGCATATTAAAGTCCCCACAAATGGAGTAAATGTGTAACATGACATGGACTCCAAGCCTTATCTCATCATTATTTCTGCCTCTGGCAGCTGGTCATTTTAGGCGACAAGTAGCAATGTATATATAACAAATGATAACAGATAACTCAGTCTGATGAAGAATACTCTATGAGGTAAAATAGTATTTCTAAGAAATGTAGTTACTGAAAATGGATTTTGCTGGTCACTGTTAGAGGTTACAGTTGACAATCAATTCATGTTTGTCCAGTCAGACCCACATATATAACGACCAGTCAACCAAACTTATATAACGAAAGTCTGTTATAATACAGAGCTAAATCATTAGCTCTGTGGTTTTAACAGGTTATAAGGAAACAAATTAACAGAATCTACAGGGGGGCACTACGACCGTAAAAAGACAATAAGATGAGTACAGCATTATTACCAATCTGCAAATAGGTGGTTGTTAAACTTTTGCTGGGCATCAATCTGCATTGGCAGACTGTAGCATTCCAAATCGTTTCAACATCGGAATGACATCAACTCCAGTTTCTTTATTCTTTGTCGGGCTGACAACCAGTCTCTTGGGCTGTCAAAAGCCATGTCGTCCTCAGAACTTTGTAAAAAATTAGGGTAAGCGTAACATGGAGTATGGCAGCAATTTTTTGTTGATACTGGGTAATTTGAGGGTGCTACCTTGAGCATTTTGAGGTATTCACAAAAACAGTTGCCACGGTAACAAAAAATTGCATTTTCAATATTCCACAGAAAATGTGAATTAGCAAGATTGCTATAATCCATAGCTACAACTAATTTTATAAAATCAATAGCCAGGGATATAGGATTGCAAATACTGAAAAGACATTGGAGGTCAAAGGTCACAGACACTGATAGAATCATACCAAATATGGATATTACTCCAATTTTCTGAAGAGTACTTTCTGATGACACTTTGTTTTTGGTATCCATGACAACCAAAATGCTGTTATAGCTGCCTAGTTACCAACTTATATTGCATTGAGGGGAGTGATATTTACCAGAAAAAAAACAAATAACTTTCCCGTATTGTAAGATATTTTGTTCCAAATGAAAATTTTGAATAGTATTATGCTAATGACTTAATACAGTAATGGCCTAGGTGTCAAAGGTCAAGGTCCTCAATGGAATTATGCCAAATATGGAAATTATGCCATCTTTCTGTCAGTTCAATTATTATTATTATTAATCTTTATTGCAGACAAACACACATACATTAGGTACAATATATGGGGGTCCATATCCTTCTAATAACTATCTAACTACTGAGTATTATTGTACGGCACTGTAAAAACGAATTCACAAAACAACAGTACAAAGCAACTCAACTGCACGTCCAATACAAATATAACCATGACTCCCAATGTCTTCTAATGTAAGATTGCCAAAAGGCGTCACTACTAATAACATTCATAATACTATTTTAAGACCTGTTGATCCTTTCACTAAATTTATAGACAAGATTTCTAATAACTGCTTCAAAGGTGCTAACTCTATGACTAGTGAACATTAGACTAGCACTACAATACTTGGGATAGCCCATCAGACCACGAAATGCATTGTTATATGCCACCCTTAGCTTTTTAAGGGTAGACATATTGTATCTGAGCCACAAGTAACATGTGTACATTGGATAACAGTAGGATTTAAATAAGATTTTCTTAACAGTACTTGAACACATAAAAAATGTACGAAAAAGAACATTACACTGAATGTACAAGCTTCTACATTGTCTCAATATATCCATGTCATCAGATGCATTTGAAGTTATAATATGTCCCAAATACTTAACATGATCTACTTCATTAATTAAATCATGGCTAATGCTGAAAGAAGGCAGAGCAACATGCATTATGTATGAACTCCTAAAATTGCACTTTTATTACAATTGTACTTAATGTCATGGGCAGAGCCATAGGTAGAACATTCATCAATTAATTTTTGGAGCCCTGAGGCTGAGGATGAAATCAGGACAAGGTCATCAGCGTACATGAGATGGTTAATAACTGTGTCACCAATTGTAAATCCGGTTTGCTGTCGACTAAGTATAATACTGAGATCATCCATACAGACATTGAATAGAAATGTTGTATAACTCCATTACTCACTGAGAAGTGAGAATGGCTGCGACAGCGCATTTCCCCATTTGACAAACATAGTCTGATTTGAGTACCAGTGATATGTTACATCAAACTTTCATGTAACAGAAAACCACACAAATGGCATATCATATGAAAGATTATGAAGAGAGCTTTCTGATGACACTTTGTTTTTGGTATCCATGACAACCAAAATGCTGTTATAGCTGCCTATAGTTACCAACATATATTGCATTGAGGGAAGTGACACTTACCAGAAAAGTCAAATAACTTTACCGCTTGTGGTACTTTGGCCTATAACAAAACCCGATGATAACAAAAACGTTTTAACGCCCAAATATAGTTATTATCCAGAAGGTTGCGAAAGCAAGCCTTCAGGATATTGTCAGAGGATGAGATGTGATTGAGTGGAACAGTCAGGAAAACTTTCAAATGAATAGCCTCAGTGGAGATCAAGCTGAGCAGTGTCACATAGGGTTCAGTATGTAAACACCTGTCCAGAAATGCAATTACTAGTTCTTTCAATTAAAATGACAGACCAGATGATTACAATTGGGACAATTTACCATGTGACTTGTATAAATGTTTTAATTGCACTTGAGCTTTGTTGAGTGCATGCCAATCATTTTAATGCAATTTTAATATAATTTTAATGACAAGACTGAACCCATCTGATAATTGCTCTTAGCTGCAAAATACATTAAGCTGAGAATGTTGCACTCATTCACATTGCATTGAGTGACAATTAGTTATATTTATTGTTGCCAATTTATCGTGATATTATTGAAACGTAAAGGATCAAACGATGTCCCATCTGGTTGTAATACTCTAGCACTAACACTCTACCAATCCACTGCATAGCTTTGCAATGTGCCCATCAGTACCTGTGTGTCTGTACTTTAGACAAAAAGATGAACAAATCAGATAAAAGCAGATCACTCTCTTTGCCACTCTGTGATCCCAGGACTCCATATTTCTGTGGTTTATGGATTCAAGGCTTAAACCATTTTCTTGGGTAAATAATGAAGAGGCAAATACTTAAGATTGCAAATGGGGGGGGGGGGGGGGAGCAAGGAGAACCGGCCCGTTTTTCACAATTTAATTTTTGGCGATTCCAATAATCAGGTAGATGCAGAAATGAAATTCCTTTGTTAGTGTATGATGACAATGGTCAACTGGTAGATGATTTGGGCTAAAGTACTTGATAAATGGCGTAATGATTTCGTGATAATAGTCATATTTGACAAAGACTTTTATGACGATATGGATCTGAACTTAGAAATTAGCATTTCAGAATTTGAAAATGTGTTGAAAAAGAATAAAGCTACTGGTGTTGATGTCATTCTGAATGAGGTCCTGAAAATGGTCCATCTACATAACTGTATTATAAATTATTTGTAATGGGAATGACTCCTTCTGAGTAGTGGAAAGCACTGATTTCACCTATTCCTCCTAAGTGTCCAACAAAATACTCGAGAGTTTCACGGAATTACAGGCATTAGCCTTCTCTCCAGTTTAGGAAAATCATTTTCACGTTTTTTTTAATACTCGTATTAGTAAATTTTGTTAAGAAACAAAAATATTTTGTGATGAACAGAATGGCTTCAGAGTGAAGATAATATATTTGTATTGTCCTCAATAATTTGTAATTGGTTAATGGTTAACCTAAGTACTTTCGGTGCTTTTGTTGATATGCAAAAAACATTTATTATTCTATATTATGAAAAAAAAGGTATCAGAGGTAAAATATATAATTGTGTAAAATCGCTCTATCAAAATCCCAAAGCTTGCGTAAAAGTCAATAATTTTGTCACTGATTGGTTTGAAATTAAGAGTGGCATATGGCAGGGTGATCCCTTAACACCAACACTGTTTTGTATATTTATAAATGCACTAATTATAAAATTTGAAAAAGTGAAACAATTGCACTCAGGAATTTACATTGATGATGCATGGGTATTAATCCTAACTTTTGCAGATGATATTGTATTGATTGCTAGAGATGAAAATGACCCAGAAATTGTACTGAAATGTGTAGAAACTTGGTGTAAAAGTATAGACTATTTGTCAACATAGAGAAAGCAAAAATTTTCATTTTAGACAAAAGAAAAAAGTAAGAACAATTCACAACTTTGCATTTAATAATGGTAGACCAGACATAGTACCAACTTATAACATATAAGTGTTATTTTTCAAGAAAATATGGATTTTAATATTACTGCTGAGACACTTGCTGGTGGTGCTGGAAGGGCGTTAGGTGGTGTTTTGAATAAATTTAGAAATTAAAAAAAATTTTAGATTCAAAACTTTTTAGAAAATGTATTTTCAAGTTTTGTCCCAGTGATGGACTATGCATCCGGAGTTTGGGGGGTATGATTTTTATGTAGAATCAAAGAAAATACAAAATAGAGCAATACGATACTTTCCTGGAGTCCATAGTAAAGTTGCATTGCTAAGCATTGAAGATGATATTGTTTGGAAAGCATGTAAAATTAGGCAAAATGTTTACACGATAAGGATGTGGAACGGGTTAATTTTGATGGAGGGAGACTGATTGACAAGAAAAGTGTTTGAATGGGATTATGTAAGATCTAAAGGATGGTGTAAAAAAGTAAAAGAAATATTCTTGTCTATTAACTTTATTGACGTATTTATGGAGAAGAGTACCTGTGCCTTAAGGATAATAGAAGCAAAAGTGTTTCATAATAGAAAAACATAAGTGAAACATCTGTTAATGACAAAACCCAAATTACGAACATAACGATTATTCAAAGAAGATATATATTCTGAAAGCTACGTATATTTTTGAAAAATAGGAATAAACGATCACTGTAAACACAGTTATGATTAGGAATTTTGCAACTAAATATAGAAATGGGCAAATTTAGAAATATTGCTGTAGAAGAAAGGTTGTGTGAGCTATGTAATTGTAAGATGAGATGGCTTTTATTTGTATACGTCCTACATATGAAGAATTTAAAGAAGAAATGTACAATTGAATACAGCATGAAAATTTCAATATGGTGTCAATAGAAGATAAATTTAATTACTTTATTAAACGTGAGTGTAACAAAATTAGTGATTTTTTATGTTAAAGCATGGGATAAATGAAAAAACTTTATTGTATCTATAGTATTTTATTAAAAAGATTTCATAGTATCAATAATAGTGTAACTCAGCTGTTAATGTATGCTCTCCTGGAATTGTAAATGCATCCCATTTTAAAGTGGTAAATAAGCCCAAGAGGGCTGGGTAACACCAATTAGGTTGTGATCCACTTGTGATATATAAATATATTGTATACCTATTACGATATAGAAAATAAATACTCAATACTCAATACTATACATGTTCTTCATATAGGTGAACGTTCAATTTCAATAAAGAATGTGTAATACTAATTAATATAAATCTAATCTAATAATCTATAAATATAAATTCACATGGAAATGTACTAAAGTGAGTGATAATAGAGGTGGCCAGAAGTAGCCAGAAAAATAATGATCAATTTGAAGTTAAACAATGGATAATCTTTTATATACAAATTAGTGCGACAGTTCACTGTCTAAGCCACTGTCCATTGTGTTTTACAAGCCTGAGCAAAGTATTAAGGTTGAAATTGTTTGTCTATCATCTGTATTGTGGTAGAAGTAACTCATGTAGCATGATAAGAAATACAGCTGAACAATAAAGGAGAGTATGGAAATATCTGGTATTCATGGCATGAACAATTAATTAGGTTATGCGATTGCTGGTGAAACTCTTAAGCGACATGTGAGAACAAGAAGTCCGAGAGGTGGATCTTCGACCGTTGAACTTTGGCGCTTTGTAAAGACGTCCTCCACAAGATGTGAGATCAAGCAAGACACCTCGGAAATGGACATTAATTATGCAGTAGAGGATAAAGTTAAAAGAGAAGTTGAGGACTTGCAGAACATTGGCCACTGCACGAATGAATAGAAAGATTTCCGTTCGAGTCACGTCTAAGTTAATGAGATCGGAAAAAAAGTCCATTATTTCTGACGGTACGACAAGAAGCACGAAGAACATTACGATGATGATGAGAGTCAACGTCACTCGGTTGCTCCTGGAGGAAACTGTCTCTTGTACGTGGTACCGTTTACGCATTTTGTAAGATTGCTGCAAAGCTCTGATGAGAGAAATATTGCAAAAGCTCATGACAACGAGTGGGATGCATGTGCCCAGGATGAAACGAATCCACGTGAATGCCTTGCCTTTCTTTGTGTTCTGGTCAAGGTAACCAATGTCTAGTAAGTATAAAGCCCCTTCCGGTAATGGGATGTCAGTTATTTGGAATTGGAAATACAACGGCAAGTTCAAAATTACGCAACTGATCATTACAACAACATACGCGGTCTTGGCAAAACGAAAGCTGTCTATTTTACGGAAACAAAATGGATGACAAATGCCAATGTAACGAATGGTTGCCATGACGACAGTAATCCATGTGCTTGTAAGGATGAAGGTTGTTACTACTCCTGTTCCATAAACTTGGTACAGACACCAAAAGTCACGTTTTTCAAATAAGGACTTTGTTTCTGCGATGAAGCTTCGAGGGAATAAAGTCACGCAAAATAACATATCAGAAACAGCGAGAAGGATTAGGCCCAGGTTAGTCCCTCCATCTTTACCACCTTCTGCCTTTCTCATTCTTATTCGTGTCAAGACGAGTAAGTTGAGAATGTTCCCTGCGCATCCAATGCCACACAACATCGGTGTGATGACTTTATGAAGAGCTCGTTTGACGTCTGCCATGAGGTAGTACTGGTCTTCCGGAGAGTGAATGGACTCGAGGATGTCAGCGGCATATTCACTGGAATCTGGCGTGGCATTGTTATTGAAATAAAAATACCGTGTGGAATTCTCTTGGTGGTAGTCAGCCAAGCCTGTGTGTTCCATAGGCCCTTAGTTCTGTCGCTCTGAATCAGAATTCAAATTTGGTTCTCAATGATGTTTGGGCTTGGAGTTTCACCTGAACTTCATCGCTCTTGGCTGGGGACCTGTAATGTAGAAATATGAAAGTTAGATAATTTGCCAGTAGTTATATATATATATATATATATAATTTAATAGAGCATCAAAAAGATACATGTGTCATAAAAAAATAAAATACAAGGATAAAAATAAAAATATACATATATATATCTAATGATTAAGTAAAATAAAAGAACAATCTACATGAACATAATTTAGTTACATATTAAAAACATCTATATGATAATTATGTACAACTATAAGCATATGAATAAAACAAGGCACCATCAGGGCAATTAGCAGGAATCAATGCACCATAAAAGATTAATACTGAATACAAATAATATTTACATATGTACAGATTTTATATCCATTATAATAATAATAACAGTAAAAACCATTACATGGGCATACCAATATATGTACAAATCCTTATTTGGAGCAACAATAAATGAAATAAACAAGCATATCAACAACCAAATAAATATATAGTGATAATATTGTATGGTATATACCACTATATACTAGACCTGCAATATAATGGAAATGTGGAAGTAAAATTTAAAGACAATTTTCAAGTTGTATACTGTATACACTACATTATGCTATATTCTATCAATTATATACAGCTGTATTATATCCTTATCATATAGTATCATCAACGTATTTGTCGTTCTGCAGCTTTAAACTATGTTCATTTCACCTGACTACAACATGAATATAACTGAATGGAATCACTGATTTCAATATTTTATGCCTTGAATTTCGAAATCTAAAACTAATTTATCCATTCTGTTGGGACAAGCAATGAACAAGCAATGAATCCAGTTGTTTTTCTCCCCCAGTGCATTAGCCAATTTGATATGTAGTTCAATGAAGCTCTGATTCCGAGATAGGCCTACAATTTCCTGTTTTTCTGTTTGGGTTGAACTCCATAATATTAGGCTTTTAGCTAGTGCTCCAAGTTTTCCAGGTCATTGACAACAAGAGGCTTCAACAAATTGGCAATTTGACATGAGCAACGGGTGAATTCAACAAGTGAATTGGCATTTCATGTGAAAAAACAAAGGCAACAGCTTCGTAGGCCTCACGTGTGCTTGGCAATGGACATCCGGCGGGTGTTTTACGGACATCCGGCAAGCGTTTCACGAATGTCCGGCGAGCGATCAATGTACGTGGTCATACATAGGTCTTATACGTGTATTCCATTTGTGCTAACTTTTTAATCTGGGCCATCAAATGGATCTATCTAACTATCTTTCTTTCTTTCTATCTATCTATCTATCTATCTATCTATCTATCTATCTATCTAGCTATCTATCTATCTATCTATCTATATTGCTATCTATCTATCTATCTATCTATCCATCTTTCCATCCATCAATCAATCTATCTATCTATCTATCTATCTATCTTGCTATCTCTCTATCTATCTATCTATCCATCTTTCCATCCATCCATCAGTCAATCTGTCAATCCAGATAACATTAACACGAATCTTGGAGTTGCAAAAATACGTGCTGCAGAAGCTAAAAAAGACTGTCTTGTGAAAAATGAGACCTTCAGGGACATGATCCTCTCCTTTTGATTACAATTTTTCTTGTCTTCTTGCTTCCCTAACTCTGTTGGTCACATGACTCTTAATATCTCTTTGAAACATCTTTGCATTTGTGTTTTTATCTTTCTTCAACAAGAATTCTCTCCTTCTTTCACCGTATCTTAAGGGATTTGATCTTGTAATTTCGTTTTGATCTAGAATCTTCTAATAGAAGGTTAAGTAAGGTTGCCAATGGTTCAAAGTTCTTGTTCATTTCTAGAACGCGCAAAAAACTAACACAAATCTCACTA
Organism: Alitta virens; assembly: GCA_932294295.1. Taxonomy (NCBI): domain Eukaryota; kingdom Metazoa; phylum Annelida; class Polychaeta; order Phyllodocida; family Nereididae; genus Alitta; species Alitta virens. The sequence continues at coordinate 37,094,192 of OW028582.1, forward strand.
TGAAGACCACCAGACCATTAAACCCACGGATGTTTGGAGGCAACTGTATTTTTGATAAGATTAGATGAGATGGGATAAGATAAAACGTTAATGGCCACTTATTAATTAAAAAAACGAATCATTACCGTACTGAAAGTATAGTTCAGTTGAGTTTATTCAATTTATTAGTAGTACAATATATATTATCTGTGACAAATGAGATTGCAGGTTTGACGCCGGTGGCGTATTGCACAAACCCATAAAACAAACTGCAGAAATCCGTCAAGATGAGCTATAAGTCATGGGAATGGGATGAAGGTTAGTCAAAATGATCAACTGATACGTTTAACTTATTAAAGTTCCACGAAATTGCATTATAATCAATCTCAATTAAGTCATTTTCGGTATATATAGTCTTATATAGTGTTGGTACAAGAAAGAAAGTCCATACTATTTTATACAATGTGTTGTACTAATGTAAGGGGATGGCTCCCAGATGACCAACACATTATTTGTTAATTTCTTACACGGGAGCCAAGACACATAATCAGTACAAATATCAGCTCTCTTCAAATTGATTGATTGTTCACTACAGAATTATGTTTCTTGGTATGATAGGAAAGCTGAATCCTGTGGAGTTTTTGGCCTAATAGAGCAAATTTTAGATTTAGAGAAATGATGCCTTCAATTTGGCTTCCATGGTAACTAACTCTAATGTTACAAAATCTCATCGAATTGACATTTTCATTTTGACGCATTCCTCTTGTGTTACTGGTTTCACGTGAGATATTTACATGTTTAGTATTGAAAGATACCCTGGTGATGATCTTAGGCAAAAGCTGTTACTTTTTCTGGATTGCCCTTTTCCCCAAGTTAACAAGGAAATAACAATATATCGTCTTAATGATGGTGTATATTCTAGATTATTCTAAAGCTCATGTTAATATCATTGTAAAGATCACCCTTGCATATTCAACTCATGTGCACATATCCAACACAGATAGCATTCAAAATCGGCCCAGCATTGTTTCTATGTTGGCCGCTGTCAGTACAACATCGTTTCAACATCGTTTAGATACAAGGCTGGGCCCCAAACTAACTGCATCAACAAAACCTAGCCAATAGTGGTTCCCCAACTGAAATTTTACATTGCCATGTATTAGTATTATGACACATACCCTGTCATTAAATATTATGTGAATGTAAATCTGGGTTTTTCTATTATCACTCAACAGAGTCTCAACCAATTACATCCTTAGCAGGCCAATCTTGTGTCTTTCTCAACTCCCTGGGGAGTATTCAGCCTTGAGCACGGGGTTGACCGCAAAGGCTTAAGAGCTCACACTAGTGCCATCACTGTGGGTGCCTAAATACTAACTCATAATGTGACCTCGGTATTTACAAGCATTCAATCGGCCTAAATTAAATATCAGTTGTGATAAAGTCATTATATATATTTTTTTAATCCCTCAAAACTCTGTTGGTCGACACACCATCCACTGTTGCTTGTAGCCATCCAACATACACTGCTGCTATCCAACATACACTGCTGCTCTCCAACATACACTGCAGCTATCTAACATACACTCCAGCCGTCCAAAATAAATCCATGCTGGATAACCATTAAGCATTCTGGTTGGCTCATAGCAGCTGAGTGGAGAATATAACAATATATTTATTTGCCTTAGGTAGAGATGTGGCCTTGGAGCTCTTCCAGTAAACAACTGTAGTTGTTAGATAGTTAAGCTTAGTAACCAGAGAGCTGTGTCCTTTTCTCTTTGATAAACATTGGTGCTGCCATATCATGCAAAAGGACAGCTCTGCTTGTCAAAAGGATTCATATCTTGATCAAAGCATGCAACTACTTCTGTGACCTTTCTCACCTCTGGCCAATGCCCTTTCAAGGGCATGACCTGGCTTATTTGATATAGCATATAGCAAAAGTATATACTATCTGTGTATATCTGATAATTAATAACCAAAAATATTTAGTATTCTTTGTCCTTCAATTACTTATTACTGAGAGTTTGGATAGATAATATGTTTGAATGGATGCATTTTTCTTGATCTTGATATAAGACACCAAGGACGTGCAAAATCGGCTATACGTGCTCACTCGTAGTCTGTTAATCACTGTCACGGATAAGACCTACGTATGACGACGGACGAAATTTATACCTGGTCGCGCTTGACCACTCACGACCACACGTGGAGGGGGCAATAGTTTTTTAAACATGTTTAAAACTTTGGCGGACATTCTACAAGCGATTGTTCAATAGTTACGTAACTCAGGAGTCAGTCGGCGAGCTTGGCCATATGTAGCAATTTACGAGTGCCTCACGGATGTTTGACGAGCGTTTGACAGACGTCCAGCGAATGTTTGACTGACCTCCGGCGAGCGATGTACGACTTGGGCAGCTACATCCCAGCAGGATGTCATTCTAATGAGACCTTAAAATTAGCGGTCCCGTGTACTCTGTGTCTATGCTGAGGCAAGTAAAAGATCCCACCCATGGGGTAAATGTGTAACATGGGTTGACTCCTCCCCTCTCACCTCATCAATCAACCCTCGATAGTGGCAAGAACTCGCCTTAAGAGGGCTGCACTTTCCTTATCTATATATCTGTCTATCTATCTATCCATCTATCTATGTATCTATGTATCTATGTATCTTTTTTTTTAATGGAATGTCTTGTTTTATATATAGCCTTTCATGATTTTACATATTTTCGAGCACTGTATCATTGGCTTAGCAGTGTGATGAGAATGACTGTTTGAGATTACCAACTTTTCCAAAGCCACACTCCAACGCACTGCTTGTAAAGGCTTTACCTGTTGGGACACACTAAAACCACATACAATGTACACTTCTATGTTCAGTGCTTGACATACCAATTGCTGGTCATTTGCCATTAAAGAACATTTACAACCAGCTGCGTCTAATTAAGAGTGACTGGGGGGTCAATATGTCAGGGAGAGCCCAAAAATGCTGGGATTAATCAGCATCTGAGGCCATTCTAAGGGCAGCCAGAGCATTCACCTCAGGGCGCTGATAGTTCAGGTTGGGCATTTTGCAACAGGAGTCATTGTAAACTGGATGACACAACGATAAACGTGTGGAATTGTATAATTATGCAAAATCACAGATACACAATGTCTTAAAATGGGTTAAGATAAGATAAGATAAGTAAGTCTGTTATCAATGAACAAATAAAATAAGCATTCATGCTTTACTCCAACTAAAATGACAATGAGACGATGTGCACGGATGAAAAATGGTTATTTACAATGACAAAAAATTTATGTTATATAAAATATTTCACAGTGTCCTGAAAAATTGGATACATTCCCCAATACAAGTTTATATAGAAAAAGGTCAAACGCATACTTAACCATCTCATTCTTAACACCACTTCGCCATATTATGACCAGTAAAATAATCACCATACTGAATAATTCCGCCCTATGTGAGTACATCTAGGTGTATGCAGGAGATTAGCATATCATTTGGGACATATCCTCTATATGAAATGATGCTTATGTTAGATATTGAATTTCCAGTACATTATATTCTGAATTTACAATTGATACAATGTGATTAGAATACTTGCGTATCTTTAAATTAAGTTTCCCTTTTAAACTGCTCCAAAACATTGGAAAACAAGAAATACAACAAACATTATGTTGTCTTTATCATAGATTATTGTACATCAAATGTTTTGACAGAGGCTGTTTTCTAATAATTATCCATCATATTTTTTATTTTGTTATTTTAATTTTATTTTTTACAAACTGTTTTAATTTAAAATGATTTTATTTGCGATTTGTTTTTACTGTATATACTCCTATGTGCGAATAAAATATCTTGAAAAAAAATAGAACAAGTTTATATTTTCAGTTTTGTTTTTTCATTTTTTACTCGTCTTCATGACAATTGTTAAGAGTGATATTTTCCTGTTTTATATAAAAATGTGCAGATTAGATGAACTGCAGAGGCAACTTAATATGTTGCATAAAAAAACATGGCGTATAGTCACCACTGGGATGAATTTTGTAACAGTGACAGTGATAAAGCAAAAGCAATGACTATTCGAGAGCTGACTGATGTAAAACACTCTAAATATTCTTTTGAGATTCATTTATTTATTGTATGAGTAAAGACGATACACCATACATATATATGACTTTTATTGACATTTGTTCAAATAAAGCTACACCTACAGAAGTATGATATTATGTTTTCTGGCCTGAGTCATGCTCTAAGTAAGATATACATAAAATATAAATCACAGATCAAACTACAAAGCATTAAACAAATACTGATTACAATATCAACATAAGATTACAATTTACACAATTATATACAAATACTGATAATAATATCGCAATAAGATTAAAATTTACATATTTACGTAAGTTCCACACCAAAAAAATGTTCACATGTAAAAATATTTAGTGTCCATGGTTGCATATGAATCATATGTGAATATGGGAGAGATAATTGTCAGAGGAGCCGAGAGGGAATTAAAGTCTACACTACTATATATCGGAAGTTACCACTAAATACAATGCAAGAAAGTGTGGCCAGTACCTAGCACATGTTTCTGAAGTGATTGATGACCTTGACCAAGGTCAGTCTGGATGACAAGCCGCACAGTCAGAGAAGGGGGCACCCATCATGCTACTGACATTTCATGCGGTCCATGCTGTTTATGCTGATATTGTGAACATTCACATGCATATGTTGATAATCAACAAATGCCAAGCAGCCTATCATATGCCTCTCTTACCTCGTCATATTAGAAGAGCTGTACATTTAGCTGAGGCAGGTGCAACACCCCACCTGGAGTAATGCATAACATGGTGTGAACTCCAAGGTTAATCAACTCATTACGTTTGCCAAAGATGAATGATGAATATTGTAAGCAGGAAAACCACAATAGAATACAACACAATACAATGCAATGCAATAAATACAACACAATACAATAACATGCAATAAAATACAATACAATAACATGCAATAAAATACAATACAATACAATGCAATACAATGCAATACAACACAATACAATGCAATACAATGAAATAAAATACAATTCAATACAACCGCCATCTGTATTGTATTGGTGTCGTTTATAAACTTATGTCTTGATTATTGCAATTATTTAAGCATTAACTACAACATCAGGGTTACCCTCAATGATTGGAAGTCCACCATATTGTGACAGTGCAAGCTACGTCACTATATACATCTTTTAATTTCATAGTTTTTATCTATGTGTAAATACTTGTATTATTTTATTTTGTGTTTTGTAAATATTCGATTTTAAGTAATACTTGCTTACTTACTTACTTGCTTACTACTTATTTACTTACTTGCTTGCTTGCTTACTTATTTACTTACTTGCTTGCTTGCTTAATTACTTATTACTTACTTGCTTACACACTTACCTACTTGCTTACTTACTTGCTTGCTTACTTACTTATTTACTTACTTACTTACTTACACTTACTTACTTACTTACTTGATGCCATATTACGATTTTGATATTTAACTGCAGTGCAGGGTTTGTGCATAATTCATAACACAAGTGATTTTATGATTATTAGCTAAAAACGGTTATAATGTGGGATTTCATTTGTGGTTAGGTTAAGTTAGGTTACATTTAGCTTCTGTTTTAGCTTGTTGCGATTTGCAACCAAAAGGGTTTGAATGGTCTCAGCTAATGATAAATATAATAATATGTTATGCAAATAATATCAAATGACTTTATAAATATTTACATATAATCATTGACTGAAAAAACATTTTTAATTTACTTAAATATTGAAATGACATATTATAGAGACGATAAAGGTTACAAAATTTGACAATTACAAACTACAGTTATAATTTAAATCACTGAAACTTAACAAAGTTCATAATTGACAGGAGAGTTCTGGTCCTAACTTTTGTCAAGTTGAATGAATAGTCATATTTTCATGTCCTTAGAAAGAGCATTCTGCACTTTTCTTATAACTTTTCTTTCAGCTAAAACCTATTGCATCAGACAAGCATCTTCGTAGCCGTCTTAAGGGTACATTATTCTGGGCAGCGCTTTTTGTATGTGGTCAAGAGTGTCAGACTGCTGTTTGGGGGGTCCGGGAATGTCAGCCCTCACATGCATATTCCATGCCTACTACATGTATACTACATGCTTGGAAATTTCCTACGGTGGAATGTCCGCTCTTTTCAACAAACCAATGAAATTGCGGATGAGACGGGCTTTGCGTCCTATATTTTTGCACCGGATAGGGCTAATCAGGATAGGGTTCGAATCCAGGACCCAGTGGTTGGCTGCCCGGAGTGATGCTACTGAGCCAAGTCCAGTGGGTCAACATTGAACCAATGAGACAATAATAATTGGTTTAATCCGCTATGTTCATCAGACAATCAGATATGCCTGATCCTAATACGCTAGCAAGAAACCTAAAAATACCTCAGTATAGACTATTTCTTTCTCTTTGTTGTGCTAGATAGCCCATCACTCTGAATAAATGTCCACCAGCTATGTTAGATAAAGTCAATACTCACAGCCCCCCTGGATTTATCACATATATGAAAATTACTTCTTTAATCTCTATAAAGAAACTTTTTTTTTTTTTTATTAGGAATCGTTATATTTGTCAACAGTATTAAAACAACCCAGCTTTATAAGTCTTTTTGAAAAAATGTCAAGTAATTCATCCTAGTTATATCTGCCAGTGTTCCTCTATGACCTGGGTTGTGCATTCAATAAGCTATACAACAGTCTTTGAATACACATCCCCACTCATCATCACTATCATACATATACATAGATGCATTTTGTATGTGCTTTTGTATTTTTAGTAATCCCCCCCCCCCCATACATGTGGTGATTACAGTAAAGTAAAATGAACTGAACTGAACAGCACTGACATTATCAGGAACTTCGTGTAACTGTTACCAATGAAATAAGCATGAAATTATAATGATACAAATACCATAGAACTAACCCTCTTTACACGAATAACAACATAAGCAATAGTTACAACATGTAAATTATAGAAACCCATAAACATATAATAAATGGCGGAATTGAAAGTGGCGATATATGGAGGATCATCTACCATACATTATCATGATTACATTTAACAAAAAAGCCTATAATGATATATATTATTTCACACTCTTTTAACAAACTAGCATTTACCAAAAATAAGACGCTATTTCGAATGAAAAATCGACATCATTGCAACTCTATATTATTACAAATAAACATAATACCAGGAATTAGCAAAAGTATAGGAAGTAGGAAAGCTAATCTTAGATAGATAGATAGATAGATGTTCAAGAAGGGTGCCCAGGCCTGGGATTAAACCTGGGTCCTTCAGATGAGCAGGCAATCATCGCACTACTGGACCAGCTACAAATACATTGCAGTTGACTAGGTTAAAACTTAGAAAATCTGATTATAAAAAAACTTTTAAAGTAAGTTTACTGCAGGGGACGATATTCATAAAATGACACAAAAGAACGACAACAAAAAAACATGCCTGTCTTTCATAAACCCCCTCATTCGTCCCAATATATTTTGTTACTTCAATAACAGAGTACCTAATTGAGCGTCGTAATGGAGAGGTTTTAGTGTTACTTTCAAGCACTGATATGAATTCAGCCTTCTAAGAAAAGCACCTGTCACTCATGAGGGTTGATCATTAGCTCCAAGCTACATATTTACCTCATGGTGGGGTTTTACGTGCCTCAGCATAGACACCTAGTACCACGCACCATCAATTTAACAATTCGTGTGAATGACATCTAGCTGAAATGTTCCACCTCATGAAGAGTGCCTGGGCTGGAAATCGAACCAGGGACCAGTCCATTATCTGGCCAATACCTTAACCACTAGGACACACAACTTCTTGAGAAAATATTGTGCTAAACTTAGCTGGATTATGCAAATAAATACTAAAAATAAGCTTTCTAAATGACTATCATATTTGAAGATGAATGATCAGAAATGCCATGGTAAATATTGGAATTAATATTTTAAATAAAAAAGTTTTGTTAAATATTCTATTCACCTACATTGGTTGGAAAAAATGAATCTTCACAGCAAAATCAGGGATTGTTGATTCTATGTCTCATTTGACAGAACATTTGGCAAAATGAAAACTAGGGAGATGCCGGAGTTGTAAAATGGCATGACAGGTTGATCCTGTAATGACCCCTAGGTACTAATGGATGCGTATCATGTAAATGGAAATAATAACTAACCTTAAAGTTCATTCTGTCTTTATGAAAAACCAATATTTAAGCCACATGTGTAATCTGAAATGCATTGTACTTAACAGAAAAAAAACCCCCAAAGGACGCTGAAATGCATTGAAGGTGCATAAAAATATCCACAATTTAGCAACTAGCATATCTTACTATCTTGCTTACAAAACATATAGGCAATTTGTGATTATATAAGGGGACACGTGTCCAAATAACATTTATATATGTTATACATATTATATTATTAATTCCATGACAAAATGTCAAGCCGTCGTATTGTGGCCCAAGCATTGATCCCACAGCCATGAGATGTACATGTAAGAGAAGCTTAATTATTATCTATTGACTTACATTGGCTTAGTTCACCTAGCAATTGGCTGCGTGCTATAAATGTTATCTAAGAGGTCCCTTGTTGGAAGAAAGAAAAAAGAAAGAAAGAAAAAAAGAAGGAAAAGAAAAAGAGAAAAGAAAAAGAAAGAATGAAAGGAATAATTAAAGAATGAAAGAAAAAAAAAACACAAAGGAAGGAAAAGAGGAAGGGAGGAAAGAAGGAAGGAATGAGAGAATGAATGAATGAATGAATGAATGAATGAATGAATGAAGGAAGGAATCATATCATATCATATCATGGACATAACCACTGTTTAAAAACCTTAATGCTCTTGATGACAAGGAATTATAGTTAGCTATTGTTTAAATATTTGTGAATGATTGAAAAAACAAAAGAAACAAATACAATTGTAAAGACACCTACCAATTTCACGTCTGCTTAATTCCAAACTGTTCCAGAGGCCTACGATATCGTTGTGTGAGCAGAGTGAGTGAGCAGAGTGAGTGAGCAGATCTCAACAGGTTGTCCGGAAATGTGAACAACCAGTCAGCTAGCTCAGCTTCCAATGGTGGCGCCACAAGTTTTACGCTGATGACGTCATACGCGTGGCTGGATTCCAGCTCCTGAAGGCAAGCTATTGAAGGCTTATCATAAACGATGTTGTTAGTATCACTCACCGATTGTTGACCCGGACATCATTGCAGTCCATCAAATATGATATAGTGGAACCTCTCCATTAAGACCACCCTTGGGGAACTTATATTGGTTTTAGTGGTGAGGTGGTCTTAATTTTGAGGTGGTCTTACAGCAGGCTGCCACTGTGAATAAATCAGGTATTTAAATGGGGGTTACTATAAACTTTTGCAGCCAATTAACTTGGCCAAAACCGCATTGAAGGTTGAGATGAGGTTTATTGATTCCGGATCCATATAATATATTGAGAGTTACCTTCACTGTTGAAAAGTCTGCTCTAATTGAAATTGTCATTCCATGAAGGTAATATAGCATATTGAGGGAAGTCTTCAGTCAAAACTGTGTCATTTCACAGACCTACATATCATGTGTCAGGCCATGGTCACTTCAGTGCTGTCTCAGCTGCACTAGTCAACAGTGTTAAATCAAACGCACCAGTGGACTGTGGTTCAGAGCTGTGGAAGCACCAGTGGGTATGCAGGCCAAGCACCATGTCAGGAATTTTGGTGATAATCTGCCTAATTGTTTACCTGCACTTTTTTTATTTTTGCACATATACAGTCGATCAATAGCTCTTTGAGCTAATTTTGTTATTGTCTTATGTCGACTTTAGATAAAGATTATTCTTCTATTCTATTCTAACCAGCTTGGTGATTATTGCAACTAGATAATTATTTTTTTAAGTAAACTTTTCAAGACACATTTTATTAATTAATTACATCAAGGAGGGCGATCTTCGATGAAAGAATTGGTTTTTAAGTACACAACATAGTGCTCATTCCTTCAACCTTGTGTTTGTATTTTGGATTTAGCATAAACGAGCAACTTTAATTGTTTAATTCCATATCCTTGATGTTTGTCCTCATCAGCTGCATGCATTAAGTCAGGTAAATTGTTTTAAATCATGGTCAATTAATGACATTTGTGAAAAAAGTCTTTTCTTTTGGTCAGTTGGAAGTGCAACAAATGCTGGCATGCTGCAGCTATATAGCGCACAGTTCACCATTGGTAGTATTCGACTGGGAGTTTTCCGTGAAGTAAGTTTAGGCCACGCCCACTTGCGCAGTGGCCGTTCCATGCTCTACGTAGATTTCCCAGTCAAATAAAAATTCCGGGAATTAACCCCTTAAGTCTGTTTTGTGTTTTGGCCAATGATATGAAAACGAGGCAAAAATGAACGTCACTAGCGTCCTCGCTTCGTGATACATTTTATTAAAACAGCTCCTTCAATTTTCGTCCGATTTTGAAAATTCCAAGTTCTTATGTACACAAATTTATTTGTAGTTCGCTTATGGTGTGAATTGAAACAATTCCGATTTCAATTTTTTGTAAAATGACTCTGAAGACGCGCATCGGCGATGCTGCCATTATAATTACAGTTTTGCCCACATATGATCACGTGACTCTGTTTTACAGACGTTTATGCACTTTTTTCTTCGTGAACATTTGTGCTTCACGAAAATTTACGATTATTTTGTAACCTCCAGTCGAATACACTTCGTGCTTTACGAAAAGAAAGTGCTCCACGAAAAAGCCCAGTCGAATACTACCGGAGTAAAGCAAGTTCCTCTCATTGCATGGTAATAGATCTAACAGCTATTGTATTCCCTACAATATTAGCAAATGAACTACGTGGAAAAAATGAGGAAGTTGTCAGTTTTGTGCCAAATGATAAACAAAATGTGCAATTTCAACCTGGTTGCCTGTTCACATCCATTTGTGCTTCCACAGCATAATGGTTTATTTAACACAGTAGTCAAGGTGCTAAGAAATGAACAACAATATCAAAGCAGTGCCTATAATAAAAGATAACTCCAAGTATGTCAAAATGTCAGATTTGTAATATTGCATTTCACGTTATTATGTATCAATTAAATTGAAAGGTCCACTTGAATACGGTCCAAATCATCAGGAATTGCATTGGCCTTGGCTGCATATTTGAGGCCTATTAATAAAGAGGCCAAGAATATGTTGATATTAGTAAGTTTTATATCAAGACTAGTCTTAATAATTATGTTTTACTGTATGCAGTGGTATGTAATTGCATTAAATAACAGAAACTCTAATGTATAGATCAAGGGGTTATGTATTATTAACGAGAAAGCAATTAGCAGGGGTCTGGCATAAATGCTAATGGGACTACCGAAGGTTGGATGTCGTAAAATAATATTTGTTTTACCTATTTAGGCCACCAGTCACTTGGTAGAATGTCGTAAATGATATATATTACATGAACGAATGGGTTTATGACTCATTTGCCGTTTTAGAAAATCGACAGGCTACTCATTTGTCTGTCAGTCAGTGACATTTGTGTTTATCAGCAGATATAGATTTGATTTTGTGGCTATTATTAGTCTGTTTATGTCTGATGGCTGTGTCGATGGTATCTCCCGGGCGGCCATTACTCGTATCTTTTGGATGTCGCCCAATTACTATAATTACTGTTTCTGTTATTTGTATGCAATAATAATTTACTGACTCAGACTCAGACAATGATGACGTCACCAATGGGCCAATTGTACTCATTAACCTCAGTTGACCAATGATGACATCATCATTGTTTAGAGACAGCCATGCAACAAATCACGCGTGACTTGCAGGTTCTATTACTGATGACGTCATACTTTATTGTGCATTGGAGACATCATGTGTTGTATTAAAGGGGAACAAATGGACGTTTGTAAGTTAATTTCAAAAGTTCAATTAGATGTTAAATAGTATATTGCAGTTGAAAGGAAATGTCAAACTATGGTTTGATATGATTTCAAGCCAATTAAAAATGCAATTTTCACCAACCGACAACATGCTGGGGGCCGCTATAATTGCACACGGCACGCAAGACAGTGACGTCACTTATGTCCTAAGTCAAGAACAGATGAGAATTACTCACGTAGACTAAATAGAGTTAAACCTCGAGGTCCAGGGATTCTCCATTTTGCAGTCGTGCCACTTCTGGCGTATTCAAAACCTAGGCAAGTCACGTGGTCGCTGATAGCCAATGAGGAATGACCGTCGCTAATCCAGGCTGACTGTCCTATATAAACTCAATCCGTTGCCCTCTAAAAAGCATTCACCTTTTTATTCGCCCCACCCGCCATCCCCTTTTCTTAATTTTTGTCCATTTTTTTTTAATTCTCTCTGCTTTTCGTACTCATCTCCTATCTTATTTCACTGTCTCAACATGTACCTAAATAATTTTGCCTCAAAAATATGCTTGACACTCTGTACACGTGTGGGTATCCACAGAGCAACATAGTATCAAGTTATTTAATTACATGTATGTTTCGTCTGTCTGTGTGTCTATGTCTTGTCTTTATGTGTATGCTCAATAAAGCAATTGTATCCAAACCTAATAAAATTGCATCTCGTGTGTTTAACTAGGCCATATATGCATTCAGCCATATGAATCAATTCAATCCTGTTGATTAAAAGCCGTTACATTGTTCATTGCAATTATAACAAGAACAGATAGCACAACAACATAGAGGGTGTTAATTGCAATTTTTTGGGAATACAGCATAATTATTGCATTGATTGCAATGAGCAATTGTATCTAAGAATAGGTATATAGGCATGGGGCAATAATATTTTGTTTCACTATATTTCTGACCATATGAACAGAATTGGAATACTGCTTTGCTTTGTAAATAAAATATGTTACATAATATTTAGGGGCAGTGTGCAGTATTATTTATAGTATAAATATATTTCATAGTATCTATATTTAGTGTATATATAGTTTTAGTGGGGATGTTTTATAGGCATCATCTCCTTTACCAAGATTAAAATATATTAATTACCAAATTGTGCTTATTTCAATTGTATGTTGGATGCATTGCTAGATACTTTTAATATAGGCCTGCCAGTTTAAAATAAAATATAATATCAAAAACTCATTTTCAACAAAACTTTGTCCAATAGACTTTTTTTTTTAAAGCTTCACTAATAAACAGTGGACGAATGATAGATCTATAGATTTATTTGGCAACATAATACATTTTTTGTGTATGCATACAATGTTGAAATCTAATACAATGTAAACTGCTCTAAATTACTAAAAATTCATTTAATTAGTACTCAGTTATCCAAACATTCAGTAGTTGTATTATATAGCAGGATAATTGATAGCTGTTTCTCTGATAATTTTATATTGTCAATTCTGCTGGCTGCTTTGAAATCTGTGAGACCATCCAGTACCACCCAGTACATTCATACACAGAATATAGTTGATGTCACAATCACAATTAAGAACTGATCCCTGTTGTAAACTTTTTTTATTAAATTTGCAATTTGTTTGCCATACTTTTATTTTCATCCCATCATTATTTCTTATATTTAGATCTTGTTATTTATATATAAATGTATTTTATAAATTTTTTCCTTTTTTTTTTTATTAAATAATATATATATATTTTTTAAGTATGAGTTTAAGGGGGCATCCACGTCAGCATTTTTTAAAATAATAACTTTATTAGTGGACGTCTCCTGACCAAAAAAATAGTGTATTTTGACCATTTTTTATTTATTTACTGCTTATTGTTGTTCCTTGTAATTTGCTGCTTTTGTTTGTTTTATTTAATTTGGTCTAATAAATGCTCTCTCTCTCTCTAATTGCATTGTCTAATAGTTCAATGGCAATTACTTGACACTCAGTAAGAACTGCTCTGAAAGTGCAATTATCTAAAACTGTTGTTGACAGTTGAATTGCAATGCCGAGATCTATAGTACAACAGTGACGTATTTCCGGTCAGTGCAAAACACAGGGAAAGTAAAAAATGGCGGCCTCCGTAGTTCACAAAATGGAGCTAATAAATGCAGGATATTTCATTACCAGTGCATATATACAAATTAAGCATAGCGTGGATACGTTTCTATGGACCCAAGCTAATTTCTGAGAGGTGAAGTGCTCAAGGGGTTAGTTCCCCTTTAATATTTCCGGGTACAAGGTCACACGTGAGGTGGCCAAGGTTCCCAGGCCAGCCCTATGGTGGCTGCTGGTTTATTTATTTGAACATATTTTGCATGGGTAGCACCATCAGTACAAGACTGTTTTACATGTGGCCCATAAAATACAATAAAACGTGATAAATAGTACAGTAATTTTAAAACAATTGATAAAATATCAAAACACAAAGTTACATTAAAATATGTTGTTTAAGCTGAAATTTAAAATCAGTGTAGGCCTAATTATGTAGGCCTATATCTTTTAATTATGTCTTTTAATGTTGAGCCGATGACCAGACAGCATTCCAAATCGGGCCAATGACATTCATGGACTGTCCGCCTTCAGAAAAACTTCAACATCACTGACATCATGCCAGTGTTATATCCTAATCAGGAATGCTGTCTGGGAGAAGCATGTTATCTGGGGCACATCAGTAAACACTGGTGCAGTGTCGGTCACATCAGGTTTAACATCAACCCAACATTGACCAAACAGTGACCCAACATCGACCCAACAGCAAACCAACATCGACCAAACAGCAAACCAACATCGACCAAACAGCGACCCAACAGTGTCCCAACAGCAACCCAACATCGACCAAACAGCGACCCAACAGTGTCCCAACAGCAACCCAACATCGACCAAACAGCGACCCAACAGTGTCCCAACAGCAACACAGCAACCCAACATCGACCAAACAGCGACCCAACAGTGTCAACACAGCAACCCAACATCGACCAAACAGCGACCCAACAGTGTCCCAACAGCAACCCAACATCGACCAAACAGCGACCCAACAGTGTCCCAACAGCAACCCAACATCGACCAAACAGCGACCCAACAGTGTCCCAACAGCAACCCAACATCGACCAAACAGCGACCCAACAGTGTCCCAACAGCAACCCAACATCGACCAAACAGCGACCCAACAGTGTCCCAACAGCAACCCAACATCGACCAAACAGCGACCCAACAGTGTCCCAACAGCAACCCAACATCGACCAAACAACGACCCAACAGTGTCCCAACAGCAACCCAACATCGACCAAACAACGACCCAACAGTGTCCCAACAGCAACCCAACATCGACCAAACAGCGACCCAACAGTGTCCCAACAGCAACCCAACATCGACCAAACAGCGACCCAACAGTGTCCCAACAGCAACCCAACATCGACCAAACAGCGACCCAACAGTGTCCCAACAGCAACCCAACATCGACCAAACAGCGACCCAACAGTGTCCCAACAGCAACCCAACATCGACCAAACAGCGACCCAACAGTGTCCCAACAGCAACCCAACATCGACCAAACAGCGACCCAACAGTGTCCCAACAGCAACCCAACATCGACCAAACAGCGACCCAACAGTGTCCCAACAGCAACCCAACATCGACCAAACAGCGACCCAACAGTGTCCCAACAGCAACCCAACATCGACCAAACAACGACCCAACAGTGTCCCAACAGCAACCCAACATCGACCAAACAGCGACCCAACAGTGTCCCAACAGCAACCCAACATCGACCAAACAGCGACCCAACAGTGTCCCAACAGCAACCCAACATCGACCAAACAGCGACCCAACAGTGTCCCAACAGCAACCCAACATCGACCAAACAGCGACCCAACAGTGTCAACACAGCAACCCAACATCGACCAAACAGCGACCCAACAGTGTCCCAACAGCAACCCAACATCGACCAAACAGCGACCCAACAGTGTCCCAACAGCAACCCAACATCGACCAAACAGCGACCCAACAGTGTCCCAACAGCAACCCAACATCGACCAAACAGCGACCCAACAGTGTCCCAACAGCAACCCAACATCGACCAAACAGCGACCCAACAGTGTCCCAACAGCAACCCAACATCGACCAAACAGCGACCCAACAGTGTCCCAACAGCAACCCAACATCGACCAAACAGCGACCCAACAGTGTCCCAACAGCAACCCAACATCGACCAAACAGCGACCCAACAGTGTCCCAACAGCAACCCAACATCGACCAAACAGCGACCCAACAGTGTCCCAACAGCAACCCAACATCGACCAAACAGCGACCCAACAGTGTCCCAACAGCAACCCAACATCGACCAAACAGCGACCCAACAGTGTCCCAACAGCAACCCAACATCGACCAAACAGCGACCCAACAGTGTCCCAACAGCAACCCAACATCGACCAAACAGCGACCCAACAGTGTCCCAACAGCAACCCAACATCGACCAAACAGCGACCCAACAGTGTCCCAACAGCAACCCAACATCGACCAAACAGCGACCCAACAGTGTCCCAACAGCAACCCAACATCGACCAAACAGCGACCCAACAGTGTCCCAACAGCAACCCAACATCGACCAAACAGCGACCCAACAGTGTCCCAACAGCAACCCAACATCGACCAAACAGCGACCCAACAGTGTCCCAACCGCAACCCAACATCGACCAAACAGCGACCCAACAGTGTCCCAACCGCAACCCAACATCGACCAAACAGCGACCCAACAGTGTCCCAACAGCAACCCAACATCGACCAAACAGCGACCCAACAGTGTCCCAACAGCAACCCAACATCGACCAAACAGCGACCCAACAGTGTCCCAACAGCAACCCAACATCGACCAAACAGCGACCCAACAGTGTCCCAACAGCAACCCAACATCGACCAAACAGCGACCCAACAGTGTCCCAACAGCAACCCAACATCGACCAAACAGCGACCCAACAGTGTCCCAACAGCAACCCAACATCGACCAAACAGCGACCCAACAGTGTCCCAACAGCAACCCAACATCGACCAAACAGCGACCCAACAGTGTCCCAACAGCAACCCAACATCGACCAAACAGCGACCCAACAGTGTCCCAACAGCAACCCAACATCGACCAAACAGCGACCCAACAGTGTCCCAACAGCAACCCAACATCGACCAAACAGCGACCCAACAGTGTCCCAACAGCAACCCAACATCGACCAAACAGCGACCCAACAGTGTCCCAACAGCAACCCAACATCGACCAAACAGCGACCCAACAGTGTCCCAACAGCAACCCAACATCGACCAAACAGCGACCCAACAGTGTCCCAACAGCAACCCAACATCGACCAAACAGCGACCCAACAGTGTCCCAACAGCAACCCAACATCGACCAAACAGCGACCCAACAGTGTCCCAACAGCAACCCAACATCGACCAAACAGCGACCCAACAGTGTCCCAACAGCAACCCAACATCGACCAAACAGCGACCCAACAGTGTCCCAACAGCAACCCAACATCGACCAAACAGCGACCCAACAGTGTCCCAACAGTGTCCCAACAGCAACCCAACATCGACCAAACAGCGACCCAACAGTGTCCCAACAGTGTCCCAACAGCAACCCAACATCGACCAAACAACGACCCAACAGTGTCCCAACAGTGTCCCAACAGCAACCCAACATCGACCAAACAGCGACCCAACAGTGTCCCAACAGTGTCCCAACAGCAACCCAACATCGACCAAACAGCGACCCAACAGTGTCCCAACAGTGTCCCAACAAAATTGTAAAGATGAGTTCTTAACATTTGAACACTTGGTTGCAACGCCTTCGTGTTGTTCAACAGGTGCGTCTTTTGATGAATCGCCATGTTTGATTGGCTAAACGGACGTGTAATTATTTTTTGATTCCATGCAGTGACCACTTTCATAGTTGAGTAGAAGTCATTATACAAAAAAATTTAATTTTATATAATATGGAAGTGGGCGAACCGAGGATGCAATTTCAGGTGAAGTTTTCTTAGTGTGACCTTGAACTCCGAGTGTCGTATTTTAAAAAAGGATCGTTCGACAAAGCAATGAATTACAAAACGTAAAAACACAGATTCTCACATCCACGGAAAATTACCTAATGAATTATGGCTCTCTGGCATAAAAATAATTACATTTGCAAGTCTGCTAAAACGAAATGCCTGTATTGTAAATAATCCATGGACTTAAGAGCAGTAAATGTATTCTATGATGGATGAGTTTATGCACTCGTTAAATCATTATGAATTCACCAAAGGAGTTATGATGATTGTCTACTATGCATATTATAATGTTATATATATTATATTATATTATATTATATTATATTATATTATATATTTATTTGGCATACTCGAAGTATAATATACATTATAAATGAAATAATTAGTTTTAAGAATAGAAATAAAAAAATTAATCAATTTTTACAAAGGAAGTTCTCCACCATTTGTATTAGATAAAGTCAATACTCACATACATCAAAAATGATTTCTTTAATCTTTATACAGAATATTATTTTATTAGGAACTGTTATATTTATCAACAGTTTTAACACAACCCAGCTTTATAAGTTTTTTGTTAAAATTTCAAGTAATCAATCCTAGTAAATATCTGCCAGTGCCTATAAGACCCGGAGATGAATCCCAGCAGTATCTTAGTAGAGTTCTCAAGAACCCCACATGTAACTTATTGGCAGTAAATAATGGTGTTGGGGAACACAACCTAAACAATACCCTAAAGCTGCCTGCTGATCATAACCAGATATGTGCATGCTAACATTTGTCAGCCAAATCTAAAATGCAATATGGAATAACTGCATTATGGGAATACATTTGTATATGCATTTGAGAAATAGAATAAATAGATACTTGCCATTTCATGTGAATATAGTTTGTTGCAAAAAACTAACAATTACTGATGATTTAGGCTACAGTTTGAGATTGATTGGCTTGTGTTAGAAAACAAACTTAGGGTTGTCCAATTCTGATTCTCTATAGAGTGCAGCTAACATGCTTGGGGAGAGCATTATCAACATATATCCACCACCTCAAAAAAAAAAATAAAGTGTCATTTTTCTTATCTAAGCAGTTTTCAAGATTTTATTTTGTGAAAACTGCAGTTCAGCCATGTCTTTAATTACATCTTAGAAGCACAGACTCCTGCAGCTGCAGTTTAATACATATCCCATGCTGACATTTAACATGTGAAAAGTTGATTATTATATATCATTTTATTCATTCACATGTAAATTCATGGAATATACAATAAAGATAAGCAAGAAAAGTTAAATTATGTTAAAACAGTAAGTGTAAAATCGAATCAATGTGTACATATAAACAAATAAAGTCTAATTCACAAGAATTAAAACCGGCAATAGAAGTCCCACCATTTCGGCTGTCACAGATGTCTTTGATCACACTAACAATATCGCAGTCACTAAAATTAGATGTGATAACTGTAATTACATAATTTGCCACCTGGTAATTACATGGAATCTCATGTGACATGACCCAATTTAGTTTTAAGGACACATTTATGCCCTAAATCGCCAATGTGAAACTGATAATATGCTTATTTGGAAACACACGTGAAAAGGCAAACCTCCTTAATCAGCTAATGGAGGGTGATGAAGCAGTAGAGTGTCATTTGGAAGAATAACATAGCTTATCTCCTGTAAATATATCTCCTTTACGCAACCCATTATTATGCTTTCTGGAGCATGACTTATCGTAACCAAGCCACCTCTCAGAGAATGGGCTAAAATAACAAAGCCACTACCTTAAAAAATATTGTTTTCTCGTTGCTTCAATATATAAATGTAATAGAATATTATACACAATTACTTTAAATTAAAGACCCTTTTGATGTGTTATTCATGTTCCTTTTTTTTTCTTTTTTCTTAAATTACATTATTATGTATATTGCTCCCACAATTGTCATACAAATCAGATTATTAGTTAAAGTGCATTTAGAATTCATGAATTACTTATATGAAATAAAGTGCAATAACGGAACTGCTTTGTACACGTGAAAGCATATATAACATACAAAACTGAATTTGAATAGTGTATTTTTTTTTGTTCCCTGACAGCATTGCAAGTAATTATATGAACAAAATGATGTTACAACAAAAATACACAAAAACATCTGTCATAGCATGGAGAGTTGAGCAGATATTCCTGCCAGGCATGTAGTCGGCAATGTTTTAGCACTGATGTGAGCTCTGAAGCTTCTACGGTTATTCTAGTGTTCATCGCTGAATGCTCCTCAGGTGCAGAGAGAGTTGAAAAAGACTCTGGCTTGGTCTGAATTCTAAAGTCGACAGAGTGTGTGCAACTGTGTGATGTAGTGGCAGGCTCTGAACCTGGTATATCCAAGTTATCAAGCTACAGTTACGGCCTGAGTGCGAATATTCGGCCTAAAGCTGCTAGATAAAAAAAAAAAAATTATATTTTAATTTTTTCGAGCAAAGTAAAGAAGGGATGTGGAAGCTTTACATCCTGTATTTCTGCACCTGATGGGCTTATTAGGACAGGTAGGGACCATGGCAATGAGATGATGGATGACACAGCAATCCAACTTAGGCTCCACCGGGAATTGAACCGAGCACCAAGTGGTTGGAAACCCAGCATGCTACCACTGAGCTAGGCCCCACAAGGCCGTACCAAATTTTGACAAAGTTGTCCAATCTTAGTCAAATCTTACCAAAAGTTGTGGATGGGGTCCAAAACAAAAACTGAAATATCAAGCTACCGATAGTGGTCTGCATGGGCTATGTGTAGTTCACAAATTACGAGCCTCTTTCACAGAGTTGTACGGTACAGAGATAGCTAGATAACAAGATTGTCCATAGAAGTTGGCCACACTAACCAGTGGTCATCCTGGTCTTACGAAAGAAACATTACTGCTGGCAGAATGGACCAGGTGTGGCCGAAACTCCTTTAATGGATCTTGGAAACAAAAGTCCCAAGACAATATTATTTTCTTAGTTGTCATAAAATATTTATCTTCATATGGATTAATAGTGGCCATTTGTAAAATCAAATCCATCGCCTGGAATACAGAATCATATTGCTAGGCTAATACTGGTCTTATTGAAATTTACAATGAAAACCCCAGTAATATACAGTTAGTTTAATATAATAACATATGGTCTACTATAGGCATCCGTAGTAACCTATTCCTGGCTGTAGCTATAACTGGCTAAAACCAACTACTCCTAGCTTACAGTCAGCCTGCACAACAATATAAACCTTGGTAAATGTATGAAATTCATCTGATATAATAATGCATGTAATTTTAGATCCGGCTTTGAGTAGCCAGCTATAGCCAAACAGTTCCGGTTAGTGGCAAGTAGCATCGTATAACCAAGGTTTTTACTGAAACTAACTGCGTACATGTACAGTGCGTCGTTTTTATCAACAGAGGCCATGGAGACAGTCATTCAACTGGAATCTTGAGAAGTCAGCCACTATTAAAAAGTTTAACTGTATATCACAATATGTAACTGCAGTAGAACTGTTAATAAAGTTGAAAGATTTTTGAGGAAGCATCGCTGAGGTCCAGCGCACTTGCAGATGACGTCATTTTAGCAATATTGCCGGCAAATAAGCAATAATCAGCCATATCCATTTGGCATTGACAGAGAATAAATTGTTTATATTGCTAGCTCTGCAGTCAGCTGGCCAACAATACCAGGGAATTCAAACTAATTCTTTGTTTGCCTATCAGTAATTAAACCAGCTGGGATTACAACCTGTGTGTATTGCCTTTTGCAGTTCTTTAAACGGGTAACTTTTGACTTCAGAGCTCGCTCATTCAAGCACCTTTTTTACTGCTTGTTCCTATCGTCGTACTTAGGGAACCCTGTGGATTTCACTGGAATTGAATGGGTGGATTAGAAAATATAAGCACATATTTTAGGGGGAACTGACTTTTGTTGAGGTGTTTATATTGCTACACATGGAAGTGTATTGTGAACTACACAAAAATATTCGCTGCTTGTTCACACTCCTGATTGCCACACACGTTTTTTTAAATCATCCTAATTTGTGTGTCTTCTTCTTCTTTGTTTTGTGCTTTCCTGAATGAAATTGGGTTTTGAATCATCTGGCAAAAGCTTTAGTAATTGGAGATAAACCCCACTCATTGTGCCAAATTTATAACTTTCAATGGTGAGGTGGTCTTTCTTATAAATAAGTGAGTAGCTGCCATTATGCAATGCAACAAGGGTGCCACCCTTATCAATTGTTACCAAGAAACGTTACACAAAGCTGCTCAGAAATCAAAGGAACAATAAGGCTGACAAATGCAGCTGAGCCAGCATCATGGGTAGAAATACTAGATCAGAGGGCCTGCCTTTAAGGGGCATTCACACTATCACGGATAAGAGCTAAGTATGACCACGTATGACAATACTTTTTCTCTTTTGTTCATCCTTGGCCATACGTAATCCACTCGTCAAGCGTTTCAAGGATACTCTTGCTATTCTGTAGGACGCACCTGACTCAGTAGGCAACATTAATGTGTTCAAATAAATCTTTTGCATGTAAGAAAACTGACTAATAAATATATTTCAAAATTTTCCTTGTTGTCGTCTATTGATGACTCAATACTGCAAAGTGTTCGAGGATATTATTGATTACATTTACGGGTATCCTGACGTCAGGAAAAGGCAAAAATTGCACACTACTGACATTTGTTAAATATCTCCGATCGATATGCATGCCATTTGATGTGCATCCAGATGTGAGTAAGACAGCATCATCTTACAATTACATAGCTCACACAACCTTTCTTCTACAGCAATATTTCTAAATTTGCCCATTTCTATATTTAGTTGCAAAATTCCTAATCATAACTGTGTTTACAGTGATCGTTTTTTCGTAGTTTTCAAAAATATACGTAGCTTTCAGAATATATATCTTCTTTGAATAATCCTTATGTTCGTAATTTGGGTTTTGTCATTAACAGTTGTTCCCATTAAGTTTTTTCTGTTATCAAGAAGTTTTGCTTCTATCATCCTTAAGTCACAGGTTTCCAACCAGTAGGCCTACCCCCAAACTCCAGATGCATAGTCCATCACGGGGACAACACTTGAAAAGTACATTTTTTCAAAAGCTTTGAATCAAAAAGTTTTTTAAATTTCTTTAATACACCACCTAAAGCCCTTCCAGCACCACCAGCAAGTGTCTCAGCAGTAATATTAAAATCCATCTTTTCTTGGAAAATTACACTAATATGTTTATGAGTTGGTACTATGTCTAGTCTACCATTATTAAATGCAAAGGTTTGACTTGTTCTTACTTTCTTCTTTTGTCTAAAATGAAAACTTTGGTTTTCTCTATGTTTACCAATAGTCTATACTTATTACACCAAGTTTTTACACATTTTAGTACAATTTCTAGTTCATTTTCTTCTCTAGCAATCAATACAATATCATCTGCAAAAGTTAAGATTGATACACATGCATTATCAATGGAAATTCCTAAGTGCAATTGTTTCACTTCAATAAGTTCATAAATAAATATAAAAAACAGTGTTGGTGTTAAGATATCACCCTGCCTTATTCCACTCTTAATTTCAAACCAATCAGTGACAAAAATATTGACTTTTACACTACGGTGTTAAATCAAAAGCACCAGTGTACTGTGTTTGTGAGACCAGTTGGTGTGCAGGTCAAGCAGCATGTCAGGAACGTTGGCGATAACCTGTCCAGGGAGCTTGGTGATTATTGCAACTGATTACATTTTTTTTAGGAACGACATGTCTATCATGTTTTGTTTATTGGTAAGAAAATTGCATGGCATTGCGAGCCCAGATACCAGCAGTCCAGATTAGATCAACCTCATACCAAAGCTGGCGGTTGGTTGTCATTTTCGGCCAAATGAATGTTGTCTGCGAAGGGCACCCATTCTAACTTTACCTATATATAATGTTTTATTGACGTTTTGGAATCATGGTTAGATACATTCGTCATACACAATTAACAAAAACTACAAATTGAACAACTACAATTTTAACAATACTGGTTGTGAAATAATAGCATAACATAAAATATATACATGATCAGAAAATTGATGAATGGTGAAGATAAAGCTCAATATATATACATTAATTGAATAAGTAACTAAGTGATTGAGTAATATTTTCTGGTCCCAGTTAATCGATAATCGTACAAAAAATGTCACGGAGACAACTGTTCCAGAGTTATGGCATAGGGTCGCTAGTATTGCATACAGCCTAACCATGCAAAATATGTGGCACCCACAATTGTAGATGTCAACTGTGATGTCACTGAGGACAGGTAATTTATTGTGGCTATAAATAGCTCAATCTTAAATGTTTATAATTACTGACGTTCCAGGATGAAAACACAAACTTGAAGTTTTCACGGCAGACTTTGCTGAGGGTATGCTGTCCAAAAACCTGTGTTTTTTTTTCTTCCATTTTTCTCATAATTTGTTTTTATTTTTACTATAATTTTTTTCCCCATTGCAATAGCACCCAAAACCAAGTGGACTAATCTGTCACAGCCTGTCAAAAATGTATTGTGGGCGGTGTAACCAGAATATTGAATTAAACCGATCTGCATGCAATAAGTTTTTCCAAATGAACCAACTTTCTTCAACAATTTTTGTCTGGCATTCTTCCTAGAAATCTTATGAATACAACTTATTTTCCCTTAGCGGTTCATCTGGCTTGACCACGATTTCATATGCCTAAATTTTGGTCAGTATACGTATGAATGGAAATCATTATCTGTTCAGGGCAAGGTAAAAACGAGTTCTTGTGGCCATGACAATGGTTTGCAAGATTGATTCAGATTCATAGAATACAATATATTCTGTCTGAGGCAGTGGACAATGGTCTGCAGAACAACCATGTCCAGTTAGGTGGTCAACAGAAAAACCCTGATGAACTCAATTAGAGCCAGGAAATGCCACAGCTGCTCCCAGTGCATATAAAAAACCCAAGTCATTTAGTTTTGTAAGACGAAATTGCTGTCCTATGGGTTATACAGGTCTCTTTAATTAATGAGCATTGTGTCACCCCAATCGGAGCTTTTTATCCTTTTTAACCCTGAGGGAACAAAGGTTATTGTTATCATTAGGTGGGCGGGCGTAACACTTTTGTTTCAAGAGCAGAACTCTAACACTACTGCACTGACCCTAACGAAATTTTGTACAGTAATACTCTATATGGCCTAGTGGTGCCTTTTGATAGTCACATTGAAATATATCAGCTATGTTTGACAAATTTTTTGTTTCAGGAACAGAACTTTGACACTACTGCACCTACATATTTTAAATTTGCCATAATATGTCTAAAATTATTAAAATATGGGAAAAAACTAATTAATAAAATTATCAAAAATTATCATTAAGTATCAAAATTGAAATTTTGTTAATAACATATCTAAATTAAAATTTTTTCATTTTTCATATTTCATTTTGATATTTCTTTTCATGCTGTTTTTCTAATAATGCAATATCTGAAGAAACATGCTAAAAACGGTGTAAAATTTTATTTCTGAAGCAGAACTCTAGCATTAATGCACTTACCCTGACAACTTTTCATATGGTATTACTTGGTTGTGCATTTTGATGGTCTCATTGACATATCTCAGCTGTGTTGTATAATATTTAAAAAATCTTTTCTGGAGAAATCACACACTAGAGCACCTACATCAGAGGCTACATGGATACAAAACTTAATGAGAATATGTCTAAAATACTGTAGAGATACCACTCGGGGGTTTCATGACCATTAATGACAAATAATTATATATATATATATATGCGGTCAATAAATTCTATATATATATATATATAACAAGTAAAATATGAAAATTTTGTTCTTTTTCAAACCCTCATATCAATGACACTATGATCCTCACATCAGTGAAATATATGCTTATAGTATATCTTGATTATAGAACTTTCACTTTTTGTATCAGAATCTAAATCTTAAGATACCCTCTATATATCATGTATATATATATCTATATATCTTATGCTTAGTGTTAAGTATTGTTATTGAACCTGAATTGTTGTGCTAAACTATTTGTTGGTGCTTTTTAAACAGTATTATTACTATTATTTGTTTAGTTCCGGGTGCTTTAGAATTTTTAGACAGACTATGTAGTGTTGATTAGTATTAGTCATAATATAGCTCAACTTATTTAATTATTTTAACTGATGATCCATGTATTTCTATTATCTTTTTATTTTTTACCGTTTATTATCTTGTCGTGCTGACACATGTATCAATTTGATATTTAGCTGTCAATAAAAATCTATATATATCAGAACTCTTATTGATATATATTTCTAAAATCAGGTTTATTGCCAGTGACATCACAGATTTTTGTGTACATTTGAGCTGTAGACAGATCACTGATCCTTACAATCCTTACAAGCATGTTTGTCTTCCTTGAATATTGTTGACGAGTGATACATAAGAGCATTTTGACATTAGTTTACTGTGTAATTTTAGATAAGCATTATTAAAGTAGTCCAATTTCATCACACAGGGAACATATTATTGAGGTATCGTAGATTCATGCAAATTAGGGCATTAGCATATTGCCAAATAAGGAAATATTTATTTTATCAGTACAGTAAACTGTACTATAATAACCAACTCAGGTACTCAAATTAATTGCTTGAAAGAAACAATGACTTTTGCACCTCTGCATCACACTTTTCAATTTTGGTTGCCATAGCAAAATAAATAAGGCTTTGCTTGCAACCAAATGCTCATTACTATAAAATGTTACATTGTTCATATCTCTGCACCTACGACAGGTACATACATAAATTACTACGTTTTCAGCGTTAATGAGTTCATTTCTGATATTTTAAGAAGCATATACTCTGTTACATTGTATGGCAAATCTAAATAGGCTAATTTTGCTTATAATTTATAAATAATTTCAAAAATGGCTGTTTCAATGAAAACTTGCTTATCAATTACTGGGAGTTTCACCCCATCCTTGCCAATTATGTTTCCTAAATTATTATTTTATTATCCGATATGGTTAACAATATCACACAACAATCTTCTTTAAAAAAATGACATTTTGCTGGGAAATATGGGAGGCTGGGTCTACCTTGGAGTTAATTTTTCAATAAATATGCTGCAAAAGTAAAAAAAGACGGTGTCATTGGAAAGATCATAACGTTGGCTTCCTGAACCATCACAGTAAATTTTGAGATTTTCTTAAATTTTTGTGCATTGACAAAAGAAAAATGAAACTATTTAAAAAATGCATCCAATTTTGTTATGATTTTATGTTTTAATGGCAACCAGTACTGTCTAATCAATATCGATTAAGAACAAGTAGAGTTATCTTAGGAACTTCAAAATTTGATGCCTCGTTAGTATCTGCTGGCATTCAGAGAGACACAATATCAATATAAACAGATAACATAATTTCATTAATTGGTTGCCTTGGAAACAGTTGTCAAATGACAATTTCCAAGGTTAGTTCCAGAAAGTTTACCCTCATGCAAATATACTGATATGTGCAACTTGCTTATGTGGTAACTTCTTCAATAACACCCATCGTGGCATTCTGCTGCTCCACTTGTTACAGATCAACAAGGGTTATGATAAATAGACTGAAATATGTGTTACCTTGGCAACTATGCCAACCTTGTGCATAATTCCACTGTCATGTATTCAAATATTACCAAATACTTTCTATGTTACAAGCCCAGTAACTGTTTTAAAATTATAGCTGCAGACAAAAATAGTGACAAAACTGATTATCCTGTCCATATTTGTTTTCGATTCGGTTACCATGGATACCAGTTTTCAAATTCACTTATCATAGGAGCATACATCCTCATATCAATCTATGTTTGGGGCAACATTCAAGCCATATGAATAGAATTAAGGCACCTATATAATGAGGCTTTATGATGAAATTGTGTATGCTGGCATGGATCTATATCAAGACTATTGGCGGATTTGTTACCATGGTAACCAGTCCATGCAATTTTATTTTATTTACTTATTATTCAAATTCAGTAATTTGTTGGTAACAGTTTAAAACATTAATAAGAATAAAAAGAAAAATATAAAATTTTTTCGGCACCTTGACTGCCCATTTCAGTAGCCATATAATATTATGCAAATTGACCTATCTAGATTAACAATACAATGAAATATATGCAAATTAGCCATTTTAAATGATCAGAAATGAACTCCTTGACCCTGAAAACATGGTGTTCAATAAGCAATTTATGGTTGTACCCATCATAATTCCAGAGATATGAATAATGTAAAATTTCTACCTTTCTTACTGTTATTTTATGGTTGCTAGGGTAACACACTCAAAATAAAAAGATATCCGTGCATGGTAAAATGGGTGTCAGCCATCACAAAAGCCTTTATAACTAGCAATTTGCTGTTTTTCCCTCTTTTACAGACTGCTTATATCCATCTAATTGCAAATTTACCCATATAAGGAAGCGGGTCAGATACACATTTCCATGGCAACCAGAGACTGCAAAAAGTATATTTATTTAATCAGTGAGGTTTTTACATGCGAATTATTAAATATCACCTTCCTATGTTCAATATATCTTATAAAATGTTTTTTCCCATATAACTGAGGCTTTCTCTGAAAATGTGACAATTAAAAAAAGAGTTTCCATAGCAATACACAAAAATGAAGGAACTTCCAGTGATGCTTCGTTTCTGAGAGGGTTTCTTCTAAGGTGTCTTGAGATACCAAAAGTATATTATTTTACTGTGTTATAAAAGCTTGACAGTCAAAGATATCAAAGCAAATTAATAAAATTTATGAAAATATTTGTAAAACTGCTACCGTAGCAACAGGAAATGGAGAAAAACCAGTGTTTACTGCAAAACTTTAATGAGGTCAGCTATGCAGATTAGTCATGGTACCAACAAATGTCATGCATTGTAATTAACAGAATACCACAAAAATTATTTTTGTTAATTTGTTCAATACAAAAACGTACTTGTTGCCATGGATACCAGAAAGAAACAACTCGGGTCCAAGAAACTGACAAAACGAGGATCGATTAAAAAATATAAGAAAATTTCCAATTTGATGATACCAAATTTGAAGAGGTGTGGATCGGTGAAAACAGAAATCTCAATTTTGAGGGGCCTATTAGGTTTCTGTGTAGAATTGTTAATTTCTGCAAATATTTGTTCTTGCTGTTTTTGGTAAAGGGTGAGTTTAACGGTTCTGCAGATATTGTGAAGATTGTTGTGACTATTTTCATCGAAGACTATACCACAAGTATTTAATATGTGGCTCACTCTGCCAAACAGCTACTTCTACTATGTGTATGTAGATCTTTTTAAACATTAAGGCATCTCTTCAGTAATTTATCATCTGGCAATTTCGCCAATTTTGTCCAATAATTTATCATTCTTACTTTTTGTTGAGCATGTAACGGAAACCTACCTTTCTCACTATATACAGCCAGAGCTGATGTTTGTTTTCTTACTCCTAACATATTCTTAAGATATCCCAATTGTAGCTTTTCTAAATCATTTATAGGTTTCGCGCCAGCCCACATTTTACTATTGTATGCTAAGATTGGTAGTATATAGGTGTTAAACATTTTTAAAGAAAGTTGGGAAGTTATACATCTCACGATTGCTTGGTGTTACCTTGTTGTACGAAGATTGCTTTTTGGGCCCGAGTTTCACGGTTTTTGGTCACTTTACTGTGTAAGTTTCGCTTATTAGTCAACATATGTCCCAAGTATTTGAAGCAGTCAACTTCCTCAAGTTGTTCTGTATTATAATAAGACCCAATGGTTATGTGGTATATTTTTATATTCCCCACGAGTGGACAGATTGGCCAGGATTCACGAGTGGCGTTTGCCACGAGTGAATTCTGAAGCCAATCTGTCCACAAGTGAGGGAATATAAAAATATACCACATATCCACTTGGGTCTTATTTATACCCCACAATTTTCACTTTTAGTTGAGCTGCCTGGCTATGCATTCATGTAGTATAGAAAAAATTCATGAATATAATTTTTTGCTATTGACCAATCAGAGCATTGCATAACTGTCAACAACGTCATCACCTCAAAACTTTCTGGGACATTTTGAGGTTAATAAAAAAATTTACGAATGATATTTACAAACCAGTTGTTAAATATTTCTTGTCAGAATTGTTTTTCTTACTAGATTTGGACAGAAAATGTTTTATTGTTCCGTATTATTCGATTGTATTACCGAAGCGATGACGCTCCCGTGATGTTGCCCATAGCAACACAGCCACACAATGGCTTGCATCTGTGGACTGAACAGACCATTGACTTTCTGTTACGTTTTTTGGTCCTAGAAGCGTTAATTCTTGTCCGATTTCAAAAATTCTAACCTTTTTAGAGAGCTGACAATTTGATCTGTTGAATAGTAGTAAAATTGTGACTCCGAATATTGTTTTAAAGCGGCGGCGTTAGTTTAAACGGCGAAGCGCTTAGCTGCAAAAAGTGATTTTTTGTCATTGGCCTGCCATACATAGAAGTATGTGGTATACATTTCCCATCCTTGTAAGGTAAGCCATGTAGTATACACATGTATACCACATAGGCTATACCACATGGCTTTTCTATGTGGTATACAACTGATTGTGGGGTATTGAAATAAAATCCACAGGGTGATTTATCATTGAATTTCATTATTTTGGTTTTCTTTACATTTACTATTAGGTGCCACATTTTGCAAAACCCGGTTTGCCAGTACTACCCATATGGTTAGCCCTAGCTCTAGCATTATCATACATACTTATTATTACCTTTAACATTTTATCACCAATATTTCACAGGATCAAGCACAAAAACAAATGCATTGAACATTAACACTTAATCCTAATTGTTGATCAGTCAACTGATACATCCAGTACCTTTTTTTGTAGTAGGTGAAGCCTAGTAACTGTTTTACAGTTACATAATTCTAGTTTGTTATTGCAATCTCTCTTCTGTGTTTTTTTTTTCCTTTTAAAGAGACTTTTTTATGAAAAAAAATCATTTCTCCCTCTCAACTTAAACTATGGAAATAATTTTTTTTTTAGGAACTACATTGCCACATGTATGAAGAATGTTGACACAGCTATTAGTAGAGGGCCCTGCCATAGGGTTCCAATGCTGAAATTTGGAGTTTAGGGCAATAAAAAAAAATTGTTTTGATTTTGAAAAAGTTTGGGCTAACTCCACCAGGGGGCCAAATCCCAAAATGGCTGCCGAAAAGGTTATTTTCGCTCTATCTCTACCTATATTTGCAGTAAACATATAATTTTTGCATCAAAATATAGGTATATAGGTTTTTTAGGTCAAGGAATTTAATGGACATCATTTCAAGTTTGTATATTGGACACCAGGGGGCTAGATGCAACATGGCTGTTTCATTTGGCTATTTTCCTGTTGTACATATAAGTTCATTTGCCACTCCTACGTATTCTATTTAGAACAATGTAAATTCTGCAATAGAAGGTCTTGCCAAAAAATTAGCTTTCTCTTGACTATTAGCGGGTTTCATAATGTCGTTCATTTGAATCCATGCCTACAATGTTTGCAGGGTTGTGGATTAACACAAGACATTTTCATAAGTAAATAATGTTCAACTTTTGTGTAAATGACAAATATCTTGATTTTGAGGAATCAGTATGCGAAGCCAAGAAGCTACTTCTGTTTCATTTTGTGTTAATACTTCATTGCAGTCTTATACCCAAATAAAAAAATTTCATTTTATGATCAAGTTAATTAATGATGCATTTCGTGTCATACTCTATTGCAGCCATAATAGGCCAGATTTTTGGATAGTGCTGGATTTTGTCAATGTACCTCATTAAAATGCCCATTAAGAATATTAAGTAATAGTTAATATCCCACACTTTGCTGTGTTCCTCATAGAAGACCTATTAGGAACAACCCATGTGGTATTTTTTGTGATCCACCATCCCTAATTATGATAAATTGTGTTCCACCATCCCTGATTTACATATTGGACGGACTACTTCAGGCTGAGCAGTTTTACTTTCACTTTGCACACTAAGACTACAGCTAAGCCAATTATAAACTAATCATGAAACAAAAATCAGGTTTAATTTATATCCTGAGTAGGAAGTAGGGTAACTTATATTTTTGTTGATTATATCCTGACACAGACACTGGGGAATATTTAAGTAAATGTCATAATGCTATGTTTAGTTATCTCCCTGCTATGAGGGATATAACTAACTTATACTCCATATATGGCATGTTTACTCATTTTGTTTGATTGTTTGAGTTGTTTTACTGTCCTTATATGAATACAATTTTATGTACATATCGGTCAGGAGACCCATGTTAAGACACTGCAGTGTCGCTGTCACATGGGCCACCTGCAGTAACAATAAGATGAGAGAGATGACTAACATTTAGAAGGTCATATCTCTCCCAGAACAATAGAAAAAGTATCATAGTGGAGTATGATATTTGATTGTTTTGGAATAATTCTATGCATAAATCTAAAAAGTACTGATGTTATTAGTGAGTGTGGTCTTCATTGGGATTGAATTCATATTATTATGCCATGGATCTATTGTTAACATTCCACTTTTCTTTGGATTTCATGTTGTCAGTACGCCATCCATCATACCCAAAATGTCACATTCATTCCTTCACTAGATGCAACCCAACCTAGCATCAAGTTCTGAAACTATCGACAAGTTCGCAGGTTCAGTCTAATTGTTTTGCTTTTGTGAATGATTTATCAATGTATTGAGATGATGTCATATAATTTGCAATTAGGCAGTAGTGATAAATGTTTTTAATGGTCTTGTACATCTTGGGTTATTTTGGGTTATTTTGAACAGGTTACACATGAAATCCAAGGTAACGTTCTTTGAAAAAAGTTTTAAACACTTTTTTTTGTGTGGGGAAAATGCACTACAGGTGCGACATAAAAACTTGCACCAAAAGTAATTATAGTCCTAAATTATCTTTAGTAATATATTTTCTTGTTTCCTCACAACTTATTAATGATATGGATCTAAATATAGCACATGCACACTTATCACACCTTCGGGTCATTTTCACCTTGGCCTTTGCTATACAAGCACTAGATTATGTCACTGATCATACTGATGTGTTACAGACACCTTTGTTGACCTTTGCCACCAAAAATAGGGCAAATAGATTAATTTTGTATAAGAAGATAGACCATTGACAACTTTGAGGTGGAAAGTGCCATTTTGGATTCTGATCAATTTTCTGTCTTTTCTGTCTTATTAACTGGCCCATCTCCTTGAAAATCATGTTAGTTTTTCCAGATTAGATGAAGATTCAAAAGGTCCCTCTGGGATACCATTATATATCATTTTGGTTGCCATGGATACCAAAAACAGAGTGCCATCAGAAAGCACTCTTCATAATCTTTCATATGATATGCCATGTTTGTGGTTTTCTGTTACATGGTGAAAGTTTTGATGTAACATATCATTGAATTAACAGAAAGATGGCATAATTTCCAGAGTTGGCATAAATTTATTAGGGACCTTGACCTTTGACACCTAGGCCATTACCCTGTATAAAGTCATTCACATAATACTGTTCAAAATTTTCATTTGGAACAAAATATTTAACAATATGTGAAGTTATTTGATTTTTTTCTGGTAAATGTCACGTCCCTCAATGCAAAATAAAAACGTTGGTAACTAGGCAGCTATAACAGCATTTTGGTTGCCATGGCTACCAAAAACTAGGTGTCATCAGAAAGTACTCTTCATAAGCTTTCATACGATATGCCATTTGTGTGGTTTTCTGTAACATATTGAATACTGTGACATAAGTTATACTTGTGTAACGTCCCGTACAGATAAGTGACGAAGAATGCAAGTTTGATGGTTTATTCGGCCCAGTGCTAAGTTCGGTTCGGACATGATTTCCCTAAATATAATATATCTCATGACTAAAATACGGAAACTTATATACTCATTGATTTGAGTACCTTGACACTGATTGGCCACAGGCCGAGCGTCTAACTTTGATTGACATCTTTAGAATAAGCTCTGCCCACAAATGCACGGAGCACGGGAATGCCACACTTGAAATGACAGAAAATTGGAGTAATATCCATATTTGGTATGATCCCATCAGTGTCCTTGACCTTTGACCTCCAATGTCTCAGTATTTGTATTAGTTGTAGCTATGGTGGATGATAGCAATCTTGCTAATTCACATTTTCTGTTGAATATTGAAAATGCAATTTTTTTTTACCATGGCAACTGTTTTTGTGAATATCTAAAAATACTCAAGGATGCCAAATTGGCACCCGCCAGATTTGAATCAGCACCATCAAATTACCCAAAAAATTGTGGCCGTTCATCAATACGGATGAAAATTCACCAAAAGACCTTCTATTGCAGAAGTTTCATTGGTTCTATGTTCAACAGGAAAATAGCCAAATAAAACACAGCCATGTTGGATATATCAAATTATAGATTGGATATATAGTCACCAATTACTGTCAAAAGTGCAAACAAGGCATCTCAGTATTGGTCAAGAGCAGGTGTCTGTCAGTGATACCATCAAATATCTGGGAGTGTATTTAGAAAGTGGATTAACTCTACGAGATCATATTATGGCTAAATGCAGAACTGCCATCTGTAACATCCGCAAGATCAAGCAGATTGGGATATTCATTAACACAAAGACAGCAACAACATTAGCATCATCGCTGGTACTAAGTCACTTGGATTACTCCAACAGTGTACTCTGTGGTCTTCTTGACAATACCATTCGCAAGTTACAGAGGGTCCAAAACTGGGCAGCCAAGGTTATTCTATGCCGTTCCAAGTATGACAGCTCTTCAGGGGCACTGCTGGCATTACACTGGTTGCCCATTAGACAGAGAATCGATTTTAAAATTCTTTGCTTAGTTTTTAAATGTATTCATAAGACTGCACCAACTTATCTGTCTGACTTGATACAGATTCGATCATTTGCTCGGAATACAAGATTGTCCAATAGTGACAATATCATCCTCACTGTCCCATGTACAAGACGTTCGACCTTTGCACAAAGGTCATTCAGTGTATATGGTCCTCGTGTGTGGAACTCTTTGCCAGGAAGCATCCAAAATATAGACAATTACTTAACTTTTAAAAGCAAATTAAAGACATTTCTTTTTCAATTGATTTAAATATCATTGTACAGTGCACTTGAATTACCTTTGTAAATAGTGGCGCTATAGAAATTTTATAAATAATAATAATAATAATAATATATCCCTCTGGTGTCCAATATACAAACTTGAAATGATGTCCATTAAATTCCTTGAATTATATCTTTACTGCAAATATAAGTAGAGATAGTGCGAAAATAAGCGTTTCGGCAGCCATTTTGAATTTGGCCCTCTGATGAAGTTGGCCCAAACATTTTCAAAATGCACCCTGGCTAAACGTTTTTGTATTGCCCTAAACTCCAAATTTCAGCACTGAAACTACATCAAGAGCTAGCGCAAGGCTAACTAAGCCACACCAGTCTGGAGAAACTATATACTCATCTCCCATAGTAGTAAAAACACCATTAATAACTATTTAAAATAACCATAACTAGACTTGTATTATAGTGTAAAGTAAGGAGAACAGAATAGAGTCAAATCCAGGGGAATAGGTTGAGAGAGGTGTTGATTGTGGTGGAAACACCCAAAGTGACTGAGGTCCAGTCTGACCTTGCTATATGTACAGTGAATTAAACAAAGGGTTGTGGAGGCCAGTTACACCCTCATTGTTTATGCAAATGAAGCAGGTGTACTGGATAGACAATGGAATGTATAATAAACAAAGAAGGACTAAATTCACACAAGTAACTTTGAAATATGATCTGTAGAACTGAAATATTAATACATGAAAGTAGCTTAGGTACATGCCTTGCAGTTAGTAGTTATTTAAATGGAGTACATTTCTGGACAACAATAAAATTGATTTAAAAGTCGTGATTTTGGTATAAACAATAAAAACATTAGCTTGAAGCTATTAAAATGACTGTGATATTTAAAACAAAATAAAATCATAAGAAAACAGATGTTGGCTGTGTATCATCTGCATAAACATGTGCAGTCATTCCATTGTTAGATTTTTTTTCTTTGAATTCTTTAATGATCATAGCATTCTTGACATTATGTGGCATGTTATTCCATAATTTGGCACCCTAGTAGGTTAAAGAATAATAACCATACTTAACAGTCTTCAACCTTCTATGAATAAACTTATCACCGTTACGAGTGAAGGTACTGAATTTGGTGTCTTTCAAATAAGTCTCTTAAGTAGACAGGAGTTATTTCATTTAGAAATTTTAAAACTTCAACTGCAAGATCATCATATCTTTAATCAAATCATTTTGTAGCTTAGCCTAGCACAGTCTAGCACAGTCTATTTATTAACAAAATCTAGTTAAGAATGTCTATTTTAGTGTGTTCATTGAGTATTGTTGCTATTTCAGTATGTATCTACCAGGTGGCGTGCTTATTCGGAATCAATTAAGTGACCCCTGGTGTTCAATATTAAAGATTATTCAAGAAAGTTAATTCACACCCAGACTAAAAATGCTTGTTCCATACAATATCATACTTACAACATAATACATATGAATTGGATCTAGGTGTGCAGGCTTTTTTTTCGTACTGTACAGAAGTTTTTGTCTTATATTTGATTAGTTGAATCTTATATCATATTCTATGTTCTGCAGCTTCATTCCACGTAGCAATTTACATTAAATTACTTCCCAAAGCTTGCAAGCTGTAATGGGATTCGCCCGAAAAGGAACGGCTATCCAACTTGCACACAACTGGGAATGAAACTAGCCAAGCAATGTGCACGCGATTTACAGCTACCTGAATCTATTTTACACTGCACACACTATTACTCATCTTGACATGCTGTTATTTTTCCACAATCACCATTTTCATGCAGTGAATCTGCAATTTCGACTTCTTAAACATTTTTAATGTTATCACAGAATGACATAGTCATCGCTGATAAAACCTAATTACTCATTTTCAATGATGTGAAATGGTAATAGTTGGCACTGACGCGTGTATACTGTCCAGACAATATTTATTTAACCTGTTGCTAAATACCACGAGAAATGAAGACTGCTGCCAGGCTACTCCTGAGGCTAGAATGGAACCCGGGACCCAGTGGTTAGAAGCCCTACCAGCGAGCTACCACTGAGTTCGGCCCCACCCCTGGAGTTGCCTGAAGAGATGTATCACTTCAATGTTTTTCAGCTGTATTGTTATCTCAGAAATACAAAAATTACAGACAATAGCTACTTTCAAAATTACCAAAGGTATTAGACAATGCTAATGAGATAATTGAGCAAAATATGAAATAAAATGCGAAATATTAAACACAAGAAACTCTCCTCATCACCACCTCTAATATGACCTCAGGTCCTAATCCCTTTTCAAATGTATATAGTGATTCAGGTCACTGAAATACCACAAATAAAAAGTTTGCACATTGGTACTGTACACAAGAAATGTTGAAAATGCATTTTTAAAAATTACAAAGAAACCAAACCCACAGTTACAAACCTCCAATATTATGACCACATGGTGTCAACATTATTTGCATTGCAGACATTTCTTGAATTAAAGCAACAAATTTGAAAGGGTGGTCTTATAATATGCTATTATAATTATAATTTCTAATATGAATTGAATTGATGGGTTTAGATTTCATTCAGGGTATTTATCCACACAATACTACACTTATGGACATAATGGATATTCACCCTTCGTTATGTGGCATTTTCATGAGTGATTTTCGTGGGGTAAACCTCGACTGCCGAAGATCACGTGGTCACACTCGTATGAAATGTCAGTACAATGAGTTACATGTATTACTCCCAACATTTGAATTCCCATTCCAAATGTGAGCTTAATTATGAAGATCTTCTATCATATCCAATAATTAATGATATTTTACTTTTAGTAATGACACCAACTTTAAGGCTTCTTATTATGCTATTATTATTATTATTTACATATTTATATTTAATTATATTTATGAAGCCCCCAAATTCATTAGTTTAAAATGCTCTAAGGCTCTGTAGAAATAGGAATAAAAAAAAAAGTATATTGATATATTAAAAAGATGAAATAGTTAAAAAGAAATTGAGTATTTAAAAAAACAATTTAAATATATAAAATGGCAGTTATAATGTTCTGGCAGTCTTTGACAGGATTGTACAGTATACTATTGTAAGTATAAGGAATGAATAGGCAAAAATGGTAGAAAGTTACAACTGCATGAGACAATTCATTACATTTAAAAAGATAGATTCAGTTGTAAAATAAAATTAATGTTTAAAAGTAATTATTAATATTCAATAGACAATATGGGATAAAAGTCTTACATTTTATATCTTGTTGTTTTGCATTTATTAGGCACTTCAAAGCATCGAGATCCTCGGTTTCTGATGTTTTGTGACTCGGGCTCCATACCGGTTCACGATATACTGTTTGTACTGGTATAAGGATAACGATATGGGTATTGATAACCGATATGTAATAATAACGATACACTGTGTGTGTGTGTGATTAGGGCTTTACGTCCTGTATTTCTGCACCAGTTGGGCTAATTAGAACAGGCAGGGACCATGGCAATGAGAGGAAGGATGAAACAGCCATCCAACATAGGCTTGACCAGGAATTGAACCCGGGACCCAGCGGTTGGGAAACCCAGAGCACTACCTCTGATCTAGGCCCCCGCCCAATAATGATACACTAAAACGATCTGCTACCCAGCTATTCTGGCGCTTTTAAAGAAAAATATCAGCCACTTTAATTGCAATGACATTAAACGACAGTCTGGATTATTCCATTAAGATTTGTTCATTATATTTCATAGTGTATTGTCAATATTGTAGACTTTCTTCATTGATATAGCTTAACGATACGTATCATGATACATATCATATCGGTGCTACTGTATCATGATACGTATGCCCTATTTGTGACAGCGATTGCAAAAAGTGGTTTTGTCTAATAATTCTGACATTGGATGTTTTTTGCAGTAAATGTAAGACATTTTGATAAAAAGCTTTTTTTTTTTCACTTATTTATTTTTTGGCAAAGAAAGATTTATGCCATTATCAGTTAGAACGCGGGGGGGGGGGGGGGGGTGTGTGTTTGATACATAGAGATAGTTCTATCAAATGTTTTGCTTCTACATTAGGTAACTATGACGACAT
The DNA here is from genome assembly GCA_932294295.1 of Alitta virens. Lineage (NCBI taxonomy): Eukaryota > Metazoa > Annelida > Polychaeta > Phyllodocida > Nereididae > Alitta > Alitta virens. The sequence goes on from OW028582.1 coordinate 37,133,465, forward strand.
AAGACAAAATGTATACCTAAGTTTTAGCTGACCTAGATGCACTCCCATGTTCACAAATGTGGTATTGTGCAGTAGATATAAAAAAGTTAGGTTCATTTTTTTTATCTAGTCTTGGTTATAGCAAGGACGTGAATCTTAGATTCACGTCCTTGGTTATAGCACACAGGTTTCATTAAAATGGCGGGCATTCAACTTTCATTTCCAGAGCAGAACTCTAACACTAATGCACTTACCCTTACGAAATTTCATACAATAACACTCTATATGGCCTAGTGGTGCCTTTTGATAGTTACAAAATTTGAAAAAAGGGTATTTATTGAGTGTTTATGTAGTTGGCCCCTTTATGCAATGATAATTAGAGTCCAAGATGTCCTAATTTTTAAACTCTCGAATGAAACTGTTAATTGTATTCTGACTAATGTCAAAATATTAATATCAATCCATTTTGTTCAGATACAAGCCAAATGGGCATCAAAAGTATTGTATTTCCTTTTCCTGCCATTACATTTGTTTTGCTTCAAACATTTTTTGTGTGCACAGTATGGAATATTCACTTCGCTAGAATTATCATTTGGCAATTCACACATGAACCTTTTCGTAATATATGTCATCATTCAACATTTTCATGGACTGAAACTCACTAGCCTTAGTCATCTTTTTGTTCCGATTTCATCTTTTGTTGATCTATTCGTCTTTTTCCTCTTTACAGAATAATTAAGTAGTTATAACTCGTGTCTCATGTATTTACCCGGTTTTAACAATTTCTACTTGGTAGAAATGGGGGTTTACCTAGTTTCTACCCACGGTAGGGTACAAAGGAGTTTCTACCATGTAAAAAGCAAACCCTGATTTTAATATTTGATGATGTGATGACTATATTCCCGGTATATACCAAGATAATAAGTAAGCAAAAGTTTACCCCCGGCTGTTTTGCATCAAGTAACTCCAAAGTTTGCTTGATATTTATGTTTTGAATAAATAAAATTCAAAATCTTCATCATGGAAAATGCATTTATTTTGAAACTAAACATTACATAATTATATGTCATACAATATCAATATATTCATTATCAACATTATTAATTTGCCTAAAAAAAGACAAGTACAATGTACACATGGTATAAGCATTTAAAAAGGACATTTTCAAGAAAAGCCATAATTTAAGAAAGCACGGTAACATGGCAGATCGCAGAAAAACTCCATGAAGTGACAACAATAGATGTCTCAGATATCTGAAATAATTATCAAAGTTATTCAAATGCATCTTTGTACCTTACACAGCAGTCAGAAACACAATCTGAGTTTGCCCTGTACATGTTGATTCCCTTATTTGTATGGAGCAAGAATAACATAGATAGATAGATAGATAGCTAGATAGCTAGATAGATAGATAGATAGACAGCTAGATAGCTAGATAAATAGATAGATAGATAGATAGATAGCTAGGTAGATAGATAGATAGCTAGACAGATAGCTAGCTAGATAGATAGATAGCTAGATAGCTAGATAGATAGATAGATAGATAGATAGGTAGCTAGCTAGTTAGCTAAATAGATAGATAGGTAGCTAGCTAGTTAGCTAAATAGATAGATAGGTAGCTAGATAGATAGATAGCTAGACAGCTAGGTAAATAGATATATCTAGACAGATAGCTAGCTAGATAGCTAGCTAGTATTGATTGGCACTAATAGCTCGTTAAACTAATTAGTCCAAATCCGGGATTTTGCATTAGGCGACCGAAGTCTTATCAAAAGTATGACAATTCTGAACACGGCCAAAAGCCTAATCTGTCAGAAATTCTTTCTTTTATTTATCTGTCTATATATACTGCTGATTTGGCATCAAATTCAATTTAGATATGTTTCAACTCAGTATGTAATTGTTGAGTCTGGTTTAATCTTTTGTGTTTTTCAGAAATTTTTCTAGTCTTTCCATTATAGGTCACTAGATTCTGATTGCAGTAATTAACTAGAATACTAGGAGAAATAAATTTCAAACCTTTAATCTATTTAAAATTTACACAATTGTCAAACATAGCATTAAAAGACATATGATTACACATACTAAACAAAAGCAAATTCACATACCTTAACCAAATGTGCACATCATTCCTTGGTCATACACTTGTCGTATAACCTGACAAATCTATTCTAATGATTTAACTTCTATATCTACTATAATCTCTCTCTTCCAACTTGATAGCACAGCTCCTTCCAGCTGGCTGCTCTATACTCAATCTCTCTTTGGATCCCTCTCAATGCTCTCTCTCTCTCTCTTCTCTCTCTCTGTCTCTCTCTCTCTCTCTCTCTCTCTCTCTCTCTCTCTCTCTCTCTCTCTCTCTCTCTCTCTCTCTCTCTCTCTCTCTCTTCTCTCTCTCTGTCTGACTAACCCCAGCCCCTTACCTTGATTATATACCCACTACCTGTTCCCCCCCTCTCAACTTCGTGCTAGGGGTAGGCCTGCAGGAGATATGCTTTCTCAATGTAGCTGCAGTTATGTAGGTTTGGGTCTGTTCTAAGTTTTACCCTCTGTGAATTACTGACCAAAGAATGTGTGCTTATACTCCAACAAGTTAACTAGTAATTCTACAACAATCAATTCAAATTCGTTATAGATTATCAGGTGTACATTAGTAAATCATCAAAAATCATTTTTCCCTGCATATGGGAGATATACATTAATATTACAGCAAAGCCCCTACAGTGGGGATGTGTACAATAATACATATATTAAAACAATAAAATACATTAATAAATGGGAGATGTCTGATATCTCATAAATCCTCACAAGTGTCATCTTCATCAAACTTCAAACATTAGGTACTAATACATATCTTATAATCCTCCTTCTAATTATTACATAACTAATACATTCACATATATTACATACAAAAAGGACTATATACTACTGTATTTGCATTAATGAACTTTAAGACGAATCACTCAAACATTAAATAAGTGGCATAGTTGGGTCAATGGCAAGATGTCAAATAAATTCTAGATATTATTAGGTTTTGGAGGTCGTAGGATGCACTTCCTGGCATCATACGATACTAGCTAGATAGCTAGCTAGGTAGATAGATAGCTAGCTAGATTGCTAGATAGGTAGATAGATAGCTAGCTAGATAGCTAGATAGCTAGATAGATAGATAGGTAGAAAGTACAGCCCTCTAAGGCAAGTACTTGCCACTATACAGGTTTCTTGAAGATGGTTACGTACCATGTGGGCCCACGCCGAGGGTTTGCTGCTACGCAGACTATGTTTTTGTTGAGTTGAGTTTATCTTTAGGTAATAATTACAAATATAAATTACAGAAAGTACAGTAAAGGCATATCATCACCTGAGGTTCATGCACTAGAAGCTTACAAGCTGTACAATCAAGGCATGCCTGGTAACAGAACATTTTGAAATTCATAAATTTAAATGGCTACATTTTCATACTACGCACATAACAGTGCTCCAAGTGACATCTTTTAAAGTTATTTTTAAAATTCCTAACTGATTCATCTTCAGTGCAAATGGCTTTTTGTTCCATATGTTGGCAACTTTATAGTTGATCATATGTTCTTGCAATTTAGTTTTAATTAGCGGCACTTTTTAATGGTACCCCTTTTCCTTAATCATATGTTAAGTTGTAATATGGCAATCATGTTTAGCATTGGTGAATGTCAAAATGAAGGTTGGAGATTGAAAGTACAATAAATTTGATATCATGCAACTTGCACAATTTCACTCATGAAGGTGTCCTTGACATATATGGAGGTTTGAAAACAAAAAAAAATTGTCCTTGACATATATGGAGGTTTGAAAACAAAAAAAAATTGTCCTTGACATATATGGAGGTTTGAAAACAAAAAAAAATTGTCCTTGACATATATGGAGGTTTGAAAACAAAAATAAATTGTCCTTGACATATATGGAGGTTTGAAAACAAAAAAAAATTGTCCTTGACATATATGGAGGTTTGAAAACAAATAAAAATTGTAATTAGTGTTCTGTACCAGTCAGTACATTGTGTTAGTGTTCCAGTTCTGAAGAAATACTTTTTCCCCAATTTTGTACACAACCGAAATAAGTCAATGTCCCTATCAAAAACACAACTAGGCCATATAGAGTATTACTGGATTGAATTGTGTTTGGTAAACGCATTATTCTTTCAGTCTGCTTCGAAAACGAAAGAGTCACACCTACATTTTTGCCAATGATGACAATAGCCCCTCTTTGTTCTGTAGTGAAGGGAACTGTTTGAGCACACTGTCCAGACGTCAAAAATGTGAGTCCAACCCTGAGTCAAAGTGATTATGATCGGTGAGTCCAGTAAGTTGCATGGTGATCAACTGATCAGTGTTAAAATAGGGTTACTTGGTATGTTGATATTTCATAATATTGTGTAATTCACATCACTATCATAATATGAAAATTAGTGAAAATCACTAATTGTATTAGACATCTTGAAAACGAAGTCAGAAATGCCTGTACTCATGATACAACTAAGCTAATGGAGTTTCGTTTCGAGATAAATGACTCCTAAGTCCGAAAAACTTGCTGAACTGTTAAAAAAAGAGCGAAGCTAACATAATATACAAGACATGACTTCAGGCTTTGTTAAAAAGTGTGTTTCAAGATCTTCGAAAGAGGAAGATTAAAAAAAAGCGAAGCTAACATGAGACAGAAAGACTTCATAGCCTGTCACAGGTGGATTAAAAAACTTATTTCTCGACTTCAATCTTCCTGTTTCGAAGCTCTTAAATAACACTTTCTAAGAAAGCCTGTTTGTACTTAGCTATCGGTCTTATTCAGGGGCGTCAATTCTTGACGGGGAGGGGGGGGGGGGATGCAGGCCTACTTTGTCGGTCGCATTATGAATTATGACTCCCTCGTATGCTTGTCACGAGGTAAAGTAATGGTGCCAGACTATTTTTTATAGATAAACTTGTACTAATAAGTGTAAAACTGTTTAACAAAAAGGTAAAAATTCCACAACAAAAGTGTGTAGTAAACAGATAATTTTCATTTGTCAATTTCAAGGGGGGGGGGGATGATTGCATTGATCATGCCCCCCCCCCCCTCCCTTCCCAAAAGGTAAGGGGGTATTTTTCCCCCCATTCCCCCCTTAATTGACGCCCCTGGTCTTACCTGATTGAATCACCTTCTATTTTACCCCATTATTGGGGCCACTTCGCCAGAAAACTACTAATATTTTTTTTAATAGGGAAACATGAGTTGTCAAATGAACCGGGTGCATTTTCTGGGAAAGCTGAGAGGTATTTTAAGGCGCAGAGCTGTTGGCTTAGCCAGAAAAAACGTCCTAATTGTCTTTTCCAGAAGCAGCGAGTTTCTCCTGAACATGCCAGATGGTTTAAGGCCAGACAAAATGATGCAGGTCACTTTAAAACTATCTTGTAACACAAATGTTGCATTCTTATAATCTATTGCAATGCACTGCTTAAGGTACTATTTTAAGTTAATGGTTTCACTTCTACATAATGGGAAACATAGGATGCACTGCAGCAAAACCCTCAGCGAATCCCACATAGCACGCAGGCATCATTAAAATAGTGTCCATCCGACAGGCAGGAGGGCGGGCATTGCGCTTTCACTACCAGAGAAGAACTCGAACACACACTTTCGTTTCCAGAGCAGAAATGCACTTATCCTAATGAAATGTCATACAATAACATTGTAAATGTTCTGGTGGTGTCTTTTGATTGTCACACTTATGAATCGCAGCTTTTTAACAAAATTTGGAAAAAAAACATATTTACTGAGTGTAAATATAGCGTGTGCGGTGAACTGAAACGATTGTCACTTGGCCCGCATAGCCTGATACGCAGTGCTAATAAGAGTCCAAGATCTCCCATTTTTTGCACTTTTGAATTTCTCTATTTGTTCATTATATGCTGAAAATCCATTCAGTTGAAATTTAAGCCAATTGAGCATCAAAAGTATTGTCTGCCCTCTTCCTACCATTTAATTTGTCTGGTTCAAAGATTTTATGAACATTAAGGAGTATGGCTTGATAGAATTAAGTAAATTTACTTACTTGTAAAATAGGTTAACAACGGGACGCCGCCATCTTAGCCTTTCTCTTTAAATGTTACATGTTACTACTTCCGGCCGTTAGGCCAACGTCGTGGGGTTTGGCCAATAGCTAGCCACTTCCGGCCGCTTCTAGCCGTTTCCAGCCGAAAATTCGTATAAAGCAACCACCCTTGCTCAAACAATCATTCGTCTTCTCATCTTCGTTTCCCTCCCACCCATCCCCATATTGATCATATCACAACTAACAATTCACCATCTACGTATAAGCTTTACCTTATATCAATCTAAGTCTATAAGATTGAATACAGAATTGTAAACAGTAAGATCACATGATCAATATATGCAGTATGTATGCAGGAGAAAACAAAATGTTACAAAAATATTTAAAAAATGTTACAAAATCTCATAAAAAATGCTACAAAATGTTACCATAAATTACAATCTTAATAGCCTTGAGGGTGTCCTCAAGAGCAAATGTCATATCTGTCTGTGTGTCACCTCTATCTCTTATTTATGATCAGGGCCAAATAAATTGGCAGTGTGTCCAAACCTACTTCCGCTTTGACTTCTAGTTGTTAATCAACACAATGGCATGTTCCCTTAACTAATCTACACCTAAGATTATCATGTGTCCAATAAAGTCACATATGTGCTATGACAATACTTCCTAAGATATGTATATGAAATTCAGCGACTATGAAATGGCACATAAAGATGTTGGGTATAATTTCATAAAAAACTAACATTTGTATTTATTTGTATATAAATAAATAATGTTTAGATGCAAATAAATTCAAATCTTAAAGGTTTATTTAGTATGGAATGATACTAAACACACCCATTTAAATGCCTTCGTAAGTCAAAACATTTTTTGCACGCTGATTACTTTCAGCAGGTAACTGAAGGAACTACACGTCAACAGTTACTGGATTGTTGGGCTGCATATTTTCATCAAATCCATGGCATTTAGGTTTGTTATTTATATATATTATTACCAAACACTTTACTGGTGTATTACATAATATCAAGAAAATAATAATAAGCATAAGGGTGCAGTCAAGTCTTAAGTAATACAGATTATTATGCGATTAATGATTATGAAATTGCTAATTATAAACACAAAAACTGTTGACTGGGTTTGCTGAGAGTGAAATTAAGAGACTTATAACCTACTGTTATGCCTATGTACAAAGAATATGGCAATACTATGAATATATGTTGTTTACTTACTGTAAAGGTGGTTAACGCCATGTCATGGTCGGTCAAACATCCCCAGCATGATGTCCGGCGGACGGGGGGCTGGTCAGCTGATGCAGGCAGCCAATTGGGACTGCCCTACGGCTAATCCCCCTCTCATGCCTATATAGCCTCTGCCCCCACGCTCCGTGGTCATTCGATTTCCTTTCTTCCCGCCCACCATCACCCTAAATTTTAAAATTTCAGCTTCTGCTATTTTTATCAAATTATTTCCAGTATCGGGTACATTACAGGATTAATAAAAAATTTCACAATCTACTAGAGATGTGTTTCAATTTTGTATCTTGCATTGTGTTTCCCCCAAAAGCAGGCCTGTATCATCATTACTTTTACTTGTGCCAAAATAAATGTATGGCAAATGTTTCCACACTTATCATTGTGTTGAGTTCTTCATTGCATTGACGTTAATAGATAATTATTGTAAGCACTTGAATATTCTACAACCTTTTATGGCTGTTATTGCAAAGTATGGGATGCTAACTACAAGGAATATGTAGGAAACAACACCATTTTTAGCATTTTTTCCCAGGTGTTCCATTATTATGAAAAAAAAAAGAATGAAACAATGTCAAAATGTCACTTTAAAAGTCATAGTGTCATTGATATGGTGGTTAGACAAAATCTTCATATTTTCCCCTTATTATATAAAATTACGAAAAAGTAATGGCCATGAAACCCCAAAAAAGAATCTCTGCACTATTCAGACATATTCTGACAAATTTTGTATGCATATATGTGCAGTAAGTAGTGTATGAGCTCAGGAAACGGAAAAAATAATTATTCTTCATTTTTCTCTAAATATTCTAAAACACCTAAGATATGTCAATGTGACTATACAATTTAATGTAATTAATATGTTTGATGGTATTCATTTCATGTAATGTCTGCTCTAGCTAAGAAATAGCAATATATATGTTTGTAGTTAACACCGAGTGCCTTTATAGGTAAATATATAATTTCATTAGTCACTCATAAGCCGGTGTGGGCTGGGGATACCAAAGATTTGTTATGTTTAAGTTAATTTTTAAATTTATGTATCTGTGTGATCATAATAAAAATGTTCATACATTAAAAGACACAAATAAGCTTTATATAGTTCAGCTCCTGAAGCACAATTTAACACAATGTTCAGCATTCTTTCTCCAGAATTTCCATTAATATACATGAAACGAATGTCAAAACGAAGTCTGAAAAGTGAAATACTATAATTTAGATATACAATTGACATAATTTCACTCATATAGGGTAAATAGTGTCTTTGGTATGGAGGTTTGAGAAGATTTAGAATTTTCCCAATTTTCCCCTTATTTTGAAAATTCCTTAGTATTTAAGACCATTAGACCCTCAAAAGGTACCACTACACTATTTTAGACAATATTAGACATATTATGACAAAGTTTAGGTGCAGTTAGGGCACAGTTATGCTCAAGAAACGAAAACAAATACTCTTTGTCTATTTTTTCCCAAATTTTGTAAAATATAGCTGAGATATGTCAAGATGACTAGCAAAAGGCACCACTGGGCCAGATAAGGTAGTGCATTAGTGTTTGAGTTCTGTCCTAAAACAGAGTGTTATGCCTGCCCGCCCTCCACTTTGTTCGCTGAGGGGAAAAGCTAGCCAAGCGTGGCCGTCACTAGTGAAACAGTGGATAATCATATGTATATACTCATGAGTGAATACTTCACTCATGTTGAATTAATGTATAAATACATAGTCACAACACGAGTGAAATTTCACTCATGATTCGAAAAATTTCTGAAGCATGAAATTTTGAAATAACATTAATAACGATAAATCATATTTTAAATGGAATCACTACAGGCGGGGCTTCAAGAAAGCATTCGTCAAAACACAAAAAGTTAAAAAAAACTTAGAAAAATGTGGTTATGGTATGTATCCAGACTTTAATAAATTATTCCTGTAGAATTCAAGAAAAACCAGTTTTCGGGGTCTCCTGGCAAATTTAACACTAACAGAATACGTAATAATTTTAAATTTATCATGCCAAAAAATAAGAAAATATCATGCTGTATTCTTGTTTAATTGGCAAATAAATTATTTTCAATTCAATTCAATATTTAATATTACAGATTAGAGGTAAGTAATATCACAAAGCATTTGGCAATAATATTCAGAAAATACATTTGGAATTATATTTAATATAGTTTACATTTTGAATAACACAATCATGGCCTGTTTTTGATTTGATAGACAGAACACTAAGATGGCAGGGGATGGCAACTGCCCCCCCCCCCCCCCAACCCCAACCCTAGAATTTTGCCAAAATATAGTACATTTATGATTACTGAAGTAAACATCAGAACGTCAGAAGCGTGACTTTTGACCGAACTGCACTCCCCCCCCCCCTTCCTTAGATATTTTCTGAGGCTACGGCCCTGCTGCCTTTTGTACCCCACGACCATGCGCGAAGCACGAGTGTAGTTCGTACTCTGTGACCTGACAGTAACCCGGTACTTTAAAATCCAAAAGGAGGGGGGGGGGGGGAGGTTCAAAACTTAATGCATAGTAACATTTTTATTATTTCAAACATTAATATAGATTTCCTACCCCACATTTTCTTGGAAACGCACCCCCAAAAAAAAGTCCCGGCTTCGAACTTAAAACCACGTGGGAATTCCAAGATTTGCTTAAGTACCATCCTAGGTGAAACTAAATATTTAAATATTGAGCTGGTGCTAAGAGGCAAATTTGCTCATGAACACAATGTGTTATTACCGTAACATACGTATATTATTTGAAAAACGAAAGAACGAAGCAAAAAAAAAAAAAAAAATATATATATAAATATATATCTTTTATTCGACAGCTTCAGGTCATTTATGACATATGTGTCACAATGTAAACAGAAAATACCATAATGATAAAATATATAAATATATATATATACTGTCAATATCAAGCAGTGTCCAAATTACTTAAATAGCTACACACGTGCAAGCCAGGTATGGCTCTAGAGGTGTTTGGGATGGAAAGGGGGGGGGGGGACGGGGGGGGGGGGAGGAACAGGGGGGGGGGGGACGGTTTTTTTCCTCCTTAAGCCAATCCGTGGCTTCTGTAAGTTGCACCCACTGGTTCAGACTTCAGTTTAGCACTTCAGGACGCGTGTTAGGCTACATAGCTGCTTCAAATAAGGTACAGTGACTTTACAATTGTAAACTTTGATAATTAGTTCATGTACCTACCAGAAAGTATGGCGTTTTCAAGTATTTAAAGCAAGTTACTGATATTTTCATGAGTAAGAATTGACTTTTATTCCTTCATTGCAGTGTTTTTATCAATAACATGAACTTAGAACAATTAATTTGAGTCTGATTATCTAAAACGGATAAAACTGAATGCAGTGGTTTTAATTCTTAGAGGGGATATCCCCATTTTTAAAGGTTTACATCAGACCACATGCAGTTAGCATGAACGCAGATATTTCAGAAAAAAATGAAGAAACTTTTTGATATGCATTTTAGTGACAGGCGACATCAGAAGACGTCTGAGCCTTTTACCAAATATTTAAATGCAAATGATTATACCCGTTTAAAAACAGAGATAGATATGTTTATAGATATTCTACAGAGTCTATCTGTACTGGTTATGATACTAAAAATGTATAAGAGCTGATAGATATATTAATAAGACACAATGAATTATCAATGATACAAAATTAACATAGCATAAGATATCGCTGGTGATGAAGAATAGAAGAATCTGCCTAAAAATTTTTTTAGTCTGAAACACGTTCTTAAATATATTTGGGAATATCAAATCGATTTGTTGATCTCTGATCGGGCACTTCATGAGCAATGTCCCCGCCGCTGGATGTCATTCGGATGAGACGTTAAGTTGGCGGTCCCTTGTACTCAGTGTCTATGCTGAGGCAAGTAAAAGATCCCACCCATGGGGTAAATGTGTAAAATGCGTGGATTCCTCCTCTCTCTCACCTCATCAATCAACCCTCAATAGCGGCAAGAACTTGCCTTAGAGGGCTGCACTTTCCGTTAATATCTATCTATCTATCTATCGTATGGAAAGTTGATTTCACCCCATTTTATAGGTATGGAAACGGTTCTAAACCTAATTTCGAAAAATTACAGTTTATCCATCATGGGTAGGTCTAAAGTTTTCTCATGCATTCCACCATCCCGTTTCTGTCTTGTTGGTAAAAAAGTATAACTTTCAAGATTTTTTATGTGATTCTATATGTTTAACATATAAAAAATATATCCTTACATAGTGCAATCTTTTTACCATTTTCGTGTTAATGTGTTGTGAAACATTTTTGCTGAATCTTGTTTTTAGCAATAAAAGATTAATGTGTGTGCGTAGTTAGTGAAATGGCAGTAAGTGGAAATGCTCTACATTTAACTTAAAGCGTTTTTTGACCTTGACTTAAGGATATCATTGCTTGGTGACGTCAGACAATTGCGATGCCTGATTTCACCAACGTGGTTAAAGTCAAAGTTCTTAAGGCCCTTTCACACATAGCCGGATCAGACGCCGGAGCGTCCCGGAGTAACATTTTATTACCTCCGGGGGGTTCCGGGATCAAAGAGCTGTTAAATGTCAACAAAAAATAAATGTTTGGCGATGTGTACACGATGTCAATACGGTCTCAACAAGGAGCTAACACGACTGTCCCGTTTAGAGTGCGGAGTGAACCGGATTTTCACAGTGCCTTCGCGGATATCACCGGTCTTTACACCGTGTTCATTCGTGTGGAACCGTGTTGCTCCTTGTACTCTCCGGCATTAATGGCGGCGAAATATTCATGCCCGGATGTAGCCGGAGATATGCCGGAGTCAATACGGAGGTTCCTGGAGATCGGCGGAGTATATTGGGAGTCTATACGGATCTACACGGATCTACACGGATTAAATTACTCCGGGAACTCCGGCATGAAAAATTAAACATGTTTAATTTTTTCCCCCGGAGTCCCAAGGTGGTCCAGGAGCACCCCGGACAATGACGGACAATGCCGGACAATCCCGGACATGAACACGATGTCTACACGGCTTTCCCCGGAGTATGCGGGAGTATTCCGGAGTTGTCCTCCGGGACGCTCCGGCTTCTGATCCGGCTATGTGTGAAAAGGGCCTTTAACCTACCACAGGCAGTGCTCTGCATGGCTGCCCTCAAGGTCATAGACTTGCATGGGCTGCCTTGGGAAGTTACTATAGCGATATAAGTCATTGACTGTAACCTACACAATGACCAAGAAGTTCACCAGAGGTTTCGCCTGACTGAAGCTACACCTCCTCTACTATTAGCACCTGTTGCTGCCAATATCCAATGTCTGCCGATATTGCATATTGGGCTGGATATTGTGTCCTTTGGGCCAATAGGCAGGTCTTTGGGTGGAAAACTATAGTCTTTGGGCAGCCCCCGGAGAATGTTGCTGTCAGACAATTTGTCTTTTTAATCCTTAATTATTTATTCTTTACATTGAAATCATACAAATCACTTGTGACATGCTGTTTAAGGCCACTATTGCAGCGACCTCTCATGGAAATAAGAATAGCTGGCAAGTCGATTTTGGATAGACATTTGGATAATTTGATGTCCCCTTTTCATCTTTTTTCGTTCAGATACCTATTTTGAGGTATATTAGACTATTTGGATATTGGCATGCATCTCTTCAGTGATAACCTATTCAGTCAAAATCATAATGAAAATATTGTTTTGTGTGTCATCAAAATGATATAGCATCTTAACAAATATTTGATTGGTTGTAAAGATATCAATTAATTGTTTATTCATTAAATCATGCTCCCATTCAACCATAGTGACGACAATACAGACATAAAGAGATGAATTTCATTAACTAAATTGTTATTCAAAATTACGCAGACTTTCTGCATCTACTATATTTCTACTGCACATTTTGTTATGTAATCACCCTCAGCGGCATAAATTATGCCTTTTGGATGAGTTATCGCCTCAATAAACAAACAAGATAGACAGACAGACAGCTAGACAGACAGACAGACAAAGACATTTATTCACACAAAGAGACACACATTTCATATACAGACATTGTTTGAAACATACATAGACAAATAAACAAGTGAAGAAATATTTAAAATGTATTTTTCTCTATGTGTGGGAGGCCTCTCTAAGGTCTTAAGACCGCTATCGAGAGACCACCCAAACAATAATAATACTAGTGTGCTAAATTGGAAATTTGTTTTACCACAGACACAAAACTCAAATGTATAATTTCCAGATGACAGCAGATATGCTGTTCAAAAATGTGACACCGAACCTGCCAATTTATATGATTAAATGTGGAACACAGAATCTTTTTTTTAATGTACTATTTTGCATGTTTTCGTGTATGCTCCCGAGTATCTATGCCAGCTTTACATAGGGGCCAGCAGGGCCATGACCCTGGGCCCAAGGATTTAAGGAGGCTCTCTCACATTAAAAAATACAATAAAATAATAGAACTTTGAAGTAAAATACCACTGGTTCATGTATATCAAAATGTAACTTTGATTCCTGTAAGTTAAACATTATCATGGATTTATGATTGGTATCCTTGAAAGTCACAATTTTTGGGGCCTTATTAAAACTGCCTTTATTATGTATCAGCTTTGTTCAGGCAGGTGCCTTATAGTGCTAGGTTTTTGCAGACTTAAGTGAGTTGGGTCTTATCTATTTAAATGTGTTGTGGACTGTGACCATCTCTTAAGATTGGAATTTGCAAGACCTGGTTGTAAAATGCACTTATTAAACAGATGTAAGGGTGTACTGCCCTTTATTCTAGATAATTGTACATTTCTAGATTATTATATATCTCTATATCAGTGTTTATTTCTAGATTAACGCTTAAAATTCTAGATTAACGATTCTGGAGTCTACTGTCACGTGCAGCTTGAAGGAAACCATTGCACTGACGGAGGCCATTCATTTACTTTCATGCTTTTAGCTGTCACCAAACTTGCATTGCTCTGATAAATTTCTAATTTTTTTTTACTAAGTGCTTTTTCCTTAAATTTTATTAAAAACATCAAAAGCTCTAATTATTTTACATTTAAGGCGACCTCATTGAATGCTTGCTGGCCTTAATTGCTTGACATTTGCAGCCACCTTAATTACACCTTAATTACACTGAACTTTTACCCCAAGTCAAGCAACCGGCCAACTGGTGACACTACCCTTTGTCTCACATACTGGTGGCCTTAAATTGCAATTAAAATTTTGTGTTTGTACTTGTATTAACTTGGAACTTATGCTAAGTGTCTTGAGAGGAAAACCCCGTGAAAGTTACATGACAGTGATAGATAGCACTGGTGTGAGCTCTAAAGCCCTTGTGGCCAGCCCTGTGTACAAAGCTGAATACTACCTAGGGAATTGAGAAAGACTCTGAATTGGCCTGCCAAGGAGTGTTATAGTAAACCCAGAAATTTTATTTTTACCTGAAAAATGCCTGGTCCACGAGACCATAGCATAAGCACATGAAAAATGTGCATTTTAAATCTTGTTCAATTGCAATTGATTTCCAAAACAATTACAGGTGTGCATTATATGTAGCGAAGGTCACATAATAAGAATATGGTTATTCGCAGAACTGAAAGTTCAAAAAATTCAGAGTTTTTGGAAAACACCATTACGCTCTTTAACCTGCTTTAATATTTATTTTGCCACTGGAAAAACAGAGAAACAGTAAGTTAAAATAAATCTTTTATCAAGAAGGAAAACCATATCATCACCAGTTGGAGGCAAAGATAATGATGAGATGACAAGGTTGGAAGCAAGGCATGTTTAACAGTCAACATCTACCCAACAGTCACTAAGCATAGTAAAAGTTAAAATTGCTTCAACAGCTCATTCGAACAACAAGAAAATGCAACAGCGGGCTACACATTAACAACAAAGAATGTCTATTTCTATGTCTATGTATATGAAATAATATGTCTCAGTGCCACTTGGTTTAAACATAATCAGTATGACCACCTGCAAGAGGTAGATGTAATGATGAGATATATATATAATTTTATTGACATGATATTATCATAATTGATACATTTGTCAACATACAAATAACATACAATAATACAGTACTTTTACAGTGATAAGAAAATAATACTAAAAGTGTGAAGCTAACAGTCTATATTAAATGTTGTGACTATGTATTTTACAGCAAGTTGGTCCCGGTTGTGACTAGTAAAAATACTAATAATACAAACAAAAAATAAAAAACAGACAAATATATACTGCTTGTCCCAGTGGTTTAACCAATCTGGCTATCCATGTATGGTTCTAAATAATAGTATGCGAAGCCCAGGGGAAGAAAAAATAAATAAAAATTTAGAGGGCATGGTTTAGATATAAGGCATGGAGTGGTGGGTGGGTTGATTAGGGCTTTACATCCTGTGTTTCCGCACCTGTTGGGCTAATTAGGACAAGCAGGGATCATGGCAATGAGACGAAGGATGAAACAGCCATCCAACTTAGGCTGTACCAGGAATTGAACCCGGGACCCAGTGGTTTGAACTTGGAAGTCCAGCGCGCTACCACGGAGCTAGGCCCCCACCCGTGATACGGCTTGGAGTCAACGCCGTGTTACACATTCACCCTATGGGTGAGGTCTTTTACTTGCCTCAGCATAGACACCGAGTACAGGGCACCTCCAAGTTAACATCTCAAGCGATGGACATCCAGCTGGGATGTAGCTCATGAGGAGTGCCCTAGGATCAAACCCGGGACCTTCAAAGGAGTGGGTGAGGTCTTTTACTTGCCTCAGCATAGACACCGAGTACAGGGCACCTCCAAGTTAACATCTCAAGCGATGGACATCCAGCTGGGATGTAGCTCATGAGGAGTGCCCTAGGATCAAACCCGGGACCTTCAAAGGAGCTGGCCAACATGGAATTGGCAGATGTCATAAACATTAGCCCAGCCAACACTTGAGACCAGTGCCAAAGGTTTTGACAAACAAAAATATTATCCTTAATTTTTTTAGAAAATGTTCATTACTGTGCATTATAACAACCAAAAATTGAGAAGCCCCACTGATTTGTACATCTGAATATAAACTGCGCAATTTGCATTTTTCTTTCTGAACCCACCATGCATATCTGAAATAACAAAGAAAAAAAATTTATTGCAGGCACTCCTGTTGCAGCCAACCATAGTTACCATACCATCGAGTAGAATGACAAGAAGTTAAAAAATAAAAATAAATACAATAAAAATAAGAAAAACAAAAAAAAAGTTAACGCTTTGGAAATTCGTGTACAAGGATGAATCGAAAGGGAAATTAAGTTTTAGCTTTTCCTTTAAACTAATATCGTGAAGTGGTCTTTGAAATAACAAATATAAAAAAAAGCTATTGAGCTGTTAAAACATGCCTTTAATGTAAAAATAACAACATCAAACCAATTACATAAAAAAATAGATAAAAAAGAGTATATCCGGATATGAAAATGCTACTTTTTAACAAATAACTTTCAAAACAACTTGCTTGCCCAAAGAATAACAACTGAAAAATAACAACTGGGAAAAAAAAAGAATTTATTTCATTTGTCAGTCTGGAAGTGTGTGTTTTTATTGGGTCTTAGATCTATCCTCCTGGTCTGTTGTGATCATGTTGTTTAATGGGTTAATTATATTTATATAGGTTATTTTTATATGTATATATGTCACTTAACAGACGAAATAAACTGTCTTGAGTCTTGAGTCTATATCATTTATTTTTATTTATTTATTTAACAACATATTTTATAAGGGTGAATCACTCAGTAAATATACTGATTCAAGTAATGCCGTTAAAACAAATACAACTTGTATTCAAAACTAGATAGTATATATACAGAACAGATACTAAATATGCAAGTAAAACATATTTGATATGCTGCAAACAAACATAAGACTTAAGTATATTGATCGTGTACATGAATAAATTAATATGATTAAAAAAAAAGTTGTGACTGCGAATTTGTTCAAAACTTTCGTCATAACTGCATCTTGAAAATGTTACCTAACTCTGAGGAAACGTGCAGTTTGGGAAATAGGAATTGTTTCTGTATTTGTGAGTGAATTGTGTTTTACAATAATCAGATTAGTGTATCTGCATCTGACTAACTGACTGACTAACTGACCTACTAACTGACTGACTAACTGACCGACTAACTGACTGACCACTTGACTGACCACTTGACATAATGACAGTAAATTATTGTATTGTAATATATAATTTTATGTTTAATTCTTGTTTAATTCCATGTGATTGTAATCAGTGACTGACTGACTGACTGATTGACTGATTGACGTGCTGATTGACTGATTGACTGATTGAATAATTAACAAACCTTATTAATTTATTGAATATATTTTAAAGGGTGGCACAATTAGCAGGAGCTGTTTTTCATTGAGCCCCTTTGTGTGTATAGTAAAAAAAGACAAAGTACATAAATATCAAAAGGCTACAGACTAGTCTATATGCAATATATACAAAATTGAATAGTATGTATTGCCAAGTCACCCAATCTTCATAATACATAAAATGTATTTATTTTTATTTTCAGATATCAAAATGAGCAGGGACGTAGAAAAAACTCACATGAAAAATTTGGAGTTGGAGGAAGAAGAGGAGGTGGACCCCTGGGATCTTCCTGAGCTCAATGTCAAAACAACTCCATGGTCTGGTAAGTCTATTTTGTGCAATGTTTGGTTTTTGGCACTTCTCACCTTGGGTGTGGGTGGATGAGAGCTTTACGTCCTGTATTTCTGCACCGATGGGCTAATTAGGACAGGCAGGGACCATGGCAATGAGACGAAGGATGAAACAGCCATCCAACTTAGGCTCGCCTGGGAATTGAACCCTAGACCCAGTGGTTGGAAGCCCAGCGTGCTGCTACCACTGAGCTAGGCCCCCGCCCTTTCTCAACGTGGACTTAAAAGTTAAAGGTCATGGGCCGATCAAAAGCATGATATTGGCGAGAATGTTCTGATTTTTTATATATAATTAAAAGAGTTTTTGATATGATTTCAATAATAGAGATTAAATTTAATAGTAATGTAGTGCAAGGACACTAATGATCACAGATATAACAATTAGCAGTTTCACAGAGCACATTGCAGGAGTCTATGAATTTTATGGAATGGTATTGTATATATTTGGATATCGGTAGCTAATTCTATTTTCGGCAAACTCATGTTTTTTTGAAACGTTTGTTGATATTTGTGTGTGTTTTTGGTTTTTACAAATTTAGTTTCCATGATATTTAACAGAAATGGCTAGCGTTCTTAGACATTTTGACTTGACTCAGAATGACTACCCGCTGGGGGGGCCACATACAGTATATATGGCAATTGTCTAAAACGCTGATCAAAATCCATTTTCCTGAGAATACTATGGCATACCCAGATAGCAATCCAAATCGACCCAGCATCCATGTTAACATCACCAACATCACGCCGACGTTGAAACGATTTGGAAAGCTATCTGTACTTTTGTAATGTAGGCCTATAATAATATGATATAATTCAATTGTTTTGACTGTCCCACTGTATATTTATCTGAGTTAAATGTCACCTTTTTCAGAATTAACAGCAGGAGGTAAAATATGGCGAGTGACGTGGGCTTTCTTGCGTTTTTTTCTCCTCCTCGGATTCCTCTACATGTTTATCTGCTCTTTGGATTTCTTGGGCACTGCCTTCAATTTATTGGGAGGTAAGTTTATCGTTTGTATGATTACAGCAATAAGTCAAACATTTAGTTATACAGTTAGTTTCATTAAAAAAGGCCATCAAGTTGAACCTAAGCTAGACAACTTCTGCTATACGATGCTACCTGGCACTCAAGGGAACTGTCTGGCTATAGCTGGCTACTCAAAGCCAGATCTGAAAGTACATATTTACGATATATTAGGTACATTTCTTACATTTACCAAGGTTTTTTTTTTTCAGTGGTGGTAGGTGTAAGCCGAATATTAGATAGAAGTAGACAGAAGCAGCTGGCTTAAGTCAATTAAAGTTACAGCCAGGAATAGGTTGCTGTCTGTGGTGCACATTTATAATTAAAGTTTGGGTGAGAAAGAGAATAATAATAAAATTTAATTTTACAGTGATATTTGCACTATCTAATTTTTGTAATGCCGTATGTTCAATGTTTTAATTTTTTTCTTTCAATATTTATGTTGATAGTTACAATTATGAATGTTTTATATTCAATATCTATATTGATATTTACGTTCTCTTATATTTCAAGTTCCATATAAGTGCAATAAATATGCTGATATAATAATATATATATACATCTCCCTATATTTTATGTTCAATATGAGCGCAATATTTATGCTGATATTTACGTATGTCTAGTGTTCGTGTCCAATATAAATGTAGGCCTGCTGCAATAGTCATATTGAAATTTCATTCCTATAGTTTTTAGTATTCAGTATTAAAATGATATTAACATTACCTAATATATTAACAAGATATCAATAAAATAAAATAAATAAAATAAATTCCATTGAATTATAAAGATTTATCTTACCTTAATATTTTGTGTTCAATACAAGTGCAGTAAACACTGATAGTGACATTTTCTAATATTCAATTTGCTAATGTTTTGTTTTAATTTTCTCTGCAGGCAAAACAGCAGGAAAAGCCTTCAGAGAGACTGACCTTCTGGACAACCCAATAGCTGGGCTTATGGTTGGAGTGCTGGTCACTGTTTTGGTTCAAAGTTCCTCAACATCAACTTCTATAATCATCACCATGGTCGGGGCTAACTGTAAGTATTACAGCAGATTTCATAGACTTGGAAACTACACTCCATATGACGTCATGTTAATCCTGGACTCCCATTGGTTAAAGCAGTCCCTCAACCAATGAGATCCCAGGATCCACATGACGTCAGTTCAGCTGCAAAGTGACCACATGCATTTTAGGAAAAAATGACAAAATGTATTTCACACTAGAAATATCTGCTCACACATTCTCAGATGCTAAGCGAAACATTTAGTAATTTTGGCCTGTCCAGAATGACTGATCCCAAACTTGACACAGTTCAACTTTGTCTTGGAAGTTAGTCAGTCATGAATTTCACAAATCTGATTAGTCAGATAATTGTTTACGTCTAGATATTGGTCAGATAATTGTTTATGTGTAAATATTACACGTAAACAATTATCTGACTAATATGTACACATAAACAATATTAGGATTCATTGTCAGAACTTAAGAACATGCTTATGTTTGGCAAACGTTAGGTAAATGTATGTGATTCTGTTGGGCTAATTTGGCCTGCTGACATTAATTCAACGTCATTTTGCACAATTTACCAACTGTTTTGCAATGGTCAATGACTGGCTTAACGTCAATTTCATTGTTAGAATGAGTTGTCATTAGACTGGTCAAATGTTCTGACAACATTGAGAATGTGCATGCACAATCAACATCTGGGGCATTCTATACCACTGTAAGGGTTGGTCCAAAGTTGGGTCCAACTCATACGAAACCAACTGCTTTGTTTTGTGCAAACAATATTCGAGCGAGCTTATAGGCAGAGACAGTCAACACAACTTTTATGGATTAATGTTATAATATCTGTTGTTGACTTCCACGCTTTTTACTCCTTCAGTACTGGATGTCAAACAGGCTGTGTTCATCGTGATGGGAGCCAATATCGGAACAACTGTCACAAACACCATTGTGTCTCTTGCGCAAGCGCGGGAGAAGAACGAATTCCGAAGGGCATTTGGAGCAGCTACGGTACACGACATGTTCAACTGGTTGACCGTCGTCATTCTTCTGCCGATAGAATGGGCAGCTGGAATGCTTCAGAGGTTAACGGCAGTAATCATCGAATCCATGCATCTGCAAACTTATGAAGAGGCAAAGCAAGACATATTGAAAGTCATTACAAAACCATTCACCAAACTAATCATCAAGGTTGGTACAACATTTATTCAAGAAAAAAATTAGTTTTGTTCTCAGACTTCTCAAAATCCCAGATAGAATTTTAAGATCTGGTAAATATAGGACCACCGACATCTATTTTTAAAAAGAAACCGAGATAGTTTTTAAAGTTGAAACAACAGCGATGTTGATACGATGTTGGATTGGTATCAGCGATGTTGATACAATGTTGGTGTTGCATCAGCGATGTTGATACGACGTTATACCGACAGTGGTAATTATTGGCCAAATACTGGCCCGATTTGGAATACTATCTGGAGAACTCTTAAATATGAAGCAAAGAGGTTTTACCATACCATTAGAAAACTATACCTCCATATCAATAGCTCAATTAATGATGGTTGTCTGAATCTGCCTTTACCATAAGGCCAGAAAGCTGCTATGAGACTATATTTCACCCCCTATATAAACCATGGATGTCATTTTTCTATTTTAATTATAACATGCACAATTCAGGCCATTAAAGAATGGAGCATTCTCGGTACTAATTGAAAGATACTTAAATTTCAGATTGACAAGAAGGTCATATCCAACGTAGCCAAAGCTAAAACTGCTGAAGAACTGGATGCTGCTCTGAGTAAAGACATCCTAGTGACTTGGTGTTCAAAGAAGGGGAACCCATACAACACCACAGTGCTAGAAGAGGTTTCATGCTTCACCATGGATAATGTCACCACTAGTGTCAGTGATACAGTCACTTCAACAATGGCTACTTTCAATACAACCATCATTGATGCCTGGTCAAGTGTTAATGCCACCTTCAATGGCACAACTGAGGCACCTGAGACGTGTTATGCCAATGTCACCAAAGTGGAGTATGAGAAAATCGAATACAGATGTAAGTAAAAAATTTCCATTTTATGATTTTGAACTGGCTGGATTTTGGTATCATTTACATCTACGTACGTTATCTACATTAAAGACTTTGTTTAGACAGTGCTCTTTTGCAATACCATAAAGTTGTATTACCGTGATTGTTATCACTAGATGGCGCAATGTGACTATCAGGTGCTGCCACCTGTTGAAAGTTTGCATTAACGGCAATACAACGGAGCACTCTGCATGTAGTACAAATTTATATACAATTGGACCCGCAAATTAGGAAGAATTTGGGATTGCAAAATATTGTTCACTATAAGAATTATATGTGGGTCCGGATTAAAAGATTAGCACACGGTCAATTCTTTGACAATGAGACGGTCTTGAATCATAGCACCAATGTTAAATTTACATCTGTGGGGTGTGGGTGGGTGTGGGTGGATTAGGGCTTTACATCCTGTTTTTCTACACCTGATGGGCTAATTAGGACAGGCAGACACCATGGCAATGAGATGAAGGATGAAACAGCCATCCAACTTAGGCTAGACCGGAAATCGAACCGCGGTAGCCAGTGGTTGGAAGCTCAGCACACTACCACTGAGCTAGGCATAGATTAAAGCAATCTCTCAGCCATTGGGCATCCTGGTTTCACATGATATTATCTAGAGTTGAGTTTCTAATTATAAGTAAATGAAATTGGCTGTAAAATACCTCTGCCAAGTCACATCTTTATGTTGTATAATAACATTTTTGTTGGCTGGATGAGCAAATTCAATTGCCTTTGGAAAGTTGTTTAGCAATGATATACAGCATTAAAGGACTTTGGCAGAAACTATTTTTAGAACATGAATGTGCCCTAACTCACTGTATAACCACTAATATATCAGGCCCTCTCATATGACACTGACTGAGATAGAATACAATTCTTAATCAATGCTTACTTTTCAGGCCACACCTTGTTTTCTCAAGGTAAAGATGATTTCAAACTGAGTGACGTATCAGCCGGAATAATCCTTCTCGTTGTGGCTATCACCATTCTCTGCATTTGTTTGGCTTGTATTGTGAAGCTACTGCAGTCCATATTCAAGGTTAGTGGCTTTTATGCTATTCTATTGTATCAATGCTACTGTTCTGAAGCTCAGTCAGGTTATATGACCAGCTGCCAAAAGCAGACATAAAGATGAGATGTAACAAATGGACCCGGCTAGACGTCAACCCGGCATCAGCCAAAATCAGTCAATATTGGTCTGATGTCATGAAGAGCAGGATGGGTATAGTAGATAATCTAGCCCTGCCTTCACCACAGGAAACCATTATAATGGCCACTTTTTGTCTTCATGACATCAGACCAATATTGACATGGATTGTCATTTAACACATTTTTTAATGAGTTTGTAAACTGTGGGTGGGTTTGGGTGGATTAAGGCTTTACATCCTGTTTTTCTACACCGGATGGGCTAATTAGGACAGGCAGGGACCATGGCAATGAGATGAAGGATGAAACAGCCATCTAACTTAGGCTCCACCGGGAATTGAATCAGGGACCCGGTGGTTGGAAGCCCAGCACACTGCTAGGCCCCCACCCCGCTTTGTAAACTGTAGAGAATGAGGTTCAAACTTCAAACCCTTAGCCACAGTCTGGGCCAGTGTGCCACATAAGTAACTCTGCCCTACTTTGGAGTAGTGACAAATTACGTTCGCATAATACATGCAATATCATGAATGCTGTCTGAGTATTGCATTGCCAGTTTTGTTTGATTTGATTTATGAGTTGTTTTTTTTTGTTTCTCTCACAGGGTCCCATCGCCATGATAATCAGAAAATTCCTCAACAACGATTTCCCAGGAGCGTTCGCTTGCCTGACTGGCTATGTAGCCATCTTGGTGGGGGCCGGATTGACCATTATTGTGCAGAGTTCCTCTATATTCACTTCCACTTTGACCCCCCTGGTGGGAGTGGGAGTTATCAAACTAGACAGAATGTATCCCTTAACATTAGGATCCAACATTGGGACAACTACAACTGGACTCTTAGCTGCTTTAGCATCTGATGGAGCTAAACTTGCCCCCACATTACAGCTGGCTTTCTGTCATTTGTTTTTCAACATCATCGGAATTATCATCTGGTATCCGATACCGCAAATGCGAAAGCTGCCAATCTACCTTGCAAAATGTTTAGGAAACACCACCGCAGAATACAGATGGTTTGCCATCATCTATCTGTTCCTCATGTTCTTCATCTTCCCAGCGGTTATTTTTGGTTTGTCGCTCGCGGGATGGTACGTCTTGTTAGGAGTCGGAGGACCGTTTCTTTTGGTGGCGATTTTCGTAATCATCATCAAGGTAATGCAGAGGAAGTGCAGCTCGAAAATCCATCCAGCCAAGCTTCGTACATGGAGTTGGCTTCCAAAACCCCTTCGTTCGCTCCAACCGATCGACAACTTCTTCAAGAGGTATTGTTGTCACTGTGCATGTTGTAGTTCTCTTTGTCCTGATGTGGCTTTAACGGAAGATACTGAAGTCGTTGAGGTAGAAACGACTAACAATGGACTATCTCATGGCAAGGAAAACTTGGCATTCCACTCTGAAAATAATGACAATCTGGCCATACAATCAGATGAAAAGAAAAGCCATAAACTTTAACTTGAAAAACTAACTATTTTCCACATAAAAATGTGAACACTGACAGAAAACAAACCGTTTTTCGACATAATAAAGAGGACAGCAGTGTCAATAATCTTGTTCTCAAGTCACAGCCCAAATCTTATATCTTTCTGAAATTACTGTAGCTGTATCTCAGTGTTTGCTATTTTCCCATTTCTTCTACTGCTGGAACTAGCACCAAAGTGGACTAACACCAAAATGATGACAAAGGAATATATTAACACCCAACTATATATCATTGGGTAGAAAGAAACCAGTCAAATTCTTGATATCACAGGGTAATTGATTTCTCTTCAAAACTGATAGCTGCTGGGGATGGTAATTAGTTCTGCTTAAGATGACTAAAGTTTTACATTAAAAGAAGTGGTCAAATTTGGTAATGTTGTGTCTATCGTTAAACCAACAGAGTGTTATTGAAACTGATTTGAATACATTCTATCAGCTTTAAGCAGAAATAATTTCCTTTCAGTTATATGTACAGTCTGTGAATTACTTTTGCCCAACCTATGCCAGATTATATGTGATATGTCATCCTTTACGTTTTTTAATGTATTTGTGTCACTTGCCAATTTAATGTACATATTTTATAAACTCCTAACATGGTTTTAAAAATGGGAATTGCTTCACAAATGTTGATGGTTTTATTAACACAAATTTGTTTTACCCAATATATACAAATAATGCCAATAAGGAAATATTATTATCCAAGATGTTGTGCTCTCCAGGGCACTTCCAAACTTTTGGAAGGCAGCAAATTTCCAATATGGCTACAATTTGTTTTTTACATATGGTGACCAATATGGCAATTTATTTTCAGTATGTTGACTACAAATGTAATATGTCTAAAATATTAATTTTTACAGATCTGAATAAATTTTTACTGTTTGTGCGATGTTTTATGTATTTTGTACAGTGTACTGATTTCAATAATAAAAGTAAAAAATATGTACATACATGTTGTAGTTGTGCAACAATAGACACATTGATTAATATCTGCATGGTGTTTCATTTGTGCTAACTGTATATAATTGCACAGTTAGTGTATTAATATTGGTTCAAATTAATAATATTCAGCTGATTTTCATTGCATTAAACTCTTCACACCTTGCAGGATGAGAAGTAAATATAAAAGCATTGAAATAAAAGCAGTGTCTCTATAACTTTGATTGGATTAACAAACATTCATAATTCCAAAATGGAGAAGAACAATAGTCAGACAAAAATGCAATGAAGAAGAATGTCTTTACCAAATATTGGATCAACAAAAACTTTACAATTTTTTAATCAATACAACTGAAAAATTATGTGGGTTTTAGCATTACAAGAAAAACTATTTGATCACTTGAAAATTAACCCTGATATCAAAGAACGAATTAGGAGAAAATCCAACAATAATTCGAACGAATTGGATCCAAGGTACCTGGTGTTAAAAAAGCAATCTAACCCAACCATCCAACAGACGGCAGCACTATCTAGACGTAACGGTTCAAACATTATCTACAAAGACTTAGTTAGAAGTTAGAAAGAACATCCGGCCGGAGAAGTTCCATTCAATTGCCACCTAATTCTTTAAGAAACCACCTTCAAGGCGAAAATCCAGCACTTTTTTTGTTGCCAGTGTCCAGGACCTTTTACCAAAACCGGAAGTGGTATTATACAACACAGGAAGTACTCCAACGCCCTCTTCTGGAGTGCCACAGCACTATGAGGCAGCATTTGGCTGAACTTAAAAGTGGTTTAACCACTGCCCAGCGGTTGGAATCAAAAAACTATCTTGAAAAGAATACACCGGAATAAGAAAGTCACCTATCCAGCAGGCCAGAGTAATGGCAAATAATTTTCAGTTTACGATTACTACATTATTTGTTATCTATCAGGCTCTGATTATAAATAGAACAAGTTTATAATTACAACTTTACAAGCCTGCAGTTTTCTATACCACTACTTTTCGTTAGGTTTTGCATGATTATAATTATATTCACTTACTAGTTTGCTTCAGACGCCACCAGATGGCATTTGCTGAAATACAAGACCAGGCGCCACCTAGTGTATTGTTACAAAGCTTTACCAAACAGCTGGAGTTGTCAGTATTTAATAATGTTTGAGTTAATTTCTTATACTACGATGGTCCTAATTAAATTCAGATGGCTTAGTGGTTAAGACATTCATTAGCTGAGCCCTAGGTTCGATCTCAACCCCAAAGTGATCTACCTATTCATCGCATCACGACATCTGCCTGCACCAACTGATTATACAAGTGGATACTGTGGTCTAATTGTTAAAGTGTTGCTTGCAAATCATGAGATAGCAGGTTCAGACCCACATCATGGCATAGAGGAGTCCGATAGATGGTTCTATATTGGGTAGGCATTTAAGCCCTGTGGTTAGCCCCGCATTCAGGACTATATATATATATATACTCCCCAGCAAGTTGAGAAAGACTCTGGATTAGCCTACGTAAATAAATAACCAGGGCCGGTCCTAGCACTTGCCCAAAGCTGGGCCTAATTTGGCTCATAATTATACCTCACTTTAGAAAGTGAAGACTTTTTAATTTACTATATATATATTTTTTTTTTGCTCTTTAGTTTTGTGCGTGGCCTAATAATACCATTGGGGCCTATTTACGTTGCCCTAGGACCGGCCCTGCACTCAACTCAGCTGACTGAGTTACCTGATCTGAGCTTTATAAATTACACCAACATCTAAACTTGTAATTTTCCTCATTATTCAAAATAAAAACTGATTATCAAAATAACAGAAAATCTAGTACACCGAATGTGTGGATGTGAGGTTTTACTATGTATGAATTGTACATGTACACTGTGTGTCACTTCACAGCCCAGTGACGTAATTATGTACATGTTTTGATCGATTACTCATCAAAAGTATATTAATCAATTTCTCTTATAGTCTATAGGGTGGCTTATGATATTAAAGGTCTGACAATGAATTTACTGAATAATCGGATGTTCATATGGAGTTTATGCAATTCTTGTTCTGACAAGCAGGTAATTCAGGTAACTAACAAAATATGAATCCGTTTCCCTAGTATTTTTAAGAGAAGATTTCTTAAGTCTATACTCAGCCTATGGGCTACATAGTTTAACCAATCAATTTGTTTAACTAGGTAAACTAGCAAAGAATGTCCATAATTAGGTCACTGCATGGTGACAGCACACAGTCTGCAGTAAGCCTCTGAGGAGTCCAATGGAATTAAATGAACCAGCATTCCAATTTTAGCAAATTCGTTAATAATAATACACTACATCAATTGTGCATAATACATGTAACCTTCAGTTCTGTGTAAATGTACATTGAAATCTCACATGACCTGGGCCTTCTTTTGATGCCCTGGGATTTCAAGTCCAAACAAAGACAACAGCATTTGTAGTGTTCATCCACAAAAGAATAAGTGTAATGGATTCATGTCCTTTTTACTCAAGATGTACGGATAACATTGAGAAAGTCTCAAGTTCAAAGTGCATAAGTGAGAATAA
Organism: Alitta virens; assembly: GCA_932294295.1. Classification (NCBI taxonomy): domain Eukaryota; kingdom Metazoa; phylum Annelida; class Polychaeta; order Phyllodocida; family Nereididae; genus Alitta; species Alitta virens. The sequence continues at coordinate 37,161,685 of OW028582.1, forward strand.
TGATGCAGTTAAGTCGATCACAATGACCTCTGGTGTCTTTTCGGGGACTTATTTGTGAACTGAAAAAACACTTAATTGCTAATTCATGAGACCTAGCACAACCTATCACCCATGAATGGCAACAAACAACACTTAAATGTACAATTAACTCTCAGATCTGAAAGATATTGATCACCATGGCAACCCATAAACAACATGTGACCAGGGCAGCCATCTTTGTTTTGCTGCAGGACTGCTGTAGCCTCGCTTTTATTCCAGGGCCAAATCACATCCACAGAATCATGGTTTGTATCACTCCGCGAGAACAAAAGGGCCTAATACCCACGGAAGAATAATTTACTCCAATAGGGGTAAATGTTATCAATTATTCGGGCCCTGAGGCCATTGAACTACGAGTATTCTTGGGCTAGTAGACTTTTGTTTACACAAGAGCCATAGTTAATTCAATGCAATGTGCTTTCTTTCTTTCCTTCTTTATTTCTTTCTTTGCTTCTTTATTTCTTTCTCTTTCTATTTCTTTCTTTCTTTTTTTCTCTGTTTTTTTCTTCTTCTTTATTTCTTTCCTTTTTACACCAATATAAGGAACTAAAAACTTAAATTGGGACAAACATCCAATAACCTCTTCATGAAAGCTCAGGCAAAGGGATGGACATATTATCTTGGTAGTTTTTGTTGTAAAATTTATTTCAATACTACCTTAGCGTCAACTCTGAGTCTGACTCATATCATGCCATCATTACATTTGCCACTGAAAACTGGATTTCGTCTATCATAGTCATTCTTAGATTTAAACCAGCAAGTCAGAAGTTGTAAACCACTAAAATAGATTAACTCGAATTCAAAATTGTTTTGTTAATTCTAGAACACCATGGTACTAAATCCGTCCATCAGGAAATTACAATGTATGCCTTCAAGTATAAAAATAAAAATAAAATAAAAAGATAGGCCAAAATAATATGCTGAGGCATTTTGAAGTACTCTTGCATTAAAGCATATTTGAAAGCTTTGGGGTCTTAGCATAACACGAGCTCCATAGCTAAAAAAAGAAAGAAAATGTCATTTTTTTCACACTTTTGTTTGAACGGAAGCCAATGTAAGGTATGCTTGCCAACCTAAGTGTGAAGTGGCCGTTTTGAAACATGAGCTTATTGTAAAACTCCCGAAGTCACAAGCAGTTTCACCCACAATAAAGAGATTATCAGGGGACACTCTAAAAAAAAGCTTTATTAAAACGCACTTCCCTAAACTTTTCACAAAAAACACATGCAATAAAATGTTACACTAGTGTGCTAAGTTATGAAGTATTATGCCAAGTTGGGGTTATATTTAAGCCCAATAAAAAATGACAACAAATTGATAAAATATTACAAAAAATATGGGGAAATATGAAATACCATAAGTATTATTGTATGTCAGCATTTTTGTACAGTATTATTCCGCCTTAATACCACCTCACTATTAAGGCTACTCCAGATTTCTTAATTTCTGTTACATGTATTATTACTATTATTTGCAATTACTAAAAATTATAACAGACTAGTTGTGCGTATATTATAATAGACTCAAACTCACATTCTTTATTTCTTTGCTAAAAAAATAAAAATTTCTAATTACAAATGGGGGGGGGGGGGGTCTTACTGGTGAGGCTGTATAGCATAACCTCGTCATTAAGACCACAATTTTGTGCGCTGGTGTTGGCGAGGTGGTCTAAAATATCAATGGTCTTAATGGTGATGTGCCTTAATACTGAGGTGGCCCTGTGGCGGGGTTCCACTGTACTCTGTGATTGATGAGCAGGTCTTAATTGTGAGGTAGATGACAATAAAAGTGTTGTACAGAATACTGTGGTCTTTATATAAAGTTGGTCTTAATAGCGAGGTGGTTTAATAGTGAAGTGGTCTAAATATGATGTTCAGTTTATAGGTGTTGGGAGGATGAGGGCTTTACATCTTATATTCCTGCACCTGAAGGGCTAATTAAGACAGGCAGGGACCATGGCAATGAGACGAAGGATGAAACAGCCATCCAACTTGGGCTAGACGGGAATTGAACCAGGACTCAGTGGTTGGAAGTCAAGCATGCTACCACGAGCAAGGCCCCCACCCCATGTGTACAGTTTGTAGAACAGAAACGACTTGCAAAGAACTAATTAAGGAGAGCTTAGCACCTTAAATTAATTACTACTTCGAGTTTCTGAGATTAGGTGCTTGCGTAATTTACTGTCACGAAATATCATCAGATTGCCTATTTTTGTACTCAAGTATATTCTTGCCATTGTATTTACCTCTTTATTGAGACCACCTCACCATTAAGACCAGTAAATTTGCACCAAGGGTGGTCTTAATGACGAGGTTCCACAAATTGACCACACTCATACATGACTTTGTGTAAATTCTGAGTTCAATTCTAAAAAAACAATATCTGTTCCAGAAGGATCATGCTTGAAATATAAAGACAAAATACACTGAGCAGACTAAAAGACCCACCCGTGAGGTAAATGTATAACGTGGTGTTACTGTATGTGTTCATCTCGTCATTACGTCTGTCTGCAGTTGGCCAAACAGATTAAGCAGAATAGATAAAATATACTAGAACAGAATAGAATAGAATAGAATGAAATATATACACTGGTCCGCAATTTCAAATCATTGCATTATATAGTAGAAGTGTATATTTTTTGGCCATAATTCTGAGGTTGTTGTATTTCTGAACCAGGCAGTCAGACAGCTAGACATATATAGTTAGGATCAAAGATACAGAAATAGTAACATAATATATAAAGTATATATAAAGTGTACTACATAGCGACTGCACTGCTTTTCAGGGCTTTGTCAGATACGCCGCCCTGGTGTCAGTTTTTGGAACTAAACAGTTGGTGTTCATCCGACTGGAAAATCTTGGCCAGTCATGATCAAAGAACTTGGCTGAGGTGATGTCGATCGGGACTTTTTGTGGTGTGCAATAACTCGCGGATGGATCAATAGCATAGGTGCAGTGCTGTGTCAGGGCTGGTCACAAGTCACCCAGTGCAGTATTCCTACGACTTGCAGCAACACAGGTGTTTGAAAAATAGTCCCAGGACATCAAGGTGTTGCTATGCCTTGCAAATTACCCAACAAAATTAGGTTTTTTTTATACTAATAATTAGGCCTTTTTATTTTTTTCTTCACCTTTTTTTTTTTAACTAACTTTGTATTTACACGATAATTCACTATTCAGAGATATCATATTCCTTTTGATAAACACAATTATATGTTTTTATAATGATTCTATAAGGTAAAATTGAATTATGAAACAAAAACAGGGAGTTTTCACTTAATATTATTTCTTAATTTTGCAGATATTTGCTGGAACTACAATACTGGAATTTCCTTTAATTGTGAGGTAGCCTTTATAAAGAGGATGCTTTAATATCAGATTCCACTATATGTGTATCTTTAATTCCTTACTGCTACATAATAAAACCTTTGACATTAAAAACTTTGTTGGTAAAATCTTCAGAGGTCCGAATAGTGAAATGGTCTGAAAAGATATGCCTTATTTAAAACAAACCGTGTAGGGTCCAACTTCATTTGTCAGATGCCTTAAATGTGAGTTAATTTTACACTGGGTAATTGTTTAATGGTGTAACGTTGTTTAAACAAATCACTAGGTCCACTTAATGCTTTAAAAATAGTTTCAAAGTTATCACTTCATTAACATTATTGAAACTGACAATGTAACAATAGAATTTTCTGTATTACCAATTATAAACAAACAAATTCGAATGATTTAAAATTGCACTGAGCTTGAATTGTACTGATTTTCACTGTAGCTAATTTAACATTTAAAATTCTTCCACTTTATTAACACTTAATTTGTTGAAAATTAACACCTTAAGAGACTTAACATTTTAACTTAACAGTTAAACATTAACAGCCAATTACGTTCATTGATATTTAAATATTACTGGTATTTAGTCTTTAAATGACATTTAAAGTTTATATACAAGTTATTCTAGGAAAAGTACAGATTTAATAAGCAGAAACTCTGGAATTGCACCAAAACTGTAGAAAGCCCTTAAACCGGCGTGAAGTCACACTAGGATTGCACTAAGTTTGACGAACTCTCTCACAATTGGCTCACAGCCATTGTTTCCAGCACGCAATTGTTCCTATTGTTTAAATACAAATCAGACATCCAGATAGCTTTCCTTTAAAACAGAAAAACTTTTGACTTAAATGCCTTTAAGTACAATTGTCACAACATAGAAAAAAAAACCATAAAAAATCGCTTGAAACATTGCATACAAAGGTTTTTAAAACAGTTAAACAGACAGCAGTTCTTGAATGTATTGTTTTAATAGTTTGTCATTGTTTTTCTTATACTTTCGGCCCTGGGCGTGGTTTTTGGGGGCAGATGTTGCAATTACTAAAGTTGTATAGGATTCCACGCGCATATGTTAAGGCTCACCCAAGCGCACTTATGACACATGAGACAAAATGGCTGTGTGATGTGAACTCCATACCGCAACTAAATTACTTTCAAGTTCAATCAAAACAGTCATAGAATGATAAATTGCTTACCAAAACTCACATGCAATCACTTATATTAAATTCATCACGCTTTAATCAATTAAATTGTACTTAAATGCTCCAATTATGTACAGTTTGAATTTGCACCAAGCTTTGGAAAGACTATTTTGGCTTGTGATTTGTTTATGCTTTTTATGAACTTGGCAGTATTAATTTCACGAAAGAAATAAAGCAAAACAAAAAGAGAGAAATAAAAAAAAGACAGAAAGAAATAATGTAACAAAAAAAAAGAAAGAAAGAAAGAAAGAAAGCAATACTACTACATTTTCATGTTCAGACAAGAGCCAAAGATGGCATGCCAGTTTAAACAAACACTAGCAATTATGGGGTGGAAGGGGAGAGGGTTGCAACGAGGGGGTATCTAAGGTTTGCCCCCCCCCCTTTTTGGCCCTGCAGGCCGGTGTGCAATCAGCCGTGAAGGACTTGGCACCCCGCCCAGGGCATCAATACCCCACCACAAGGGCGCCAGGAGATAGAAAGATAGATAGATAGATAGGTAGATAGGTAGATGGACAGATAGATAGATAGGTAGGTAGATAGATAGATAGGTAGATAGGTAGATAGATAGATAGGTAGCTAGGTAGATGGACAGATAGATAGTTAGATAGATAGATAGATAGGTATATAGGTAGATAGGTAGATAGGTAGATGGACAGATAGATAGATAGATATATAGATAGGTAGATAGGTAGATAGGTAGATGGACAGATAGATAGATAGATATATAGATAGGTAGATAGGTGATTAGTAAATCCTAATTACTAACTCCTAATTATGCGCTTATATTATATAGAGAAACAGACAGACAGACAGACAATTTGAAAAACAAGAAATTGACGAAGCATGTCAATCATGTTTTACACCATTTGATCATAGCTTTATATAGACATGATCAACTTTTGGTGCCTTGAAATTATTGATTGATTTATTGGAATTCGACCATGCAATCATGTAAGCAAGACTGGCAAATAGCTTTTTCTATCAAGCAAGCAATAAAAATAATCCCAACAATTCAATTTGATATATTCCGTACAATAATTCGCCACATGCTATGCACATCATTAAGTTTATAGATGTTGCATAAGATAATAATACACTACAACCAATCAACTATTCATGCAAATAATCAGTCAATTGAGCAACCAAAAGTGGAGACAAATTATCTGAATAATATCATTCTATTCATTGAAATATAAACATCCAATAAAACTTATATTCTAGGTATTAAATGTACATAAATGTTAATCCTGCGAGATAGGTGCAACGCCAGCCACAGAGGTGCATAGTTCATGCATGATGGGTCATGTTAAATCATGCGGAAAGTACTCACTGACCTTACTACAGTATTTCACAAATGCACGAACCGTGCATCTGAGAAAAAATGGTTATATAAGGAGATATATGATTAATATATCTGAGCCGTTACTCTATGTGGATAAACAATATATTTGTAGTCGAAATGTTTGATCAAAATTTAATCAGTTTGTCCTTGATGGTGAAGCGATCTAATAGTCGACTGTAAATAGATGGGACGGACATACAGACCGACAGACCGACAGACCGACAGACTGACAGGTAACTAGAGGTCAGACAGCTGACAAATGTTGCCATACTTGATTAATTCACAGCTCCAGTCCAAGTTGTTACTTTTAGCAGCGAAATAAAATCCTCTGCCAGCCAAATCAGGTACTTCAAGGGCAGGTTTTATTCAGGCATGATGAACTCCTGGCCAATTAATTGGCACTGACATATTCCTCCATTAGACAAGAACATATATACAGATAACACGCACAACTGGGGCCTCGCCACCACCACTAACACCTCCACCACCACCACCACCACCACCATCTCCACCACCACCACCAGTGTGTTGAAACTGCTTGACCGGTGATTCTAAACTGAAATATTCGCCTACATTTACATTTCATGATTTACATTTACAGAAAAAGATTTCAGCACTTTCCATAAAACTGTTGATGAGAAGACACCTCCTCACTTACACATGGACTCTATGGGTGGGGTGTTTTATTTCCCTCAGCATAGACACCAAGTATACGAACCTAGAACCTTTAGAAGGGCTAGTCAGGCCTTTAAAACCACTAGATTACGGAGCTGATTGGTAGCCAAGGATGAACAAACATAGTTTAATCAGGGAAAAAATTTAACTCACCATGCTTAATAAACATGTGATTCGAACCTGGGAACTTTACATCATGAATCTAAAACACTTTAACCACTACACCAACGGCACCTTTTCATGGGCCATGGTTAGAATTAGAAGCACAAAGTAATCTAGACATAAATCTTTACTCTTGAAACAATAAGGTTTCTGAAGCGAATATAGATGGGATCATGGCGTATTAAATCTCTATCTTGGAATGGCATGATGTAAATTGGTCTTTGCACCCCTGTTAAGTCTGGTCTGATGTGGATATCGACAATTTAATGACTGCTCTGACATTTAATTAACGCTTCAATGATGGTACACAAATATAGATCGCAGGTTCAGTTTAGCATTGCATTCAAGCCAGTCAAAGAAATGGCATGAATGATGGAATATTGCGAGTGGGGTGTAAATGGTGTGTGTGTGATTAGGGCTTTACGTCCTATATTTTTGCACCAGTTGGGCTAATTAGGACAGGCAGGGACCATGGCAATGAGACGAAGGATGAAACAGCCATCCAACTTAGGCTCGACCGGGAATCGAACCCAGTTGGAAGCCCAGAGCGCTACCTCTGAGCTAGGCCCCCGCCCTGGGGTGTAAATGGTAGAATAATCATGTTTTGACATCTTCACACATACCTGAATTTGTCAGTCTTCCATTTATCTGGCCTTACTGTCTTTATTTTTCTTGTACATTAATATTATTTTTTTACTTGCAGTTAATAGCTATGGTTTAATTATTTCAAATCTTTAGTACATTTTGTCTTAAAAATGTATACACCAAAGCCTGTATAGAAACGATTTACTGAAAAGTTAAAATGATTTAAAGATGAAAGTACTAATTATACTGTAAAATAACGTATAAACTAGGTTATGTTTCACTTCACTTTTTAATCGGTAAATACGACAGATAGACGTTCTAAATCTATTTATGGGTTATGAAAGTCCAAATGACACAATAGTTTTCTGTGCTCATAAAGATATTATTAAGAAGCAGAGTTCAGTGCACCTTTATTTATACAGGTGGTTATAATCTCAAAGTTTAATGAACAGGTGGCTAAATATTGAGACAAAATATTACAAAAAATATTCTCTTCTGTATAACATGTACAGTATCTATGAACAGCTGTCAGTTGAAATTTCTATAAGAAACTGGAAGTTGCCCTGAATTTAAAGTTTATGATAAAAGCCTTTGGATAAGAATTTTGTTTAAATCCAGTTTACTGCTGAATGCATCAATGATGATTGTATCATTTCAGATTGTTTACAATTAAGACATCATGCAGGAAGTGGCGACCTCTACAGCCTATTACAAAGACCGCAACTAATGTTAGATGATTGTTTGGACGAAATATGCTGTAAATAGGTCAGAACTGACCTCTCTCTGTCAATAAAAAATCAATCCATCTAACTATCCATCCATCCATCTACCTATCTACCTACCTTTTATCTATTTATCTGTCTATCTATCTATCCATCCATCTATCCATCTATCTATCTACATACCTATCTATCAACATATCAACATATCTATCTACATATCTACATATCTACATATCTACATATCTATCCATCTATCTATCTATCTTTCTATCTATCTAATTATGAGGTTGTCTTAATTTCGAGGTAACACAAAATATGCTAAAAGTGTGTTTCATGTATTTTAATCGAGGTAACACAAGATATGCTAAAAAGTGTGTTTCGTGTATTGCAATTGACAGTTATCATAAAATGAAGAATATTGCCAAATTACAGGTTTCTCACAATCATGATTTACCAGTTAGGAGGACGAGCAAAATAGTAATATCTCTTGGAGAAATTCGACTATTTCTCCAAGGTAATGATTACTAATAAGCAGTTTTATTAAACCCATATAGTTACTAACAAGCTTTGTAATTAGTACCCGAAGCGAGGTAATTAACTAAACCGGATTCTGATGCTTAATTAAAATTTAAATGAACTAATAAACTCAATATGATAGTTCTGTTGCTTGATCCCATAGTAATTAACTAAGAAATGATGAAAGAAATATTGGATAACTCTAAATTTGAAACAGTTATTTTGTCAGCCCTAATACTTGATAATTTCATAATGAAAGCTTAGTTGCACAATTAGGGTTTGATAAAGCAATGGATCTTTAATTATCTGATGTTCTTGGTCAAATAAGCTTATAAAGCAGCTAGAGGAAGATGTAATGATGAGATGACAAGGAGCACTCATGTTTTGTCACATACCTGCTACTGGCATTACTGGATTTACCATGTAGTTGGAGTCAGTGACATGGCTGAGCGCAGACACCCATTATGAGGCATCACGTGCAGTCACCCATTTAGACGAACCATTTGGAATTGTGACAGAAAATATCTCATCAAATTCGCTATTTGTGGGTCTAGTGGAAAAGATTTGCAACATATTTGTACCTAGACAATGAATAAGCTTCAGACTTAGTACAGTAGCCCTGAAACATGGACAGTGACATTAACTTTGTATAACCGAGACTTCATATCATGAGATTTATCCAATAAACACAACTTAGGTCAAGAATCAAACCTTGGACCTTCAGAAAAGCTGTCCACTACTTTGACCGTTAGACCAATTGGCTGTTACAAAGTACATATTTGCAAGAATTTTCTGCAAGCGATTTATCATATAAACGGTTCTGGGATGTTCGGAGCTTTGAACCTAAAACTTACACAGGTGCAAAACACCGTTACAACTAGACCACAATGTATAAATTAGATAGTGTCTTTTGTAGATCATTGACTAGTACGGCCCTTCTGCAAATCATAATGGCTTTATTATTACAGTTATATCTGGATTGATCCTTTTGCAGCAAATCGAAATTTGAAACTAATCCTTTTGATGTCATGATCCATTAGTGCAGCCCAGTGAATTTCAGTTCAAGTAAATGATCCCAGTTAACATTTTGAATTGTACTGTTATGTAAGCAATGCAAAAGTACTGCATTGTAAATAAAAGAGGAGAGGAGAGGAGAGGAGAGGAGAGGAGAGGAGAGGAGAGGAGAGGAGAGGAGAGGAGAGGAGAGGAGAGGAGAGGAGAGGAGAGGAGAGGAGAGGAGAGGAGAGGAGAGGAGAGAAGGGGAGAGGAGGAGAGGAGGAGAGGAGGAGAGGAGGAGAGGAGGAGAGGAGGAGAGGAGAGGAGAGGAGGAGAGGAGGAGAGGAGAGGAGGAGAGGAGGAGAGGAGGAGAGGAGGAGAGGAGGAGAGGAGGAGAGGAGAGGAGATGAGTGAAGAGAAGAGAAGAGAAGAGAGGAAAGGAGAGGAGAGGAGGGGAGAGGAGGGGAGAGGAGAGGAGAGGAGAGGAGAGGAGAGGAGAGGAGAGGAGAGGAGAGGAGAGGAGAGGAGAGGAGAGGAGAGGAGAAGAGAAGAGAACAGAAGAGAGGAGAGGAGAGGAGAGGAGAGGAGAGGAGAGGAGAGGAGAGGAGGAGAGGAGGAGAGGAGGAGAGGAGGAGAGGAGAGGAGATGAAGAGAAGAGAAGAGAAGAGAGGAGAGGAGAGGAGAGGAGGGGAGAGGAGGGGAGAGGAGAGGAGAGGAGAGGAGAGGAGAGGAGAGGAGAGGAGAGGAGAGGAGAGAAGAGAAGAGAAGAGAAGAGAAGAGAAGAGAGGAGAGGAGAGGAGAGGAGGGGAGAGGAGGGGAGAGGAGAGGAGAGGAGAGGAGAGGAGAGGAGAGGAGAGAAGAGAAGAGAAGAGAAGAGAAGAGAAGAGAAGAGAAGATAAGAGAAGAGAAGAGAAGAGAAGAGAAGAGAAGAGAAGAGGAGAGGAGAGGAGAGGAGAGGAGAGGAGAGGAGAGGAGAGGAGAGGAGAGGAGAGGAGAGGAGAGGGGAGGAGAGGAGAGGAGAGGAGAGGAGAAGATGAGATGAGATGAGAGAAGACGAAACGAGAGAAGAGGAGAGGAGATCGGATAAGAGGAGAGAAGAGGAGAGGAGAGGAGAGAAGAGGAGAAAAGAGAAGAGAAGACATATATATTTATGTAAATATATAAGCAGAGTTTTACTCATGTTCGCTCTGACATCACAAAACCATACTGAACCAAAGTGAGCAGAAACACTCAAAGTGAGGCAGAATTTCCCCATTGTGGTTTTATTACATAATACAACAATTGGCTCATGAAGTTGTCACGGAGACATCGAAACTTTCATAAAGTAAAGAAAAAGACATGAAATTCTTTACACCAGATCTTGTGTTCATCCAGGCATAAAATACTCCTCAACCTTAGTCATACAACTTCCTTATGACTAAAGAACCAATTGGCAAATGATCTAAAAAATGAAAAATCACAGAAATTGAAATAAAATGCACTCCAACCTGTGCCACAAGTCTTGAGTGCGCACAACTTTTTCTTGAATACTTCAATCGCTATAAATCAATAATTTCTCATAACTCTGACTGAAAAATTTCTTTAATTCTCCCCCAAAACTATAGCCTCATTCAAACGGGGTGGGGTTTTTGGCTTAATTCCATTTTATTCCGCCCCGCTGGGTCCGTTTATGCCCCCGCATTTTATGAACACCAAAACGAAAATGATTGTATTGTCGGCAATTTCAGAAAAAAGTAAATGTTATAATTGGTTATTGTTTGGTTCAAGATGAATAGTCTTGTGTGGATTTTATTTTGAGACATTTGTCTGCCTTTTGACGTGTTGGCATTTCGGCAGATTTTTTATCTGACAGTGTCTGGAATGAATGAATGAATGAATGAAGTGACAACACATGAATGCACGAAGGAATGAATGGTAGGCCTATATGACTGAATGAAATGAATGAATTAGGAACCCAATCCACATCCGGAAATAAATTGATGAATCAAGGAATCATAAATGAATGAGTCTACAAAATTAAAAATTATCATTTTTTTTTGCTTATTAACTCTTCCCTTTTTGCAACTACTAGAAGTCCACAACTACAGAGTAAGACAGGGAACTGATGTTTCACTCCAGACGCATTTAGAGTGATACAGAGTGTGTCTTCATGTGTGAACATTCATCCTTGATGTGTATTCTTACCCATAACACATTGTGATCAGCCATGCGTAAGGGTCTTGGCGATTATTGCTGACCTCTGACCTTCTACAAGAATGTAATGTAGGTCAGGGGTTATGTATTCATCCTTTTATTTTTTTCCTTTTAGATGGATTTTAGAATGGTCTGTTCCGTTGGGCCCGAGTTTTATTGTTCAGTGACCCGCATTCCGCTGGACACCAGTTTTATGTCCAGTGTCCCATAGGGAGATGGCGGTCTATAAAAACATCCAGGAGGGAGGTGATGACCTTGGGGCAAACCCTGGGTGGCCCTATTACTGCTAGATCCAGTAAAAAGACCCAGCATTCATATTTATTACAACAAAGTCACATCTGTGTCAAATGAAGGTCAGGTGTCGCCACCAGTTACAGGGACAGATACCACAAAATGGTGGTCAGAAATCGAGGTCACGTGACCGCGAGCGTCTTCTTGTGACCTCTAGGCGCCCTTTCAGACCATGGGGTGTCACAAGAGAGATTCTTTCACCCCTTTTGCCCCCTTAGTTCGCCAGACCACCAAGAGGGGGCGCTGGAGCATGAATATCGAGGATAACGTCTTCGGCGAGAGTTGTCTGTTCTTCCGCCATGTTGCTTGGATCCCAATAAAGATTAATTGTCACTTAATAAAAGTATGAATCAATAATCTTCGGCTGGGGTGAGTAACTTCATTCTTTGAGCAAACACGAGTCAGTCGTAATGTTAAAACTATTAAGAAAAATACTCAACTTAACAGACAATTTAATAAAATCCAAACTAAAAATGTAAGAACATTTTGTAACTGTGGATCTTCAGCAGAAACAGTTAACCACTGTTTAATTTAATGTCCGAACTATTCCAACAATAGACAAATCTTGTTAAATAGTGTTAGTACAACACCACTCCCAATAACTTCCAATTTTCTTTTATTTGGAGACGAATCTCTGCCCACAGATGTCAATTTTGATATAATCATCCAAACAATATCTTTCATTTCATCAACAAATCGATTTTAGCTTATTCCTAGCCTATTTGTAATAGTTTATCAATAGATCAATTATTCATCCAGTTTTTACTTTACTTGTAAACCTCCTGCCACAGGTCTTTCGTATAGGTTGCACATTATACTAACCAAAATTGCGCCTGTTATTAGGCGTTGGTAAAATTGAATAAATATTCTTAAACCAAACATGTAAGAAACAAGATGAATCTTACATAAGTTATCTTTACTACGACAATTGGACTTACACTTCATGAAATATCCATGAAGCATCTGATATTGTCGAAAATTTCCTGGGTGTCATCCGTAATGAAATATTTATTCTGGTTTTGGTTAGTTTTAAATCATGGGGACAGGAGTAGACTTGTCTCCATGGTTAAAGTGCAAAGCTTCCCAAAAGGCAATGTTTTTCATAAAACTTATTTAGCCAGAATGCTGCTGCGCAGTTAAAACAGTTCTAGGCCTACATCAATATATGTTGGCTACTAAGTATCTACTTCCTTCGCAGTGGCTCCCCCAACGGCAACCATGTGAACTACCCGGAAGTAACTTAACCAGCAGCAATGCATCACGGGTAATGGTAATAGGGAAGAATCAATTTACCCTTAAAGACAATCCATTCTACTTGAAATCTTTATTGGATGCTGCTTAGATTAATTAGTTTTAATTCTTTACTACTTGATCAATCTAACCACAGTTGATGATTTAATTTCTTGCTTAAATCTCTATATTTTTTTAGTAAAACATTATCTTTTGGCCATTTTACTTTAAGGATCAAATAGCATTTAAGATCACTTTGTTAATTAAGATTACATCACAATTAAAGGGGAACTAACACCTTCAGCACTTTACCTCTCAGATGTTAGCTTTAGTCCATTGGAACACATCTATGTCTTCATAACTTGTATATATCCACTGGTAAAGTAATATCATGCATTTATTAGCTGCATGTTGTGATCTACGGAGGCCGCCATTTTCGACTATCCCGGGTGTTTTGCTCTTGCCGGAAATACGTCACTGTTGTCCTATGAGAACCAAGTGCAATCCAACTGCTTGAGCAGTGTCAACAGGCTAAAGGTGTTAATTGCCATTGAAATAAGAGCATGTTTAACATTGTTCTGTATTTGTTTTGACCAAGTGTCAAGTAAATTGCCATTGAACAATTGACTATGCAATGAGGGCTTTTAAGAAATATCTTATCTTTTTATTTTCACCCATACATGTAAATATATATAGATTTATTTATTTTCGTAACAGAACATAATAAAATGAGAGTAAAAAACAATAAAATCATATTAAAAGTATAAAATAGTAATAGTTGTGAGTAAGAAAATATCAATTTTACTTAGTGCAGAGGGTACACTAATAATTCATACACCTCATCAGCATTTAGTAGCCAAGGCACAACTACCTGAGTATCTCTTATATGTTGCAGCTCCTTTGTCTGAGTGCCTACTTGCATACTGTAATCTTCACAATTACCACAATATAATTTAATGCAGTCTTACAGCTGTAAGCCCTTTACATCAAATTTGTTGACATTACCACATTACTTTTAACAAGTTAGCACCAATTCTTGTATGTCTCTTACAAAGTCTGCAGAAAATACCTTTTTTGATAAATTTATTTATAACAACTTATCTATACATGTGTAATGTAAGCAGGGTTGATTGCATCTACTTGCCAAGTGAGCAAATATACATAAATATGCCATACAAACAGTTCATTGCAATCAGGCTGTAGTATGTTGTTATTGAAATGGATTGCAATCTGTCAATATGCAGGATTGCATGGTACATAAGTGACGTCACCAGGCATGGTGCCGTGTGCAATAATGGCGGCCCCCAGCGTTGTGGCGGATAGTGCAAACTTCACTTTTAATTGACACCAAATCATACTAAAATTGGACTTTAAGTTACTTGTATTTACGGCAATGTGTTCTTTGTCATCTAATTGAACTTTTAAAATTAACATGCAAATCTCCTTTAGTTCCCCTTTTAGACTGGTACAATGGCTTTGTAATTTTTATTATGTTGAAAAGTGTTTAATTCCAATGTTGAGGATATTGGGTTTTCAACCACAATTATTTTAATCCATAAGACCTCATTAGCCTTAATTAATTGCGAAGCTGCCTTAAATGTGAAGCTATATAAATGTGATCAATGCAAAATGTCATAAACATGAAGTGGCCTTTTCATGAATGTCTTAACCTATCTGAACGTATTAAAATCATTCTCCGAATTCTATGCTAAATGTGTGAATGAAATTGACAGTTGCAGTAAAATACCATAGATCCTTGAAAGTAGGTCACAAGTTCATTGACCAGCGAATCGCATTCAATTAAACGGTCAATGAAAAACGTACTACATAATAGGTCACAGTGAACCTCCTTGCTGGACATCCATCCATCCATTTATCTGTGGCTATCTTACCACTGAAGTCTGTATATACCTACCAGTCTGTCTCAATGTTTATCTATCTGTCTGTCTGTCTATCTGTAAAGCTGTCTAGTTGCCTGTCTCTACATGACCCTTCACAGTGCAGTTTTTGATTGATAGCGGACCAGTGTTTACATATCCAGGCCAGTGAACAGAAGTATACAATGCGAGGATAGGACTACACAAATGATATGATAGCTGATTAGACTTCACACCTGGTCAAAGTAAACTCTGGCCAAATATGTCAAAATATTGATGCAGTGAAAGTGACCCCGCTGTGTGTGTTTCTGCCTGAAAAGATATTTCTGCATATTACTATTCATAATAAAAATTAAGCATTACTATAAACAAACACTAATTAAAAGCAGATGTACTCTTCAGAGCTACATAAAAAAATCAAGGAAAATCCTAAAATCAATGAACTTGCATCTATCAGTACAAAGTGGTCCAAAATACACTCAAAATACAGACATATACTTGGGCCAGTTCTCTCATATATTGAACATTGGTCTTATGGCATTTATCATTGATTGATTGATTGATTGATAAAACATATTTATTCAGGGTAACAATTCAGATAAAAATGCTATTTTATAATCAACCCTGATGACAATAAAATCAAATATGATATAAAAATCACATTAAGAAGACGTAAATTACATAAATTTTGAACACTGCTTGTTCCGAAATGCTCAAATTTAGCTTTTTGCAACCAATAAAATATCTTTATCTTTATAAAGTAAAAAATTGTAAAAACATATTGCTTCAAGTGCAGCTCAAAATTCGTGATCTCTATAAAATCATTTGGCATATTGTTCCATACAAGACAAGCTAAATACATAAAATAATTCTCCAAAATAGCTTATCTAGGGAACGGAATATATACAGTATTTAAACCATAATGTGTAGACATTAATTTTAAGGATGTGTTGAGATAGTGAATTTTACATTTTAAGTCAATCGAATTTCATACAATGGATATGATGATATAAACATTTGCATTAGCTTGAATATACAATTATATATATAAAAAAAACATCTTTTATCCCTTATTATCATGTTAAATTTTGTACTGTTTGACCTCCAATTACCATAGATTAATGACCTATTCTATTCTATTCTATTCTATTCTATTCTATTCTGTCAATATGTTTGAATTTATGTATCATGTACCTACGAAATAACATCTATTGTATTGTTTTGAAATGCATCATGACATCATTACGTTTGCCTTAGTTCACCAGGCAGATAAGCCCATGAAATGTATGCCAGGAAAGAAAACGTAAAAATTTGTACGAAAGAGAATTTTACAACATTTTAGATGTGAATATGATAACTCGCAATATCGCTATCAATTTGTTAAAATATCGTGGGTCTTGAAAAGCCACATATTTTGGATAATTGCATAATCGCATCCTGATATTAACACGTGGACTCATAACCGGATACAAACTTATGAAATGAAACAATTATCTGCCAAAGAAAGTTGCCTTCCTTCAAGACACAATTACTTGGGATTTCCTTCTATTACACGAAATAACTGTTGTTATGTAATGCTATATTAATTTTCTAGGAACTGCCATTTTACGTTGGTGAATGGACTGGCAGAAAAACATCTGTTTTGTTGTATTGTTTCAATGCTGCTAGCATGACGCTCATATGAGTCAGCTTACTCGATTAACTGCAGGCAGATGTAATGATGAAATGATAAGGCTTGGCGTCCACACCATGTTACATATTTATCCCATGGGTGGGTCTTTTACTTGCCTCGGCATAGACCTGTAGACACTGAGTACAAGGCACATCCAATTTAAAGTCACATGCTATCAACATCCGGGTGAGATGAAGCTCATGTAGACTGCCTGGCCTGGGATTCGAACCCAGTGAACTAACAACTAATACATTAACCACTAGGCCTGGGAGCTGCTGTTACATCACAGAATATCCCAAGCACTTACAGGCATGAACAAATACAAAATTAAGGTAAATAAAAAAAGGAAATGTTCTGGTTAAATCTAAAGTGACAAGTGGTTCCTGCCAACCACAATACTTAACACGAACCATCCAAAAATCCAGGTATTCAATTATTGCACGATTCACCTATTTGCAACTAATAATTATCCATAATAAAGCAATTATTTGATAGTTCTATGCAGACTTACTCAATCATTGTGAAACTAACTAACACAGCAACACCGCAGGACATGAGCTTGCTCCCCCTTCCAAATGATTCATTGCAACAAAATAAAAATAAAATTTAAAAAGCAAGAAATATTCAATTTTACTAAAAAAGAGCTTTAAAAGTTCTATAATTGTAATTGATAAAAAAATCTTACGAGTAGGGGAGATGGGGACCTTTCGGGACTTATTTTAAATTTGATTGAATATCTTGCAAAAGAAAAATTAGTGATATAGCCAAAACATGGATATTTAAATTCACTATCAGCTGAGGCAGCATTTCTGGGGACCACAACTGGACAATAACAGAATGTGCACATTTACTTAGCGTTGCACAGACTCAGTTTTTTTTATTATTACTCACATAAAGGCAATTAAAAGATCAGGGATTTCCTATTGGACTTGGATGCACAGCATTTGAACTGTTTTTACACTATTGAAATTAACCAATTAAGTTTCGTCTTTTTAAAATAATATAAATAAATTTTTCATAAACTATGACAAACCAATGAAATATCCAACACCTCGGATGTAATTTCTCAATTACATATTATAAGTTGATTGAGATTGTAAAGCACTCGTACATAACAACAAGCAAACAAGTCCCAGTCATAACTTGGAACTTGATAGATAAGAATCACATGAAGACTGGACCTTCTGGAAGCATACATGTAGTCAGTCAGTAGAAATTTTCAAATCGTGAACTCATTGCCTGGTTTATTTTTTTACCAATTTCAATTACCTATGGATACTGGTGGGTGGGTGAAACAGGGCTTTACGTTCTGTATTTCTACACCTGATGGGCTAATTAGGACAGGCAGGAACCATGGCAATGAGATGAAGGATGAAACAGCCATCTAACTTGGGCTCGACCGGGAATTGAACCCAGGACCCCGTGGTTGGAAGCCCAGCACGATACCACTGAGCCCTATGGAGACCAATTTAGTATCAAGTGCCTTGAAAATTTGATGCACAAACCTTTCAATGCAAAAACTACATAAAACGGTCTCTTTTTGCTCTGACTGCCTCTCTCAAGTTTCATCAAAATTAGATATTCAAAATAATTTTTGGTTAATTATTCAGTCACCTTTACCATTAGGATACTGTCCCAATGGCTCCCATGCAGTGGTTTAAGAACAACCCACCCACTCTTCTAGTGATGCTGTGTGAGACTACTTATATGCTTAATCGAAACTCTACCAAATGTGCCAACGAACCATATCAAACGAAAATTTTTCTTCAGACATAAAAAAAAAAAAAACATGAAATAATCCACCACAGCTGAACCCTTCACTTGGATCTTGATGATTTCCACAGAGAAAATGAAGATGTTCCCCTACTTCAGTTTATGGCCAGCCTTGGATTTCTGAAGTTTTTTATTATCCAGATATGGCAGGTGTCCCAATGTGTCCCATGTCCCACAGGCCCCCGTCTTCCCTAAATGATATTACAATTTATCCAGACAATGATGTACAGTTACCCAATCACCCAATCACCGGCAATATCGATCTCAGCTGAATTTATGATAATTTCTAAAGGGGGCTGTCGTTCATTTAGTGTCTTTCTTTAGTAGATACATCACAAAGACATTTAAGTTTGAGCAACTCACCATAAAAAGCTCCAAAATATTGCAGACGAATAGTGGCTGTCAAGATCGGGTAACTCGTTTTTCATTATTTTTCAAACAGCAGAATTCACAAAAGAGTTTCCCAATCCTGTTTTCTGACTTCTCTCCAAAATCCATGGGTTTTCATGGCAAAAAGTCAACTGTATTAGCTTCCAAATTTGATTTTAAAATGAAGAGAAACTAGGAAACATGGATATCTCATAATCAGTCTGACCCAAATAGCATTCCAAATCGTATCAACATTGGCGCGACATCGGCGATGTTGAAACGATGTTGTACCGATAGCGGGCGACATAGAAGCAACGCGGGGCCGATTTGGAATGCTATCTGGGGAAAAGATGCCGATTGAAATGTGGTCAGTCATGTTGTGATCGGGTAACTGCTGCTTTGCCCCAGTGAAATTAGAAAGATATTTAATAGACTAATTCTTAAATCTATTTATCCATCCACCTTGTTGTAAATAAGCAAAGCTTTGTGGACAATCCAGACTCTATCTAGCCCTTTTACCCCACATAATGAGTGTCACATGACCTCATGCCCTTCGCCTATTGGTTGATCAATGAGGGCAGCACCGTTGGGGTTGTCATGGTAACAATTATATGGAGGGGTCAAAGGTTAAACTGACCAGGTCACTGGAATTAAACTGGCCCGATTCATCAATGTCTTCTGGCCGAACGTGAAGCAAAACTATTGGGAAAAAAAGTCCCAATTTCTGCCAGTTTTATGTCAAAACTTCAAAAACTGTGGCCGAATCAATCCGCCACATAGCGTAGGGATATGAGTAAAGTAGTTCCTGCCTTCTTACAATCCCAAAAATTGTCAAAAAACAGTGATTTATCACAAAAATGACGGTTCTACTGAGAAAATGATCTTTTTAAGATTAGTTCCTAAAAGGTTGGATTTTAGATTCAATCCAAAAATTTTACAGATAATGTGAATTATTCAAAGAAAATGTGTTGCTTGACAGTTAATTAGATTTTGGACTAGCTGCCTTGCTTCTGCTTGTCTATCATGGGTTTTCTGCTGTTCGATTCTCTCGTATTAATGTTATGCATTTTGTTTAATAAATAGTAAAAATGGGTCAGAATTTACTTCATATAATCTTTTTTAGAATACATGTGTAAAGTTATTACAAATGCACAATTAAAACCATATCACCATTGATATAAACTTTGAACCTAGAGTGACTTAATTGTGAAGCTATTCTGCATAAAATCGTCCCACCCAAATTGTACATATCCCGGGATATCAACTGAGCTGTAATATCCAACTCGGATCCCTAAGGATTTAGCGAAGTGCAGTTTGATGATGTTCTGATTCCTCCACAACTATTGCTAGGAAATCTGGACTCATGGATTTCACATTTGCCCAATACAAAGTCCCTGATTGACATTCTATTCTATTCTATTCTATTCTATTCTATTCTATTCTATTCTAGTCTCTATTCTATTCCAGTCTAGTCTTTTATATTACTGATTGACATTCTATTTTATTTCATTCTATTCTCTGATTGACATTCTATTCTATTCT